>CAUDMG010000143.1:0-135000 GCA_958450375.1 Homarus gammarus
TGTAGTGATGATCGATCTTCTATTGATATAAAACAAAGAAGTATGTCTGTTTTTTTTGTGTGTGTGTGTGTGTGTGTTTGCTTGTGTGTCCGCACGAGAATCTCGGAAACTACTCTACCGATGTGTAGTGATGATGGATGGTGTTATATGTAGTGATGATGGGTGGTGTTATATGTAGTGATGATCGATCTTCTATTGATATAAAACAAAGAAGTATGTCTGTTTTTTTTGTGTGTGTGTGTGTGTGTTTGCTTGTGTGTCCGCACGAGAATCTCGGAAACTACTCTTCCGATGTGTAGTGATGATGGATGGTGTTATATGTAGTGATGATGGATGGTGTTATATGTAGTGATGATGGATGATGTTATATGTGTTATAAGTGTTTACATAACATGGTAGATATTACTGAGCCTTCATCAGGGGTTGGTGCCTCCCTCCAGGTTCCCAGAGGTACAACTATTGGTGACATTTTCTTATTCGATGGCAGCAGTTGAGTTAGATTCATTGGCTGGGAGGTACAGACAGAGTGAAGGTAGCTGTGGAAGTTTCGCGCTCCCTGATGTCGCCCAAATTGTCATAATTGAAGGTAACTGACTTGGCAACGGTAGTGCGTACGTTGGTCTTCTTAAGGATAGAGGCGGGTTGTTGGTCGGCAACATTGGATAGAACTATGAACTCAGCAGCTTGGCGTTCAAGGTTGTTCAAGGTACCATGGGCACTGTAGTAGTTAACTTCCAGCTTGTTAGATGATTTTCGGCTGCGGCCAATGCTTTCACCATCCAATCGTCCAACAGCCTTATCACAGGAGGCTTCGTCAAAGTATCGGATGTATGCGAAGCCATAGTGTTCATTTTTGTTGTCTTTTGCGGGCATCACAAATAGATCGATCTGTCCACATTCCTCAAACGATGGTCGAATCTGCTTAGGGGCCACACCAGGGTAGATGTTTGTTGCAACCACCACGAAGCTGGTGTCGAAGTCTACAACGAAATCCTTGTAGGAGGTCATTGTGTCATATATACATACCATATTCTCCTCAAAAGTCTGAGGACCTCAAGTTAAAATTTGGGCACAAAAGTAGATTAATATTGTAATGAGGTTGGAATATTTGTATTATGTAGTAATTATAACAAAGTATAGTGAAGAGGAGAGATAGTGTGAAGATGTGCGAGGTGGGTTAAGGAGGATGGAAGGTAGTGAGGGGTGGGAGGTAGTGAGGGGTGGGGATAGTAAAGATAAGGGGTAGTGAGGGGTAGGGGGTAGTGATGATGTAAGGTAGTGATGATGGGCGGTAATGATGATGGGAGGTAGAAGTAATGGGAGGTAGTGATGATGTGAGGTAGTGATAATGGCAGGTAGTGATGATGGGAGGTAGTAGTAATGGGAGGTAGTGATGATGTGAGGTAGTGATGATGTGAGGTAGTGATGATGGGAGGTAGTGATGATGGGAGGTAGTGATGATGGGAGGTAGTAGTAATGGGCGGTAGTGAAGATGTGAGGTAGTGATGATGTGAGGTAGTGATGATGGGAGGTAGTGATGATGGGAGGTAGTAGTAATGGGAGAGTAGTGATAATGGCAGGTAGTGATGATGGGAGGTAGTAGTAATGGGAGGTAGTGATGATGTGAGGTAGTGATGATGGGAGGTAGTGATGATGGGAGGTAGTAGTAATGGGAGGTAGTGATAATGGCAGGTAGTGATGATGGGAGGTAGTGATGATGTGAGGTAGTGATGATGTGAGGTAGTGATGATGAGAGGTAGTGATGATGGGAGGTAGTAGTAATGGGAGGTAGTGATAATGGCAGGTAGTGATGATGGGAGGTAGTAGTAATGGGAGGTAGTGATGATGTGAGGTAGTGATGATGTGAGGTAGTGATGATGGGAGGTAATGATGATGGGAGGTAGCAGTAATGGCAGGTAGTGATGATGTGAGGTAGTGATGATGGGAGGTAGTGATGTTGGGAGGTAGTGATGATGGCAGGTAGTGATGATGTGAGGTTGATGTGAGGTAGTGATGATGGGAGGTAGTGATGATGGGAGGTAGCAGTAATGGCAGGTAGTGATGATATGAGGTAGGAGTAATGGGAGGTAGTGATGATGGGAGGTAGTGATGATGGGAGGTAGTGATGTTGGGAGGTAGTGATGATGGGAGGTAGTAGCAATGGGAAGTAGTGATAATGGCAGGTAGTGATGATGGGAGGTAGTGATAATGGCAGGTAGTGATGATGGGAGGTAGGAGTAATGGGAGGTAGTGATAATGGCAGGTAGTGATGATGGGAGGTAGTGATGATGGGAGGTAGTGATGATGGGAGGTAGTGATGATGGGAGGTATGATGGAGGTAGTGATGGGAGGTAGTGATGATGGGAGGTAGTGATGATGTGAGGTAGTGATGATGGGAGGTAGTGATGATGGCAGGTAGTGATGATGGCAGGTAGTGATGATGGGAGGTAGTAGTAATGGGAGGTAGTGATCATGTGAGGTAGTAATGATGGGAGGTAGTGATGATGGGAGGTAGTGATGATGGGAGGTAGTTGTTTATGGGAGGTAGAAGTAATGGGAGGCAGTCTGTGTGTGTGTGTTTGTTTGCGTGTATGTTTGTCCACACGAGAATCTCGGAAACTAATTTACCGATCTGTAGTGATGATGGATGGTGTTATATGTAGTGATGATGACGGATGGCGTTATATGTAGTGATGATGGGTGGTGTTATATGTAGTGATGATGGATGATGTTATATGTAGTGATGATGGGTGGTGTTATATGTAGTGATGATGGATGGTGTTTTATGTAGTGTTGATGGATGGTGTTATATGTAGTCATGATGGATGATGTTATATGTAGTGATGATGGGTGGTGTTATATGTAGTGTTGATGGATGGTGTTATATGTAGTCATGATGGATGATGTTATATGTAGTGATGATGGATGATGTTATATGTAGTGATGATGGGTGGTGTTATATGTAGTGATGATGGATGATGTTATATGTAGTGATGATGGGTGGTGTTATATGTAGTGATGATGGATGGTGTTTTATGTAGTGTTGATGGATGGTGTTATATGTAGTCATGATGGATGATGTTATATGTAGTGATGATGGGTGGTGTTATATGTAGTGATGATGGATGATGTTATATGTAGTGATGATGGGTGGTGTTATATGTAGTGATGATGGATGATGTTATATGTAGTGATGATGGATGGTGTTATATGTAGTGATGATGGATGGTGTTACATGTAGTGATGATGGATGGTGTTATATGTAGTGATGATGGATGATGTTATATGTAGTGATGATTAGACAATAAAATAATAACAGTTTAATGCTAACAAAATATACTTTGCTGTACCGTTGTAGTGAAAAACATGGTGGAACTTACATACACCGTTAATGAACTATTGATGGAAGAAGAAGTTTTGGGGACTGAACAGTGAGACAATGTGGAGCCTCCCGGAGAGTGGCGTTCTACCATGGCCTAGCGGATGAGCCGCCCGGAGCGAACAGTGGACAGTCGGTTACAGGAAACAAATCAGGAAAATGAATCCCATCTTAATGCTAACAGAAAGCGAACAGCGGACAGTCGGTCACAGGAAACAGACCAGGAAAGGGAATCCCGTCTTGAAGCTCACAGATAACAAACACCAGAGAGGCCTTCTCTAGAAAATGATCAAGTGCATGAAATTCGTTTGAATGCTAATAGACAGAGAGCTGCGGGATCCAGAATTCTAAGAAAGCATACACAGTGGCATCTACTTGCAAGAGCAGTATTTGACTATGACAATGAGATAGAATATGAAAAGTATCCCTCTGTTGCCATTGGCAACATGGATAAGAAATGTGAACACTGCGGTGCAAAGAAGTATAAAGGAGAATCTGCTGGACTGTGCTGCTCTCATGGGAAAGTACGACTGCCAAATTTGGAAAAACCACCACAACCATTGAAGACTCTCATGCTGGGAACAACACCAGAGTCAAAACACTTATTGGAAAATATACTGAAGTGCAATTCATGCTTCCAGATGACATCCTTTGAAGCTACCAGAGAAGTTCGTGAGCACGGATACATACCAACATTGAAAGTCCAGGGTCAAGTCTACCACAAAGCAGGATCCCTCTTACCACTGGAAGCTGAGCAGGCAAAGTTCCTCCAAATCTACTTCATGGGAGATCATGAAAAGCTGACTACTATCGGGTGTGGCAATATTCAAGGTGTCAGACATGACATTGTCCTAGCTATCCAAGAAATGCTGCATGAGCGCAACACGTATGTACAGTCATTTAAAAATGCCCTGGAAAACATGCCTTCTGACGAGTACAAAGTCAGGATCAAAGCAGACACGACCCCAAAGGGAGAACATGAAAGAACATTCAATGCTCCTGTAGTTGATGAAGTAGCCATCCTCATTGTCGGTCAAGAGTTTGAGAAACGAGACATCATACTCCAAATGAGAGGCGAGTCGCTCACAAGAAGAACATGATGCCACATGTACTGGAAGCTACAATACTGACAGGAAAAGCTAAAGAAGAGGACTTTTTATACCAAAGATACCTCTCATCACCACTGACCTTTTATTTGCATTCAAGCGACTTCAGTTCCCGGTTAAAGTGAGCTTTGCCATGACCATCTACAAAAGCCAGGGACAGTCACTAAAGATGGTTGGCCTAAACCTGGTGTTTCCTTGCTTCTCTCCTGGACAGTTCTGTGTTGGATGCTCCAGAGTGGGAACTGGCAAAAATCTGTACATACTTGCTGCTAATGGCAAAACCAAAAATGTGGTGTACCTTAATGCACTACAGTGAGACACTGTGGAGCCTCCCCGAAGGTGGCGTCCTACCGTGGCCTAGCGAAAGAGTGACCGACATATAAACACTTCCGAGACAACGATAACTTATGACTTTTTTTGTTTGTCCTTTCAGAACAAAGTTCACTCCTGGGATTATCTCTCATAAACGAAGCATCACCAAGCACAAGCACCACACACCTGTATAGGTCTTCAGTATCGTCAACCAGAAACTGTCTACATGATAATAGTCCAGACAAAACCTTCCTTTTACTTTAACCCGGAAATAAACATCATCGACAGGTTTATTATAAATAATTATGACGACAGTAAGTTTTCAAGGTTCAAGTGTCCCTATTTCCTGCCAATGGTTCCAGGAAAACCTTAAAACTTACAATTAATAAATAATTAAAGATTTTTGTTTTTTGTATCGGGAATATATATATATATATATATATATATATATATATATATATATATATATATATATATATATATATATATATATATAGAGGGAGAGAGAGAGAGATAATGAAGTGAGAAGGGAGAGAGAAATAAGTGGTGAGAGAAGAGGACGAGGGATAAGTGGTGAGAGAAAAGGACGAGTGATAAGTGGTGAGAGAAGAGGACGAAGGGTAAGTGGTGAGAGAAGAGGACGAGGGATAAGTGGCGAGAGAAGAGGACGAGGGATAAGTGGTGAGAGAAGAGGACGAGGGATAAGTGGTGAGAGAAGAGGACGAGGGATAAGTGGTGAGAGAAGAGGACGAAGGATAAGTGGTGAGAGAAGAGGACGAGGGATAAGTGGTGAGAGAAGAGGACGAGGGATAAGTGGTGAGAGAAGAGGACGAAGGGTAAGTGGTGAGAGAAGAGGACGAGGGATAAGTGGTGAGAGAAGAGGACGAGGGATAAGTGGTGAGAGAAGAGGACGAGGGATAAGTGGTGAGAGAAGAGGACGAGGGATAAGTGGTGAGAGAAGAGGACGAGGGATAAGTGGTGAGAGAAGAGGACGAAGGGTAAGTGGTGAGAGAAGAGGACGAGGGATAAGTGGTGAGAGAAGAGGACGAGTGATAAGTGGTGAGAGAAGAGGACGAGGGATAAGTGGTGAGAGAAGAGGACGAGGGATAAGTGGTGAGAGAAGAGGACGAGGGATAAGTGGTGAGAGAAGAGGACGAGGGATAAGTGGCGAGAGAAGAGGACGAGGGATAAGTGGCGAGAGAAGAGGACGAGGGATAAGTGGTGAGAGAAGAGGACGAGGGATAAGTGGTGAGAGAAGAGGACGAAGGATAAGTGGTGAGAGAAGAGGACGAGGGATAAGTGGTGAGAGAAGAGGACGAAGGGTAAGTGGTGAGAGAAGAGGACGAGGGATAAGTGGTGAGAGAAGAGGACGAGGGATAAGTGGTGAGAGAAGAGGACGAGGGATAAGTGGTGAGAGAAGAGGACGAGGGATAAGTGGTGAGAGAAGAGGACGAGGGATAAGTGGTGAGAGAAGAGGACGAGGGATAAGTGGTGAGAGAAGAGGACGAGGGATAAGTGGTGAGAGAAGAGGACAAGGGATAAGTGGTGAGAGAAGAGGACGAGGGATAAGTGGTGAGAGAAGAGGACGAGGGATAAGTGGTGAGAGAAGAGGACGAGGGATAAGTGGTGAGAGAAGAGGACGAAGGGTAAGTGGTGAGAGAAGAGGACGAGGGATAAGTGGTGAGAGAAGAGGACGAGTGATAAGTGGCGAGAGAAGAGGACGAGGGATAAGTGGCGAGAGAAGAGGACGAGGGATAAGTGGCGAGAGAAGAGGACGAAGGATAAGTGGCGAGAGAAGAGGACGAGGGATAAGTGGCGAGAGAAGAGGACGAGGGATAAGTGGTGAGAGAAGAGGACGAGGGATAAGTGGCGAGAGAAGAGGACGAGGGATAAGTGGTGAGAGAAGAGGACGAGGGATAAGTGGCGAGAGAAGAGGACGAGGGATAAGTGGCGAGAGAAGAGTACGAGGGATAAGTGGTGAGAGAAGAGGACGAGGGAAAAGTGGTGAGAGAAGAGGACGAGGGCTAAGTGGCGAGAGAAGAGGACGAGGGATAAGTGGTGAGAGAAGAGGACGAGGGATAAGTGGCGAGAGAAGAGGACGAGGGATAAGTGGCGAGAGAAGAGGACGAGGGATAAGTGGTGAGAGAAGAGGACGAGGGAAAAGTGGTGAGAGAAGAGGACGAGGGATAAGTGGTGAGAGAAGAGGACGAGGGATAAGTGGTGAGAGAAGAGGACGAGGGCTAAGTGGTGAGAGAAGAGGACGAGGGATAAGTGGTGAGAGAAGAGGACGAGGGATAAGTGGTGAGAGAAGAGGACGAGGGATATTAGGTGTAGGGGAGGAAAGTCAGCCACGATATCACTCTTATATACGGACACAAAACTTGAGATTTGGTTAAATTGAAAGATATTAAAAAAGGCAAAGAACTTCTCAAAATATTACAAGGTGGAAATATCTGCCAGTGTGGTGAAGGTTTGGGGCAGCGTGGCTGGTGACATCTCTCGTCTTAATACTCACCAAGTGTTACCAAACATTTTATGGGATTCTGGAAATTACGAGTTAAATGATGCATTTATTCGTATTTTTGTGTTAATAAAATCATAGATATAACAAAACTAAACAAATACCATAATATCCTGACCCCTTGGGTCTGTCACACACACCCTTGGTGACCTCTACTCTTTAGCTTTAATACTTTTGTGCTGCCGCTCACAGGATGAGTATGGGTTCACAACAAACTAGCAGCTGTATGTGACAAAATTCAAAAGCGGATCCCCGCCATTTTCACAACACACACACTACACCACACAACACACACACCACACACACCCCCACACACTACACCACACAACACACACACCCACACACTACACCACACACAACACACACACACACACAGATGATCAGTACGGATGAGCCTCGACCTGAGCCCTGACAGAACATTGCGGTTGTACTAATTCTTCAGGCCGCGGTGAGGAAGTATATGAGAGTGATTTGGGAAGTTATATTTATATTCCATATAACATATTTATGGTTTATTAACCTTTCTAATGATTTTTACTACTGTGTGTGTGTGTGCGTGTGTATGTGTATGTGCGTGTGCGTGTGTATGTGTATGTGTGTGTGTGTGTGTGTGTGTAGGCTTGAATTTGAATTTTGTCACAGACAGCGGATAGTTTATTGTATCCACACTTTTCCACTCAGTAGCTAAGTCAGTTGCCAAGTATAGAACTAAACACATAAATATGCTTGAATGTCCCTCACGCAGGTGTTAATAACAAAGTGTGCGGCCAGGTGTATTGTCTCACACTGTTGTACTCAAACAAGTGTGAATAACAGTGTGTGGCCAGGTGTATTGTCTCACACTGTTGTACTCAAACAAGTGTGAATAACAAAATGTGTGGCCAGGTGTATTGTCTCACACTGTTGTACTCAAACAAGTGTGAATAACAAAATGTGTGGCCAGGTGTATTGTCTCATACTGCTTGTGTCCCTATGTGTCGCGGTCAGTTTCCAGCATCATAACAAGACCGTTATATTCTGCCTGAGTCAAGAGCCTTGACGACAGCTTGGCTGATTGGTCGGGGGGTGACTGTGCATGTGTATGCCAGATTAAAATTGTTTAAGACATTGTTCACCAGATATCACCCGCGCCCGCCCCTAAAGCGAGGCTCCGGCCTTATTTTGTGTACCATATATATATATATATATATATATATATATATATATATATATATATATATATATATATATATATATATATATATCAACAAAAAGATTCATTCCATCACAGGCTGAAATGTATAATTTTTTCCCTTCAGTGCCATAGTCAAGGAGCCTCTTCTACAAGCCCAAAAGACACACTTTCAGGTTCATTAATAATAGATTTTTTAATATATATAAATGTGTATTTGCTGTGTTACATATGCTGTCCTTATTATCTGCTAATATTCACACTATCAGACCAGATGATCACATTACATGTACTGTCCGGTCGGGGTCCAAAGTTAGCTCCCGCCCAAAATGAAGCAACATCGACCCCGAACGAGTCAGAGTAAGTCAGTTCGGTGACTTATTCCTGTGATTCAGTTTCACCACAGGGAGCGAACTTTTGTCCCTGACTGTACTTTACGTACCACCAACTTGTTAGGTACTAACTTATACTGTCTGCTGCTTTAAACTTATGTTCCAAAAATACTCCTCTGACTGGAGCCTAAGTTATACTCGTATGTACAGAGACGTCAGGGTGATGTAGGACTGACCATAGATCTTCAAGGTGCAAATTTCTTCATAACTCACCAGGAATTTCAGTAAAAAAAAGAAAAAAGCAATACAAGCATTTAATTAGTTATTCATACCTCAGGTTGATATCTAGATTTATAAAAAAAAAACTGTCACAAATGCATAGGATCTTAACTCCTTAACACTATCAAATGAGACACTGGTAAGCACCCTCAAGGTAAGTGCAATAATTCTACGAGTTAATATTATGTTATTGGTCTTATCTCATTGTCAAACTGAGGTGAGTAAACTCCTCCACCCAAGAAGGATGACACACACGTCTCATAAATTACATCAGAGCATCACCGAAAGTTTTTGGCCGAGGACCATTTGTACATCCTATTCTAGCTGCGTCATCTTCCCACAGTGGATTCAACCTTTACAACCTCCTCGATGGTTAGTACGACGTCAATGATAGATGGATTACGACTCAAACCTTACATAAGCATTTTTTACACCAAGGATGAATGACTTAAGTGTTGAGTCTCTCGGGTCTTATAGCTCACTAGTACTGAATATTTTCTTTAACCCAAGTTACTGATCAAGAGCCGAGTTGCTTTTGGAAGAATAAACAAGATGAAAGTTGTTAACAGTAGACGACCTTTCACCTCACCAACACCTCAAACACATCTCGCTTTGTCAGTAGTCAAGCACAATACTTATATCTCTGGTACGCCTGGATGTCGAGGTCGCCTTAACATGAAGTAAAATCCTGACGATACAACAACTCTGACTTACTCCTGACAGACACATTCTTGTTACTTCGAATAAAATCTCGCTTGAAAATGTACCACAACACCGAGATCTTTAATAACAATTGACAACTTCAGAATTGATATCCCATCTTGACGCTCCATATATTGCTACGAGTTGGGGATTTAGAATATAGTTATACGTCTACCCAGATCCCAACGGGTAACAACAAAAAAAAACAAAGACAATCGGACTAAAAAAAGGGTAGACAAAGGATGCGAGTTTTCGTTGTATATAATAAAGTACCATAAATTCCTTAACAAAATATTCAGCTTATAAACTACCCTTAACCAAACTTAACCTAAACACGAACAGTATATACATAGTAATAAAACATAAAACAATAGTGAAGCAATGTGGAGGGGGGAGAGGCAATACAAGATTACAAATACTTAAGTGAGGAGCTGAGATGGCTGACGGGCAAGGCTGAGTATGGTAGAAGACGGTAAATAGTCACTGTGCCGTAGGTTTCCAGGATAGGTGATCCTGTGGTCGCTTCCCAGAGTGAAGTGTGTCCTCTCCTCGAATTGGAGCTGACAAAGTAGACTGAGGCGGAAGTGACGCAACAACCAGGATATGGAGAAGGGAAACCCGGGAGTGGTAACTAAGACGAGCCATACTCGTGTTTCGTCCCTAGATGGCGTTGCTCGTGGTGCTGGGTAGGTAGATGAAGACAATCGGTGGAGGGGTTCGTAACACACCCCCCCTCCAAAGACCTTCGTAGCGCGGGCGCGAAGGAGGTGATCACCTGGTGCGTCTGGAGAGTAGCTGCTACATTTCCACTGGAGCTCGGGATAAGGAGTCTGCAATCAGGTTTTCCACCCCCTTTATGTGCCGGACTTGTAGATTATAGGGCTGGGTGAGGAGAGCCCAGCGGAGGATTCGCTGGTTGGAGGTCTTGTTGGTTTGGATGAACGTGAGTGGGTTATGGTCGGTGAAGACCAGGGTTGTTTGTGGGCAAGACTGGAGGTAACATTCAAACTTCTTTATTGCCAACACCAGAGCCAGGGCCTCCTTCTCTATGGTCGAGTAGTTGGTCTGATGTTTTTTCAACTTGGCGGAGTAATATGCCACAGGGTGAAGGACATCAGTGGTTGGGTCGGGTTGTAGGAGCACAGCCCCCACTCCGACACCACTAGCGTCGATTTGCAGATGGAAGGGCAAGGTGTAGTCAGGGGGGTGGACTACAGGCTTAGAGGCAAGGAAGGCTTTGAGGCGGTGGAAAGACTGGTCGCACTTCTGGTTCCAGATGTAAGGGACCGCAGAACTGGTAAGGTCTGTGAGGGGTCCGGCCACGCTGGAGAAGTTACTGCAGAACCGACGGTAGTAGCCGCACATCCCCAGGAAGCGCATGAGTTCCTTCCTCGTCCTTGGAGTGGGGAAGGACAAGATGGCTTCAACGTTTGCGTCCTTGGGTCTCACCATACCATGCCCAACGATATGTCCCAGGTAAGTCACCGAGGCCCGGCCAAAAGCAGATTTAGCCAGGTTTATGGTGAATCCAGTCTCTTGCAGTCGTGCAAACAGTATCTCCAAACGCACCAGATGTTCGTCCCAGCTGTCCGACACCACCACCAGGTCATCCAGGTAGGCGAACGTCCCACCTAGGTCTTGAATAAGGTAGTTTATGGCCCTCTGGAATGTGGCCGGAGCATTAGAAAAGCCAAACGCCATAACTAAATATTGAAAAAGACCAAATGGAGTTATAAATGCCGAGATTATTTTTGCCCTATCCGTGAGTCCTACTTGATAATATCCTTTCAACAGGTCTATAGTACTGATAAATTGGGCACAGCCTATGCTGTCTATTATATCTTCAATCAAAGGTAAAGGGTAGGAGTCAGAGACAGTGACCTGGTTCACTTTACGATAATCTGTACAGAAACGAAAGGTGCCATCGGGTTTTGGAATGAGAAGGCAAGGTGAAGCCCAGGGGGAGGTACTAGGCTCAGCTAAGTTATGCTTTAACAAAAAATCTACCTCCTTTTTCATAATCGATTTTTTTTGTGGACTTAGACGATATGCTGATTGCCTAATGGGTTGTACATCACCTGAGATTAGTTTAATATCATGTTTAAGTATATTGCAAAACCCTGGGAGGTCTGACGTGACTTTAGGAAATGTTGATAATAACTTAGTGAGATCTTTTGCTTGAGATGGATTCAGAACAGAAAAATACTCATCCAAATTGTTGAGTATGTGACTGTTAGCAGGGTTCTCTTTAGGTAGAGGGAAGTCTAAATTCTCCAATAGGTCCATGTCATCTGTCTCCGTCGGCCCTGACAAAACCGTATGCAATACAGGTAGGCTTACAGCCTCTGGGATGTCTTCCTCTGACTGCCTGGAATGGTAAAGTTTCATGAGATTAATGTGAACAAGTTGTGAATCTTTTCGGTGATCAGGAGTATGGACTATATAGTTGAGAGGAGATAGTTTATTAGCATTGACTTGAAAGTTTTGATGGAACCGTTCCAAGCAACCTTGGGACGGTGGGTGGTAAGCCGAAGATGTACAATGGTCCACACTGAGGTCTTTCATCACCTGTTCGAAAAGATTGCTCGTAAAATTGGTGCCCTGATCAGATTGGATCTCTTTAGGAATGCCCACTGAAGTGAAAAGATGCAAAAGATGTTTGATTACGTTTTTTGAAGTGATGCTTTTAAGGGGAAAAGCCTCAGGATAACGTGTACTGGTATCCATAACTGTGAGCAGGAATTGATTTCCCTTCTTAGTCTTTGGTAATGGGCCCACACAATCCACAACAATCTTTTCAAATGGGGTAGAAAATACTGGGATGGGCTTAATGGGAGCTGCTGGTATACTTTCATTTGGTTTTCCTACCATTTGACAAATATGACAAGATTTTAGGTATTGTGACACATCCTTCCTAAGTCCAGGCCAGTAATAGTGTTGGAGGAGCTTTTTATATGTTTTCAGGATTCCCAAATGTCCTGAAATACCATCATGGGCAAGGGCAATTAATGCTGGTCTGACTGAAGCTGGAATTACCACTTGATGTATTTCAGACCACGTGTCTAGATGGGCAAGCTCAGGGGGCCTATAGGCCCTCATCAAAACCCCTTCATGATAATAAAAACACGGAAGGGTGTTAAAATCTTTACCTTCAACTGCTGCATGATGAAGTTTATTCAAAGATGGATCAGATTGTTGGGCTTTAATGAGCTCCTCCTTACTTATCGTCTTATTGTACAGATCTTCTGTGGGTAGGAAGATATTGGAGGTGGTTTTAGATGAAGAGGGCCCATTTCGCACACTCTGTGACCGGGTGACAGCACAAGATGGGAAAAGATGAGGAATAGTTTCTTTAAGGTCAGTGGTGGAGTTGACAGGTAAGGGAGAGTCGACTGTCTTTATGTTAGGAACCACTAGATCTCCTACCAAGTCATTACCCAATAATAAATGAATGCCGCACACAGGCATTGGGTCTTTCCTTATGGCTATTTGCACTTCCCCAGTAATCAAGGGACATTGGAGGTGCACTTTAGCTAAAGGATAGGAAGAATGGGACGAGAGATCTGAAATTAGAACACTCTCATTTGTAAATGCGGTAGATATATCAGGAATGACGTTAAACAGGAGGATAGATTGTGCTGCGCCCGTATCACGTAGTATACGAATAGGGAAAGAACGAGACCCCTCTATGATTGAAATTTTTCCCTCATAGGTGAATGAAGAGAAGAGATCCTGATGGGGCCTTTCCACATTGGCATTTGCTATTGGTTTGGATTTGGGATCCAGGGAACTACTTTTAGCAATTCGACACTTTGGGTGTTTACAATTCTGGATCGTATGGCCTGGGTTTTTACAGTAAGAACAAGTAAGCTTAGTTGCATCGGGGGGAGTAGGTGTGGGACCTTTCGACCTACCACTCACGTTCCCAAGGTTATCATCAGAGGAGGACCTAACATGTCGGGAAGTACCACGTTCTCTACTGCCCAGTGACTCCACCAACAAAGCATACGCATCAGCCAGCTCAGCAGCACGCCCTAAATTAACCTCTCCACGCTCCTCCACATGCTTCAAGATGTGAAATGGTATCTTGCTTTTCCACTCCTCCAGGACTACCAATTTAACAAATCCTGAAATGTGGAGGTCTCTGTAGCCTCTAACCACTTCTTAAAAAACCTAAGCTTTTCTTGAGCAAACTCAACAAAGGTGTGTGAAAATGGTTTGGTTAGTTTACGAAACTTCTGCCGGTATCCATCTGGCGTGATAGCATAAGAGGTGAGGATATTCTTTTTTACGTTATCATAGTCATCAGTCTGGTCTAAACAGTTATAAACTCTGCGAGCCTTACCATATAATTTAGGAACTAACACTGACACCCACTGGTCCTTTGGCCACTCATTCTTCGCGGCTATTTTCTCAAAAGTCCTAAATGACCCGTCCATATCGGATTCATCAAACCCGGGAACAAGGGAAGAAGCAGTAGCAGGGTTAAAAGCAGCGAGTTTCTCTCTTAATGCCACTTCTTTTGATTTAAACTCCGATGTTAAAGTGACTTCTGTCTCTCTCACCTGTAGTTCTTTCAGTTTAACCGCCTGCACCAACTTGGCCTGTTCCATCCTTTCCTCATGCTCCAACTTGGCCTGTTCCGACATTCCCTCATGCTCCAACTTGGCCTGTTCCAACTTGGCCTGTTCCATCCTTTCTTCATGGTCCAACTTGGCCTCCAACTTGGCCTGTTCCAACTTGGCCTGTTCCCTCCTTTCTTCAGGGTCCAACTTGGCCTCCTGCTCCAACTTGGCCTGTTCCAACTCGAGTTCTTTCATTTTGATTTGGAACTCGAACCTAGCTCGTTCTAGTTCTAAGGGGTCTATTCGTTGTGTTTCTTCTTGAGGGCTAGCCAGACCTGAGGCAACTTCTGGGTGAGGAGGGGTGGTGGATAGTGGTTGAAGTTTCTTGGACATGGGCGTTAATCTGTCAACAGCGGATTCTTTTAAAACTTCTTGTTGAACCAACACTTCAATCACATGATTTTTTAACATTTCCTTAGTCAGTTGCTGTGAAAATGGGATATTGTAATAGTTGGCTATTTCTTTCCATTCTTTCTTCAGGATATTAACACGTAATTTAGCTACGGAAGGATTTTCAATAAAATCCTGGAGATCAAAACCTGAGGTGGCCATTGTTAATAAAAATAGGATAAATTAACTAATGGTCAAAAGCTAAGATAAGTGGATAACCCTAGAAAATATCACGGCAGTGGATAACCAGAAAGTCCCGGAAACTAACCAAGTTATACCTAGGGAAATTACACTTATGATTATTGTTCTTCCGAGAAGATCCTTAGATAAGGACAAGAGACTTGAAAGAGGTAGGGCGTATTACGGCATTAATATAAAGATCCGGATTAACAACCCTGATATACTTGAAAGAGGTAGGGCGTATTACGGCATTAATATAAAGATCCGGATTAACAACCCTGATATACTTGAAAGAGGTAGGGCGTATTACGGCATTTATATAAAGATCCGGATTAACAACCCTGACATACTTGAAAGAGGTAGGGCGTATTACGGCATTTATATAAAGATCCGGATTAACAACCCTGATATACTTGAAAGAGGTAGGGCGTATTACGGCATTTATATTAAGATCCGGATTAACAGCCCTGAATGAGATAATGAGAAGAACAATAATGGAGGCTTTATAATTATGGGGTCCTGGTAGAGCGGGGCGTCCCAAGATATCACTTCACTCTAAACTAGTAACTATGGAACAGCCTACTCTGGAGTGAGGGTACGGCATTAAACAGATCCGGATTCTTCCCTACACTCGATAAGACTTGCCACACGACTGCCACGTGTAATAACAGGTAAGCCTTATGACACTTGGAACCTAATATCCTACGTCTGTCACTCTTACTATACGGTAATACCAATATATGCACACACATATGAAGGAAACTTTAAACCACCGTAAAGCAATTGTAAACAGAAGTGACTGGGAGGGGTAATTAACACTGAGTAACAAGGGAGGAAGGAATATGGTACTTAAGGTCGTGTCCTGTCACGGTCGCCATTTGTTACGAGTTGGGGATTTAGAATATAGTTATACGTCTACCCAGATCCCAACGGGTAACAACAAAAAAAAAACAAAGACAATCGGACTAAAAAAAGGGTAGACAAAGGATGCGAGTTTTCGTTGTATATAATAAAGTACCATAAATTCCTTAACAAAATATTCAGCTTATAAACTACCCTTAACCAAACTTAACCTAAACACGAACAGTATATACATAGTAATAAAACATAAAACAATAGTGAAGCAATGTGGAGGGGGGAGAGGCAATACAAGATTACAAATACTTAAGTGAGGAGCTGAGATGGCTGACGGGCAAGGCTGAGTATGGTAGAAGACGGTAAATAGTCACTGTGCCGTAGGTTTCCAGGATAGGTGATCCTGTGGTCGCTTCCCAGAGTGAAGTGTGTCCTCTCCTCGAATTGGAGCTGACAAAGTAGACTGAGGCGGAAGTGACGCAACAACCAGGATATGGAGAAGGGAAACCCGGGAGTGGTAACTAAGACGAGCCATACTCGTGTTTCGTCCCTAGATGGCGTTGCTCGTGGTGCTGGGTAGGTAGATGAAGACAATCGGTGGAGGGGTTCGTAACAATATGTACATCCTGATTAATCATAGTATGTACATCAACTAAGTATACATTACCTTAAGTCCTATACACACACTGCTGATTATTTTAATCATAGAATCAACAAAAATATCGCTACATTCAATTAATTAATTAATATTAATCACAAGTTACTTTTCGATATATGAGAAATAAAGATATATATTGTTTTTAATCTGTAGTGGTGTTGATATATATGACTCCAGGGATATTTACTGTTGAATATTATTGAGAACAAGTTTTAGTTTAATTGAAATACTGTTTGTCTTAAAGCAGGAAAATGAGAGAAAGTTCAGGGAAAGGGAGAGAACATGTAGTGGAGTGAGAGGGTGACTAGACGGATGAAAGGATGGGTAGGTGAACGGGTGGATGAAGGGATGGGTAGGTGAACGGGTGGATGAAGGGATGGGTAGGTGAACGGGTGGATGAAAGGATGGGCAGGTGAACGGATGGATGAAAGGATGGGTAGGTGAACGGATGGATGAAAGGCTGGATAGGTGAACGAATGGATGAAAGGATGGGTAGGTGAACGGATGGATGAACATAAGAACCTAAGAACATAAGAATGGAGGAAACTGCAGCGAGCCTATTGGCCCATACTGGGCAGTCCCATTTACACACAACCCCTATTGCTCATATATCCATCCAACCTATGTTTGAAGCTATCCAGCGTATTCGAGTTAATGATGATATTTGGTAACTTGGGTAGATGGGTAGACGAACGGATGGATGAAGGGAGGGGTAGGTGAACGGGTGGATGAAGGGATGGTAAGTGAATGAACGAGTGGACGAAGAACTTGGTGAAATAATAAAATAAAAGTCACACAGTAGAGTTAAGAGCAGAAGTAAAGTCACCGCCAGCAGTAAAGTCGTGGTTGTGTTGTCAGAGGCAGGAGTAAAGTTACGGGGTTTATCGAGACTTTAGGAGAGTGAAGCCATAAATGAGTAACCCTAGACAGCTGAAGCAAAGTTAAGTGAATACAAATTTTAATACATAATTCTTCCAAATCAAATACAGAAAAATATATTGATGGACAAACTAAAAATAAATTAACACAATGAATATCAGATTATTTGTTATCGAATTAGAATAAGACAATGTAATATTATGTAAATAAAGTATGTATAATGAACCGGAGTTTTGGATGTATCGAAAATAATGAGAATTTTCCCCTTAATTATCATTGCCAAACTCGTATACAACAGTCATAAATATTTATGTGAATATATTCGTGGTAAATAATTTATGTACTTATCTGTTAAGGTAATGTTAATTTCTCCTCAGATAATTCACACAGGTAATGTCATGCAGGAACAATATTTAATGAATAACTTGAATCTAGTTTATTGTTATTGAATGTTTCTCCATCGGGAAATTATTACAAAACATCCGTACCTGTTGATACACATACGCACCTGCAGACACATATTTTCACCTGCTGACACACACCCGCTCCTGCTGACAATATTCTCACCTGCTGACACACACGCTTACCTTCAACAGATGATTTCTGCAGGAGTGTAAGCGGCTAACTCTGTGTCAGCCAGAATGTCAATGTCAGAAGGTAGTGTGTCAGCATGAGAGGGCGAGTGAGTGTATCGACAGGTGAGGAGATGCCAGGAGATGCATCACCCTCACTTCCTGACTCACTGCTCACAAAGTGAACACCTTTCGACTGGCTGCACAGGTTTATCCACAGCTTTTTGATGTTTAATTATTCAGTATTTGTTAATATATAAAAATAAGAGAAAATATTCGCACCAGAACTGATTAATTTCGACAAAAAAAATTATACATTAATTTTGAATAGAAATATACTAAAATTTTCTTGATGAACTGCACCAGTTAATTGAATTTTGGCATTTATATAAACGAACGTATGAAAAAATGTGAATATAGAGTTTGTTGTGGGGCTGTAATTGGCTTACCCAGTAATATATATATATATATATATATATATAATCAACGACCTCACCAGCAAGGAATCGAACCCTCGACCTACTGGGTGTGACTAGGGAGCGCTTACCGGCTAGGCCACAAGGACACTAAAAGCAGTTCTAGACTCTGTTATATTTCACACAAAGCCTGTTCATCGAGCTGATGGCGCCGTGAACCTCATTGGGAAACTGCCCGTGCCACGTATGTGGTGTCAGTAGCATTTTACCGAATCCAGCTGGTATGAAACGCGAGGTACATATATAAACTTCATTTTTAGTCCATTTAACACGCGGACTTTGAACATACAATCAACGACCTCACCAGCAAGGAATCGAACCCTCGACCTACTGGGTGTGACTAGGGAGCGCTTACCGGCTAGGCCACAAGGACACTAAAAGCAGTTCTAGACTCTGTTATATTTCACACAAAGCCTGTTCATCGAGCTGATGGCGCCGTGAACCTCATTGGGAAACTGCCCGTGCCACGTATGTGGTGTCAGTAGCATTTTACCGAATCCAGCTGGTATGAAACGCGAGGTACATATATAAACTTCATTTTTAGTCCATTTAACACGCGGACTTTGAACATACAATCAACGACCTCACCAGCAAGGAATCGAACCCTCGACCTACTGGGTGTGACTAGGGAGCGCTTACCGGCTAGGCCACAAGGACACTAAAAGCAGTTCTAGACTCTGTTATATTTCACACAAAGCCTGTTCATCGAGCTGATGGCGCCGTGAACCTCATTGGGAAACTGCCCGTGCCACGTATGTGGTGTCAGTAGCATTTTACCGAATCCAGCTGGTATGAAACGCGAGGTACATATATAAACTTCATTTTTAGTCCATTTAACACGCGGACTTTGAACATACAATCAACGACCTCACCAGCAAGGAATCGAACCCTCGACCTACTGGGTGTGACTAGGGAGCGCTTACCGGCTAGGCCACAAGGACACTAAAAGCAGTTCTAGACTCTGTTATATTTCACACAAAGCCTGTTCATCGAGCTGATGGCGCCGTGAACCTCATTGGGAAACTGCCCGTGCCACGTATGTGGTGTCAGTAGCATTTTACCGAATCCAGCTGGTATGAAACGCGAGGTACATATATAAACTTCATTTTTAGTCCATTTAACACGCGGACTTTGAACATACAATCAACGACCTCACCAGCAAGGAATCGAACCCTCGACCTACTGGGTGTGACTAGGGAGCGCTTACCGGCTAGGCCACAAGGACACTAAAAGCAGTTCTAGACTCTGTTATATTTCACACAAAGCCTGTTCATCGAGCTGATGGCGCCGTGAACCTCATTGGGAAACTGCCCGTGCCACGTATGTGGTGTCAGTAGCATTTTACCGAATCCAGCTGGTATGAAACGCGAGGTACATATATAAACTAAATTATTACACCATATAACACCATCCATCATCACTACATATAACACCATCCATCATCACTACATATAGCACCATCCATCATCACTTCATATAACACCATCCATCATCATCACTACATATAACACCATCCATCATCACTACATATATATATATATATATATATATATATATATATATATATATATATATATATATATATATATATATATATTAGCAGAAACGCATCTATCTCTCCGGCCGCTCATCCGCTAGACCATGGTAGGACGCCACCCTCCGGGAGGCTCCACATTGTCTCACTGTTCAGTCCCTAAAACTTCTTCCATCAATAGTTCATTAACGGTGTATGTATGTTCTACCATGTTTTTCACTACAACGGTACAGCAAAGTATATTGTTTTGGCATTTAACTGTTATTATTTAATTGTCTAATCATCACTACATATAACACCACCCATCATCATTACATATAACATCATTCATCATCACTAGGCCATCGTGTGAAATATCGAACGTTTGGCATACCTCCTTAGAATGGACTACCTACCTACTTACCTACCTGCCTACCTACCTACCTTGTTAGAATGGACAGCCTAGAAAAGTTAGAGATCAAAGAAAAGTAAGCTGTAATGAGAGAAAGCATAAGGATAAAATTGGCTATAATACGTGGAATGGGATACGACTTTTCAACCTCTGTGTGGTGTAACGGATGAAGGTTAAATGCAGAGAAAAGTATGCCATAATGAAGGAAAACCTAAGGATCAAAATAGCTGTAAATCATAGGAGGAAATACGACTTTTCTTCATGTGTGAGTTGGGGCTGTGTCGGATCAGGTTGGTTCGAATTTTTTTAGATCACTATATATAACATCATCCATCATCACTACACATAACACCATCCATTATCACAACATATAACATCATCCACCATCACTACACATAACACCATCCATTATCACAACATATAACACCATCCATCATCACTACATATAACACCATCCATCATCACTACATATAACACCATCCATCATCATCACTACATATAACACCATCCATCATCACTACACATAACACCATCCATCATCACTACATATAACACAATCCATTATCACAACATATAACACCATCCATCATCACTACATATAACATCATCCATCATCACTACACATAACACCATCCATTATTACACCATATAACACCATCCATCATCACTACATATAACACCATCCATCATCACTACATATAGCACCATCCATCATCACTTCATATAACACCATCCATCATCATCACTACATATAACACCATCCATCATCACTACATAACACCATCCATCATCATCACTACATATAACACCATCCATCTACAGATTGGTAAAGTACTTTCCGAGATTCTCGTGCGGACACACACACAAACAAACAAACACACAGACAAACTTCTTTGTTTTATATATATATATATATATATATATATATATATATATATATATATATATATATATATATATATATATATATATATATATATCACATTTTTTAATAACGTCTTTCTCTGAACTCTTATGTTTTGTTACATTTTTCAGGCACTATTTTCATCCCTTTTGTCATCTTTCAATAAGTTTATCTTGTTCACTTTCCATTTTTGCAATACTTAATCTCTACAGCTGAACATTCATCACTTTTAACATTTTTAACTGTTCATCTCCCGTAACCACACAACCCACACTTAATATCCTTAAAAGATATTGCATAAAAAATAATATTACCTAACCCTTCACTATTCCCTCAGTACCTCCGCTCCGGCAACACCATTTCATCTTTTTCATTCCCTGCTTCAACTCTCTCCACTACACAAATATATTGACCAGTCTCTCTGCCTTAAAAACGAGTGTAAAAATATTAGCTTTACCAGCATCCATGACTTCCACCAGATCTTCAGAATAATACATGTTTAATATTTTCAATACTGGTATATGACCGCTGGTTTTCATAACACCATCTACCTACCTCAGTTATTATTTCTTCTTATTCTACAGCCCATAACACTCTACAATCTACCTCTCACAGTTATTATTTCTTCCTATATTACAACTATAACCGGATTAGTTATTTTTACTCATTAAATTCAGTTTTAATTTATATTCTCATCTCATAATTTTATCCCGTTCTTAATTTTCAGTTCAAAATATATTCTTACTTTTAACACCAGTTTTTGTTATATGTTTTGTTCTGTATTAACTTTATCAAACGACAACACATTCTCACGATGACAGATATTGTTAAGTCTCTTACAATATCACTAATAGGGAGGTGTTGTAGTCTATATAAGGCAGTGTAACTAATATTGGTGGAACCTTGGACACACGTCGTAGTGATCTGGGTGATGTCTTTATTGTACTTGATGGAGCTTCCTGTGGTACAATGTGTCCAGTATGGTGCTAGTGGTACAATATGTATGATGCTAGTGGTACATTATGTCCAGTATGGTGATAGTGGTACAATATATCCCAGTATGTTATCAGCGGTACAATATATCCAGTATGTTATAACCGTGGTAACATTATGAGATGTTCTTATTAGCACCATGCAATTGATTCCAGATGTTACTAAATGTTACATAGTACTTCCTTGAGATAAATGTATAGTATATATCAGGTGCCTAAAAGAGAGCTCAGGTTCTCGGCTGGCTCAGCCGTGTTAATATTTTTATTATTATCCACTCTGTATCTGCGTTTTTTCTGGCTAAATAAACTGTTTCAATTCAATTCAATTCAATTCAATTCAATGGTACAAAATATCCAGTATGTTATCAGTGGTACAAAATATCCAGTATGTTATCAGTGGTACAATATATTCATAATGTTTACCTGTCATTACTGGTGTCACCTGAGAAAATGATTCTTAAGATAGTTGATCACTGCAGAGGAACATGACTGTTAGTCTGTTACATCACACCAATATCTATATCACCACACTCCTTATTTTTTTTTTACTTTAAAACATTAAGAGAAATATTTATGTAAACAAGACGAAATATGTTACTTGAGGGCACATATTAATGATGTTAGTTCTAAGAAAATGTACAAAAAAATAATGGTTTTATTTAATTATCATTTAGTTGGTATTATTTCACCAAAGTAGATTTATTAATAAGCAATTTGTCAGAAAATGTATAAAATATAACCGATATTAAAGTCAACAGATTAAACTATTGGTATTTGTAGTTTATCGGTAATATAACTTTTCCTGCCAGCCTGTTGCCTCTGCCGCCCCTCATACCTTATTCACGGTAAGAGAAGCTCAACACTTAATGCATCATTGGTAATGGCTCTTGGAAGCTATCATGGCTTGCTCCTTAGTAAGTCTTCACCTGCTTCATTATGGGACACACACACACACACACACACACACACACACACACACACCTAAACACTCATGTACACGATTATGCTATACGTTTAATGAATAATTGGAACACGACGATACTGCAATGTATTGATTATATTTGCGAATTTTTCATGTCTTGTAACAAGGCATAATTATGCAAATAAACAATATTGACAAACTATAAATGAAGTCACAGTATTAACCTAGCCTCACTTAACCTAACCTAATCAAATTTAGCCTCATCTAATTTAGTTAACAATCAGTTATGTCAAGATTGCATAAGATTGTCTTAATGGAACAACGAAAACCTAACCATATCGGCCCCAATAATGATGAGGCAAAACAATACAAATAAAAAGTTATATCCGCGTCACAATCAGATACACTTTCAGGTGTAACCAAACGATAATCCCCAAAACGCATGACGAAATATGTGCAAAAACCAACGTTCGGATTAATGCAGTCATGAAATTAACTTTTTTTTTACACCTTTGTGTTAATTTGTTACAGGAATAATCAACGTTTAATTACTTCATCATTACCTCGTACGCAGTAGGAAGTGTTAGAGGTAAGTTAGTAAGAGAACCAGAACACTCGAGCTGCTGATAAACTCTCCTTTAGTGCTGTAGTCTGAGCCGTGTTGACGCTGGTCATCTGGAACTCAGTTTTTAGGTCGAGGGAGAAAAGTTATAATAATCAGTTACTTCAGATTAGAGAGACAGACAGACAGACAGAGAAAGAAACGTATAACTCTCAAGCCATTTAAAAACAGCTATTTATGCGAAGTCACTTTTCATGTTTCTTAATTCAAAAAGTTCCTGCCTGAGATGTTGCCTGAACTAACAATAACACAAACAATCAATCAAACGAAACAATCACTGACTAACCTTTTATCGGAACTTATATCCTCAGGTCACGCGCTTCACCTGCCACCTGATGTACACAAACATTAAAGACACTATACTTTCTGTGACCACAACAACTATTCCGGTGATCTCGACTACCACAAACAAACGACAAAATCCACAATAGACACCAAATACCGACAATAAATTCATGAACACAATAAACGGTGCAGAAAATGTTTTACAAAAATTATTGAATATATAACACATTATTTGTTGATATTTTCCCCGACCATCCATAAAGGGAATTATTTAAAGGTTTTTCTTTCGTATTTTGTCTGGTTTTTGGTTTTATTTGAATGACTCTGATAAAAAATGAATGACTACACTTATAAAGTTAAACCTCACTCCTGTGTTGTGGGCGGTCACCATGAATAACGTACAGGTAGTTACTGCCATGTAAACCTGTCCGTGTAAACGTTTGATGTCCTCACCGTGCACACGTTTGTTGTCCTCACCGTGCACACGTTTGTTGCCTAACCTAACACTCAACACCCCTCTTCTCCGGTAAGGGTCGAGTCCGGTAAGGGTCTAGTCCGGTAAGGGTTTAGTTCACTCTGTCAGGGAAATTATATTGAGCGTTCAATAATTTTTTACATACAAGAAAAATAAAAACACAACTAAACATTACTAATATCTTTAATTTTATTTTTGTTTATGACGATGGTTCATTTTTATACAATACTGAGAATATATTGGAGTCATATTCATACACCTGGTAGCACCGTCACCATGGTTCATCGTACACCTGGCAGCACCTTCACCATGGTTCACCATACACCTGGCAGCGCCTTCATCATGGTTCATCGTACACCTGGCAGCATCTTCACCATGGTTCATCGTACACCTGGCAGCACCTTCATCATGGTTCATCGTACACCTGGCAGCACCTTCACCATGGTTCATCGTACACCTGGCAGCACCTTCACCATAGTTCATCGTACACCTGGCAGCACCTTCACCATAGTTCATCGGACGCCAAAGTTAAACAAAACGTTTTCTTGGGTGACTTGTGCCACTCAGTCAGCCTGGGTCAGTCGTCACAGGGCTGGTGAATGTCGCTAAAATGGTGCAGCAATAACTTACGAAAAAACGGGCCAAATAAGTGGTCAAATTCTCGTTATCTGTACACTATACGCGTGGACCTCGGCAACTTACCAGTCAGCTGTTACCAATACCCGGTCATGGAACTATGTTTGCACACGTAAATATCCCTTAATTAAAAGCCAGGAAGAAGAGAAGGGACGGGAACAGTATCTACCACACATGAGAATGACGACTAACTTACCACCATAGTACTTAAGTGTCGGTAATACCATGGTAGCAAAGAGGGAGTTTTTAGACCTTTTAAACAGAGGCATGGAAGTTGTTGATCTATACGTGATGATTCTGACGCTGTGTTAACTTTGACACAGGAACTATTGACAGGCAGACTCTCACCCGCAACAGTTGTACGTTCAAGTTTGCCAAAAGTTGGCGCCTCTGTTATTGAGCCCAGAGACCCGGATGGTCGTGGTGGTTTTTCTTCTCCCGTGACCACCATTCTCACTAGGGCACACTGTGGAGGGAGTCAAGACCAACACAAACTCTCCCTTCAGTGTCATTCTCTTTTCTTTAACTTCTGTAACGATGTGTGACGTAACACTTCTATTACAGTAACTACAGAGAAGGAATAACTGAGCACGAGGGGCAGTGTGTGCTGCTGTGTCCTGCCATTCTCAGCCATAACATGACAGGAATTACAAGTGTGAAAAAAATATATTGCGATATTTTTTCGAAGATTTATACATAAAGAAAATCTATTCAATATTTCCTATAAAACTAAGTTCGTCTTTACCCTTTATAAACAGAATTACCAAAATATAATGTTCCTAAATGGTGAATAACGATACTATTAATTAAAGCTAAACTTAACATACGGGTATTACTATTAAAGCAAGATGACCAATGGTTTGGTTATGTCAACACAAACACAACACACACTCCACCACCTAACAGATCTGGCTGCTGTGATCCACTCTTTACAAACACTTTAAATGTCCACCAAACATCACCAGTGTGTTAAGTTCATGACTATAACAGGAGAATAAACAGTAATTTTTAACGAGACACTTGCTGGAGGTTGGGTCATCTTCCTGAGGTCAAGGACTGGTGGACGGTAATGAGGAGATGTGTCTGTAATGGTGGTAGTAGAGGCGGCGGTGGTGTCTTAATGTTAAGTGGTGTGTGTGTGTGTGTGTGTGTGTGTGTCACCACCAGACAATGCTACCTATGCATGAGGTCACCAGGTGCAGCAGTGCCACCTCCACTTCCTCCAAATTAGACAATATTAAACAGGTAAAAAATGTTCCTCTAACATTTTCTTTAATTCTCGTATCTTAGAATCATTTTACACTCAGAAGATCAATACGGTTGGGTCGTAGTGGACAACAATCTTCTCACATACGATTCAAAGATGTATCGAACCCGAGTCACAGTAGTGAGAGGCAAGTGACACATCGCTATATCTTCGATACAAACAATGATGACTGAAAGTTATCCCCAGATTACAGAAGAGTAAGTTGGGTTTTAGTAATACCAACAACAACAGCTGCAGCAATGATAATGATGATGATGATAATGATAATAATAATAATGATGATGATAATGACAATAATAATAATATAATAATAACAATAGTAATAACAATATAAAAAAATGAAAATATTAATGGTATAAAAATAATAATAATAATGATAATACTAATACAAATAATGATAATAATAATAATCATAATAATAACAACTTATCACCCAACAATTGTTATATATAAACATACACCTCAAATATCAGTGTATAAAACCAAATAATAAGTGGAGCAGGGAGGGGAGGCAGGCTGGGGAACACGGCCTTACCTGTGGACCACGAGAGGGGCGGACACACCAAATATAACCCTAAGGTGTGAGCAGGTACAGTAATTAGGAGGCACACGACCAGTATAATACCTGAAGTGAATAATGTAAATATGTTGAAGACCATGGAAGTTATAGTGTGTGTGTGTGTGTGTGTGTGTTTCACTCCTACCTTAATATAACTACTGATGTGTGTCATTATAGGGAGAGAGGTGTACGGCAGTAGGGAGAGGGATGTGTGAGGGAGTAATAATAGTTGTGCCTCACAACCTTCGTCACTTAGTCTAATTTTGACTCCATATATGTATAAATATATAATATATTTTACAAGAGAATGATTTAATTTTATTATTATCTCTAAAGCTGTGTTTTGCTGAGTGTGTGAGTGTGAATGAATAAGTGCATTCATCTGCAGTAGTTAGCGAGAGTAGGAGTCAGGTCGTGCACGCCCTCAGGTGGTCGTTCTCCCTCGACCTGTACACCACGAGGCGGCTGAAAAGTTAATTATAAGTGAAAAAATAATGATCTTGATGCTGGATAAACCTGTTATCTTTATCTTTATCACTACATAACATTTTCATTGTTGATCTCTATTTATTTTTTGCTACAGATATAAAAGTTTATTTTCCAACAGCCAAAACTTTCAGATATATTATACGTAAACAACTTGTGGCCGGAAGTTGTGTGTTCCTGATGACGACCAACAGCCTTATACATTACTTCACAAACTATAATCTCTGCCTCAAGTGTTCACGTGTTGGCGAGGAGTAAGACCCCGCTGTAGGTCCTCCTGATGGTCACACTCCTTCACAGACTCTTTGAAAAACTTACAACACAAACTTTGAGTTGAGATTCTATTCGGCTAAACAGTTTGCTTGAAAGAGAGAGACGGAGAGAAAACAAGTGAAGCTTCCACTGCAGTCAGAGCTGCGCCTCCAGTCTGGGCCATAATGGATTACAGTAAAACTTGTAGTCAATGTATTTTCTTCCTCTGCTGCACGTCGTCACAGAAGGCTGGACTGGGAGTATAAAGGTTTGTCTGATTTATGAGCTTTACCCGATGATGTCATTTGTGTTTACGAGAGGCAGCTTCTCCAGCATTGTGTTGACGTGCGGAGCTTAAGTAAGCTTAAGTTTCCAGATAACCTCTATAGTGCATCATAATAAGCTTCCATAATATTAGGTTGTAAATGAAAAGGCTTTGAAAGAGTTGCCAGAGTCATTGGTCGCACACATCCGCGACGAGAAGCCAGACTTGTACAGAACATGTCCTAACCGGTTCAGCAACATTTACTATTCCATCTTTAAAAGTTGCTATATTGATCCTAACACCAACAGTCCAGCACATTTGATTCTCTTTTGTTTATTACATCACACTGACAACTCTCATAGTTTATACTGTAAAAATTTCAGTAACTCTCAGGCAATTAATATATAACTTGCTGTCCTTTAGTGGGAGTTAGTCTGTTCCTAGACTTGACGATTCTCGCTAATAATAATTCATATCTATTTCTGTAACAGGTAAGTCAGCTTCATTAACCTGTCTTTCACTATATTTCTCTACTCCTACGTAACATTCCTTTGATCAAATAGACTTGCTCGTAACAAGGCTAATAAAGTACTTGGGTTCATACAAAGGAGTGTTAGTTACAAGACTAGCGAGGTCATCCTAAAACTGTATCTTGCTCTTGTGAGACCACACCTGGATTACGCAGTCCAGTTCTGGTCACCGTATTACAGAATGGATATAGAATCCTTGGAAAGAATCCAGAGGAGAATGACAAGACTAATCCCGGGTATCAGGAACCTTGAGTATAGAGACAGGTTAAAGCATCTTAATTTGCACTCCCTTGAGAGACGTAGAGCGAGGGGCGACCTGATAGAGGTGTATAAATGGAAGGCAGGGCTAAACAAAGGGGACATTACAAAGGTACTCAAATTATCCAACCAGGAGCGAACTCGTAACAATGGTTTTAAATTGGACAAATTTAGATTTAGGCGTGAAATAGGTAAACACTGGTTTGGAAACAGAGTAGTGGATGAATGGAACAAGTTACCAAATATCATCATTAACTCGAATACGCTGAATTGCTTCAAACATAGGTTGGATGCTCATATGAGCAATAGGGGTTGGGTGTAAACGGGACTGCCCAGTATGGGCCAATAGGCCCGCTGCAGTTTCCTCCATTCTTATGTTCTTATGTTCTTACTTAGTCACTGAATCTTTAGTGTCATCGTCCCGTGTGTAACCTGAAGTGAACCTAAATCTTGACTCTTGCTCTATAACATCATCAGGACCTCAATAAATGACAATATTCAACAAAACTTAACAGCAGGTGGTTGATGCTCTACCGTCCATACTACCCCGCTCACCCTCTTCACACGTACAGCACCACACCCATAAGAACAACGAAAAGTTTACGAGTGAAAGTCCAGCTCAACTTTAATCTATATAAGACGCAGGGGAGCGAAGTGTAACTTTACAGCTTCCTCGATATCGGAAAATAAACCAATTTTCCTGAAGTGTTACAGAAAATTATTGGTGGTGGCTAACAGCGGCGGGTCTCAGTAGTCACGAGGTACAGGACCAACTGTAATGAGAGCGTCTATGATAATTAATTCAGGATCTTGTTGGATTCTGTATCACTATCACAAGACCAACAAAAGATGGTGGACGTTATATATCATTATGAACACTGGAACAACATGAGATATTTTACTAACTTGCTTATCATCAACTTCTTACCTCTAGTTTATTTTCCTCTGAGACAGATTCACTTTGTACCAAACTAATTTTTGGATCACCTGAAGAATCTCCACCCCAGTTTATTTCACCTAAAGATTAACCACACTAGCGCGATGGGAGAGGGTTAGGTTAGGTTAGGTTAGGTTAGGTTAAGTTAATCTTTACGGGAAATAAGCTGGGGTTGAGATTCTTCAGGTAACTTTACATCGGCACCAAACTTCAGTAACTCTTAAATACCAGAAACAGTTTACTAAACCAGACCTTTACTTGAGTGTCTAGACACAGTTTCTATACAGCTAAGAGATGAAATAACTACGATTATAATAAGTATTTTTGTGAAGAAATAAATGTATTCAACAACAATAACAGTAAAGAGTGACTCCTGTAATAAAGATAAAGAACGATAGTTATTACATTTATCAAGATATATGTTGATTGATCCAGGTTTACTGAACGAACACCACCCTCACGCACACACGCTATGAAAGGGGAATTCAATATTAGTAAGAAGCTGTAAGATAATTACAAGGTTCTCGTATAAAAAAAATCAGTAGGATTATTATAAGTTGTAGTCATCGATAGGCTGGCATGAACAAGAACATCATTAATAAGTTCCGAACACAACACTGAACTTCTGGTGTGATTTAATCCTGTATTTGGAACAGTTTAAGTTAATCAATATAAAACCAAGCATTTCTGATTGCCACCTGTATTACCCTAGAAACAAGTTAATAACAGATGGTGTACCTCGCTCCAGCCACACCTTAGTCACGGGAACGACAAACCCCTCTCTCTTGACGTCAATTCCCTGTTCACTCAAGTTTTCATTCTATGAACCAATAAAGTTTTCATGCCACATTTGAAGAGTTTTACCCTGCTGTTAACTTATATAAAAACAGGCTTTTATCGCCATGTCATTTTTTTTTAAATTCGTCATCTCTGACATTATTTTCTGGAGAAACATGACATCAACATCAATATGCCTGTGTCGAGGGGTCTAGAGCAACAAGTCCCATCCTTCTACGATACTTTGCTCCAGATTTATCACCAAAGAAATATATATTTTAAATAACTTTTGATGATCATGACCTTGACCTCTGACCCTGACCTCCCATAAAATAGTTCAGCGTTTATTATACACCAAATGTCCTTCATCTACGGCTGAAACACAAACACACCGACAGACATACCGACACTCAGAGACGGTCATACCAGTACCCCGAGGTAATCATATCACCTCATTCAGTTTACAATTAAAACACAGTTACTAAAAGTGTATTCACGGGTCGCATTTTATTCGAGAGCCTCAATAATTACTATTTATCAGGACGTGTAATAAACAGGAACCTAACAACCAGTAGCAATAAAGTCAAATCATTACGAAGAACATTTACAGCACGTCCTACAATACAGTAACCAGTTAGGGTTCTCGAATAAAAAATGACCCGGTATTTGTGTTACAATATAAACTGGATACAGAAGTGGATAAGCAACAACCAAGTGTAATGCGCCACAGCAGAGTTCAGGGGACCAAGAGCTGCAGTATGTTTAGCGGGCGGATAGGATATGAGAAGGGCGGAACATAGCTGCCAAGAACACTGGTTCAATTAGACATGTAGTGGCAAGTTAGTGCCTCGCTAACAGCAGCTAACCATTATAGAGGTGCCGTTACCACCCAGGTTTAGGAGTGTGGCCGGTTACCAATACCTGGGTAATAGTATGGCTCATATATTGTTGTATACCGGCCACTATACTCAACTGAACCCTCACTCACACCTCCCCTCACCCTGGCTCACACCTCTCCTCACCCTTCCTTACACCTCTCCTCACCCAGCCTCACACCTCTCCTCACCCAGCCTCACATCTCTCATCATCGTGCCTCACACCTCTCCTCACCCAGCCTCACACCTCTCATCACAGTGCCTCACACCTCTCCTCACCCTGCCTCACACCTCTCCTCACCCTGCCTCACACCTCTCCTCACCCAGCCTCACACCTCTCATCACAGTGCCTCACACCTCTCCTCACCCTGCCTCACACCTCTCCTCACCCTGCCTCACACCTCTCCTCACCCTGCCTCACACCTCTCCTCACCCTGCCTCACACCTCTCCTCACCCAGCCTCACACCTCTCCTCAGCCTGCCTCACACCTCTCCTCAGCCTGCCTCACACTTCTCCTCAGCCTGCCTCACACTTCTCCTCACCCTGACTCGCACCTCTCCTCACCCTGCCTCACACCTCTCCTCACCCTGCCTCACACCTCTCCTCACCCTGCCTCACACCTCTCCTCACCCTGCCTCACACCTCTCCTCACACCTCTCACCCAGCCTCACACCTCGCCTCACCCAGTGTGTGTGTGTGTGTGTGTCAAAAGCCATTTTTTACTTCCATTAACACACTAACACATTTAAAAGAGTGAGGCCATTTTCTATGCTGAGTTCCATGTGATCTTCAAGGCGGCAAACAACTTATCCATTAGAAGATAACTTGCATATAATGTACAGTATATTCATGCCTTTACATGTGTCTTCATGAGGAAGATGTTGAGTTTTTCTTGCTGGGAGGTTTACTTGGGTCAGTAGTCCTGGTAATATACGTACTTCGTCACCATTCACTTGAGGGAGACTCATCTGGTAAGTGGTAAGAGTCAGGGTCGTCTTGTTGAGGTTGACGCTGTTGTAACAGCACAATATTCACCCAAATGTAGAAGACCAAATTATTCACTAAGTTATTCAACAATGACTCAGAAGTTGTTCATGTTATACATGCTGAGTCTATAAATTCATCAGGAGTCGAGCGAGGTGAAGCTTACTAATGACAGCAGCCCGCTCCTCCTTCCTCTCTCACGCTCTGAGTGAGAGGCGAGGGCAGAATCTTGCCACTTGCAGGGGCTTGAGCACCTCACTAAGTGTTCCTATAAAAGTGTACTCAAAACACTTTCCCTGGAGAGAATTCACAATACATTCTCTCCCAAACTAAGTACCTGTGTATAAAGTCACTTCTGTAACAAAGAAAATCCAGAATAAGTGTTTACATCAGCCCTGCCACTTAAGAGTTCCAGAACTAATTTAAAACAATTGTGTGTGATATAAAAACAGCTATCACACTGTGGTCTACAGCGCCTCCTACTGCGACTATGACGGGAGCCAACACCTCACCACTCTCCCTTATCTGTTGAACCAAGCGGGAGTTGAGAGCCACACCAAGGGCCACCAGATGACCCTGGACTGATTGGTTCTGCAGAAGGGACCGTGTAGAAGACGTTTAGCCCTCTGTATGATACACCGGGTACACATGGTGTGACCTACGGTGTGACCCCAGGCAGTCGGTGTGACCTACGGTGTGACCTCAGGCTGATGGTGTGACCTCATGTGGACGGTGTGACCTCAGACGGAGGAGTCGGGTTATCATAGGTCTCTAGAGGCTCCTCACATCCTCCCTCACCATCGGCCAGGACCACAACGCCTGCATCACTGTCACAAACCTTTCCTGATGTCATTAGTTTAAGTGATATTTACATTCGTGGTCATAACATCAGAATATTTTGTTTCTCTGTTTACATCAGAGGAATTTGTCAACCACATTAAATTTGTTGTTATAAACTAATGAGGTGAAAACCCAATTGGTTACGACAGTCTATTATGTTGTTGTCTGAACCGACACCAGTTAGTTCATGGTCGGACAACAAGCTGAGAGAGAGATGAAGGGACGTGGTTATGATAAATTAGTTTTAATAACACACACACACACACACACACACACACACACATACACACACACACACACACACAAGATTTGATACTTTAGTGTTTGTGGCTCCTGGTGGGGGAGGACCTGGTCCGGGGGTATGAGAGTTACCACCTCTCTCACCAACAGGTCGTGTGTTTATGTTGACTGTGTCGTTCACCAATCTTTTCCCCAAGAGATGGTCCCACCTGGGTGGTGGCAGATGATATGACACGTTCTTCCCGAGGTGTAGTCTATTCCATCTCTTCCCTCAGCGTCATGTAACGTGGTAACCGATGGTCCGGGAACAATAAGTAGTCTTCCCTCTCCTGTCCCAGAAGAGAATCCTGCTGTTGTTGTTACAGTAGCGTCGGTCTCTCTTGATATACGTAGATCGTCGTTAAGAGTCGCGTTTTTCCTCTTAGTTGTCGGTCATTATTTCATTTCGTTCCTGTTATGTGCCGAAGGTAATAACAAGTCCAGACCTACTCCCTCACTACTCTGACGAGGACCTGCTCGGTGAGGACGGTCACTTGTTGTGTCCCATTTTCTGGCACCAGTTGTCTCTCTTTCCTCCGGGTCATTCTACATGTCTCTCTCGGGAACTGCCTCAGGTCTCAATATTGTGCACATCACAGAGGAGTGAATTTACAGCCACAAAACACAGTGACCTCTGATTTACCACCACACACCAAGATGTCCTGGCAGTACCAGAGCGACCACAGTGTTGTGGTTTACCAGAAGAAACACACATGCACGCACGCACACAGGCACGCACACTACCCTGACCTCACCACATTCTTACGTTCACTTTATAACACTTGTCCGTCACTAAAACACGAAGTTTTGTCCCCAACATCCACCCACCTCGCCCTCCGCACCACACAATGTAGTACAAGTTGTCCCCTTCCTCAACAAACACGGACTGAGAGGGAGAATAATGAGACGACTTATCGAATTAATATCACCATTAAGACACACATGAAGGGAAGGAAGAGTGACTAACCAAGGATGAAGGAGGTGGAGACAAGTTAGGTCTAGCGTTTGACAAAATGTAATAATTTAAGAAAGGAAAGTAAACAGTCCACCATCACTCTTCCTTGGTCACCCTCTCTTTCACAGCCCGTAGCTCTTGGTGGCACTGGTTTGGTAATAAAAGCACTGGTTTGGTAATAGAGTTATGGATATGTGGAATAGGCTACCGAGTGCTATAGTAGGATCGGGGACGCTAGGGAGCTTCAAGACGAAGTTGGATAGGCACATGGAAGTGCTGGGATGGGTGTGAAAGGGATCTGCCCTGTATGGGCCAGTCGGCCTCCTGCAGTATCCCACTTTCTTATGTTTTTATGTTCTTATGTTCTTATGTACTGTTTTGTCCTCCCCTCCCCTTCACCTTCCTACAATACAACCCCACACCCTCCACCTCCCTACAATACAACCCCACACCCTCCACCTCCCTACAATACAACCCCACACCCTCCACCTCCCTACAATACAATCCCTCATTTTACTGACACCTTTAGAACTACCCGGGGAGAGACTAACACTACATATGCCGAGAGTGACGACGGTCAACTGGCTAACCATTACCCCAGAACACGAGCCACCAGTCGATAAACATCCAGGTTCCCGATTACTGTTGGCTAGACAGAGGCAAATGGCCTAGAGAAACTTGCCCATAGTTTCTTCTTGCCTTGAAATCGAACCCGGGGGCTTTCACTTGTAAGACGAGCATGTAGACCATTACATCAGAGGTCGGAAAAAAATATAAATCATACTATCTGGTGATATTTCCTGCACTGTGCTCTCTAAGTATTCTTGTCCTTATACACATCTGTTCACGTCAGTCAAAAAGTTTCCCCGTGTATAAACTCTCATATTATTTTCTTCCTCTCCTGGTTTTCTTTAACTAATAACTTTATCTTTAAGTTTATCCTCTCTCGTTCTCTACACTTCTCTTATGTCCTCATACTTCCTTAATTCAGTCCCACACTTATTCCCTCATTCTTCATTCCATTCCATTTGTTATTGTGACGTTTTCCTTCTTCGGTGTCCACTCTCCCTCCTCGTGTGTTACCGAGACATACAACCTGCCTCTCACTCTCACACTACCATGTATCACACCAGCCTCAAGTTTACCTCTACAGACACTCCGCCACACTGACAAACTTTCCTCAGGGCGTCCGTCACCTTCATGCGCTCCAACACTCCATAATGTCCTCCATTTATTCAGCTCCACAAAATATATCCCCCAAAGTTTGTTTTGATCTAGAGTGTTTCCCACACCTCTCTTTAACTACATCTCCCACGGTGACTGTTCACACACCACAGCTTGACTTACTCCTGATAATCACTTTTAAATATTTCTCTTCGTTTTTCCAGATTCAAAGAATAACACAAGAAGAGCGGACAACTCGCCAACTGCACTGGCTGACCATTAACCCAGAGCACAGTCAACAAGATGATTGACTTCAAGATTTCCCAATACTGTTAGGTTGACAGAGGCAAATGGCGTAAGGATATTTCATATAGTTTCACCCTACCATGCTGACCACGAGGTCTTCCCACCACCAATCACTGCAACAAACTCCAACATCCAGTACCCACCATCACCAACATACACTGTAACACACGTCAGCATCCAGTACTTACCATCACCAACATACTCTGTAACACAAACCAACATTCAGTACCCACCACCACCAACATACACTGTATCACACGTCAACATTCAGTACCCACCATCACCAACATACTCTGTAACATTCACACCAACATTCAGTACCACCATCACCAACATACTCTGTAACACAAACACCAACATTCAGTACCCACCATCACCAACATACTCTGTAACACACACACCAACATTCAGTACCACCATCACCAACATACTCTGTAACACAAACACCAACATTCAGTACCCACCATCACTAACATACTCTGTAACACACACCACCATTCAGTACCCACCACCACCAACATACTGTAACACACACCAACATTCAGTACCCACCATCACCAACATACTCTGTAACACAAACACCAACATTCAGTACCCACCATCACTAACATACTCTGTAACACTCACCAACATTCAGTACCCACCATCACCAACATTCAGTACCCACCACCACCAACATACACTTTAACACTAACACCAACATTCAGTACCCACCATCACCAACATACTCTGTAACACACACCAACATTCAGTACCCACCACCACCAACATACACTGTAACACAAACACCAACATTCAGTACCCACCACCACCAACATTCAGTACCCACCATCACCAACATACTCTGCAACACACACCAACATTCAGTACCCACCACCACCAACATACACTGTAACACACACCAACATTCAGTACCCACCATCACTAACATACACTGTAACACACATCAACAATCAGTACCCACCACCACCGACATACACTGTAACACACACCAACATTCAGTATCCACCATCACCAACATACACTGTAACACACACCAACATTCAGTACCCACCATCACCAACATACACTGTAACACACACCAACATTCAGTACCCACCATCACCAACATACACTGTAACACACACCAACATTCAGTACCACCACCACCAACATACACTAACATTTAGTACCCACCATCACCAATCATACACTGCAACACACACACATCAACATTCAGTACCACCATCACCAACATACACCAACATTCAGTACCACCATCACCAATATACACTGTAATACTAGGGTGTGTCATACGGAGGCGAATTTTTTTTTTTTGAGTTTGAAAAATCGGCCCATGGTATTAATGATGTAGTTCTATGTGCAGAATCATGTGATATCTTCAGATTTGAAAAGTTTTCATTTTTTGCTAGGTAAATTTTAACTTGAAATCTTATGAAAATTCAGTATTCCCACCCTTTTACCAACACCACTAAATAGCTTATTTAAAGTAAAGTAAATGTATCAGGTTAATTTATTAGGATGAAAATGATCCAGAATAGTGAAACGAATGATCTTGACACATTTATTAAATTTAATATTCCTTTAGAAAACAAAATCATCAAATACAAAAACCGGTTTTACTACTACGATCCGGTGTTGCTGCACACCATAGAAAACATGTCTTTCTTGCTTCTGTTTCTACTCATCACCTCCCTGCTGACCACCTGAGCTCGGATGTAGCCTTCCCTCCTCTCCTGGCTGTACACGTGACTGCTGGCCTCGCTCACTTGCTGTACACAACGCTCTATACTCTGGGTGTGCGAGGGCCAGGCAGAGACATGCATGGGGTTGTCCAGGAAAGCTCTGACTTGAACATTGGTGAGGCTGCAGGTAAGAGGGGGCTCACTGCCAGCCTGGATGTTATCCAGATCTATGAGATCAGTGAGGGTCTTGGCACCTAGATTGACTTCAAGAGTCTTCCTGACCCTGAAGGAATCGTCACCAACTGATTCGTCATGCCCAGATCCTCTCATAAGTCTCAGATCCAAGATCTTTTTGACTGCCACTCTTCTCTCCTCCTCATCCTTACTGCAGAGCATTGTCTGCAGAACTGCCTCGGGATGAGCATACCAGGAAGATCTCCTCACAGTCTGCTCCACAATCTGAACAACCTTCCTTGGCTGACTCCTCAGGAGCTCAAGCTGGAAGAGAACATGCCTCGGACCTTCGGAGAACGATGACTTGACCTTGGTGTTGAACCAATTTGGCAAGTAGACACTCACGATGAATTGGACAATAAGTCTCAGGTCGTGAAGCTGGTTCCCTTTCAGTTTATGATGAGCGACCCAAATTCTGCAGAACCTGAGAGCCGTTGTGAGCCACCTAGAATGTGAGACTGGACCTATCTGCAGGTAAGCAAGTCTATCAGGCATGACCCCAGTTTTGATGGCACTGCAAATCATGCAACCATAGTACTGGTCAGTACTCAGGTCGTCAATGACAGTATGTGCAAGCTCAACGAGTGGAGGGCCAACTGTGATTTTTTCAAAGCTCGGATTTATTTCTAACTCAGTGGCAGAGTCCAGCATCTTGCCAAGAGGACCAGACCATCTGTTGTTTGAAAGAGTCTTGCCATCCAGCTCCTGGATCAGATGTCTGAGTGGCAACTCGTTGGTGTGGAGGTCACAAACAATCCAGACCAGCTTCCTCCCAATCTTCCGCTCTATCCACTGTATGACCCCCCCCCCCCTTGCCACCCTGTGTTCGTGTTGGTGCTGTCCCCTCCAATGGCCTGCAGGGTCTGGTCTACGTTCCTCTCTCTGAGCCAGTTCACAATGTTATCTGCCACTATCTCAGCTGGTTTCCTGATGTCATCTTTCTCTGGAGTGAAATGCCACAAATACTTCCCTCCTGGTTCACTGCAGCAGGAGTAGTGTTCCTCCTTCACCATGGCAGGGAACAACTTGTCAGAATCTCCAACTTTCATGAACACTTTAGTGTCATCCCTTCTCCCATCAAAGAACAAACAATTGATTCCATTTTCTCTTATCCCCTTATCAAACTCCTCTTCTAGGTTGCTGACAAGTTTCTCCTGAGCTCTCCTTACTTTGTTATCATCTATCACCAGGTGAACATCATCAGGTGTTATCAAACCACCGTCAATCCAGGCAGCTGTTGCTATCTCTGCAGTTTCTCTGAGACCAGTGTGGTGTCGCATGCTGGCCAGAGCTATGCTCGGGATATCTTTCCTATTTCGAATCTTATGCCTGGAAGGTTTGGGATCATTATTTTCTGGGTTAGGGACAAAGTCACCATTCTCCTGGTCAGCACTCGGATCAGCCATGGGGAAGTCATTAAACTCTGAATCAGCTTGACTCCAATCATCGGCCTTTTTTACCTCACCCTGGGCCTTCTCAAGTCTCTTTTCCTCGGCAACTGTTCTCCTCTTCTGTCTCTCTGTGGCAGTCTCCTGTCTCTTGGACTCCGGAATATCTTGGCTAGAAATCATGAGAGCCCCTATACTGCCAGTCTTCTCTCTCTGTGCTTTGACAAATGCCAGTTCGATCACAGGAATCTTCAGTTCACGCTTGCAAATACAGGAGATGTGGGCCTCGGATTTACAGTCACGATCGCATCCAAACTCAGGACAGAGAACAATTGGGAAACTTGCAAGTGATTATGTCAAATAACTGGTCCAGTTGCTTGGCAAAGCTGTCCTTAACTGCAAGTTTTCCTCTCCCAAGAGAGATATCGCTTGCCTTTTCCCAACTGGCTAGCAGTCTCTCACTAATCTTCTTCTGACTTGTTATGACTGGAGGCTTGAACTGAGCGTTAGCCAGAGTGTACTGTGCCAAGACAGCTTTGGTCATATCACTGGCAATGTCTTTGTTTGTGTAAGTTCTTTGGTTCTTTTCACTGATTTGCCTGATTAAAACACCGTATCTCAAAGCATCTCTCAATGTAGGCAACTCCGACTTCAGGAGCTCTCTCCCAGACCCAAGATAGTGACTGAGATGGCTGGATTTTTGGTTCCTCGTCCTGACACAAGCAGCCATCGCAAATATTATCAACTTATAAATGCATCAGAATCTGAAACAGAAAAAAATATTGTTAGTTGGGTTGTTAAAGAATGAAGTCAGAAAGCAATGTTCACTATTTAATTGTAATGCACTAATGCAGCTGAACGTTAGATTTTCGATACATTTCACGCTAAAATTTACCTAGCAAAAGGTTGAAAAATATTGAAACTGAAATTATTTTCTGTTTATATACACTAAAATCTACCAAAAAAGTGATGGGCCATTAGTTTTAGCTGATTTTCCCTCCTATGACACACCCTACTGTAATACGCCAACATTCACCACCAGCTGAGCTTCAACATTTTCTCTCAGGTTTTGCGTAACGTCGTCTTTAAGTGAACATTAAGTCTCTATTGCCAGTCCAGGAAGAAAATGAATGTTGCCTTTTGTGTGTGTGTGTGTGTGTGTGTGTGTGTGTGTGTGTGTGTTTTATAATCAAACACAATGGCATTTTACTGGGCTTAACTTTTTCCCATGGTGATTTCTTTTCACATGAAGCGACTGTTTGTTATTGTGAAAGAAGGAAAATAATAACTTTGTCTTCATCCAAAAACAAGAGTCGAGGATAATTTTTACAGCAACGTTATTCTGAAGAAAAAAATAATCAGCTTTTACTAAATAATTCCTCTATTTCTCTTTCACCAATTGGTGTTTTTCTCTCTGTTCTTCCTCACTTTATTTAATTCACGTCTCACAGCTTCATTTCATGTTTCTTATTCATTTTTGTACTAACATAATGACCGAGAAAATATTATATCAATTGTTCAACTACAGTTATTCCTTCCAAATATTCTGTAGACTTTCTTGACTAAGATAAAATTCCTCTCATTATATTCTTCCCACCATAATATATAGCCCAATATTTAATCACTAAGAGAAATATGTTTGTGTTTTTATATAATTTCAATGATTTGTTTACATCTTATATACAAGTTTATACAAGTGAAGCTCAGATTTATGTGATTACCAGCGATGATCGATGAGCTGTGATTACTCTCAACTAACCTTTAAATAACTAAGAGGAATTTTAATGTTGTGGGAGTTTTAATGTCACACCTGTCTAAATTATTCCTACTTAAGATTAGTCTCGTTGGTCCATTTGTCTTACTTGACACCAACACGTTTTACTGATTGATTATTTTTTATTTTCCTCAACAGCTAAATAAGTAAGTAAAAAAAAACGCCACAATGACTATAATGATTAACGTATCATTTTTCACGATTACGATGAATTAATTAAATTCTCCTCTCTGTAACATAATCCTGGATGTTAATCATAAAACGTCATAACTCACTATCTCAGAGTCAGTTGTTCATTGTGTGTAAGGGGTGTCTGTTATGGTCATATAGGCTGTCTACTACATCAAAGCAAAATCCTAACCTAACCTAACCTGACAATATTAACCAACCCAAACCACATTGATCAACACACATAGTATCATAATTCCGGTTTCTAATTAAAATATTTTTTTGAGACAACAATGAATCCGTTGTTCAATTAAGTAACATATATTGACCTAATTATTCTAGGATATACCTCAGTAAAAAACTGTAATCTGTCCAGCAAGTGATGTTATGGTATAAGTGTAACATAATCCTCTTTACTACAGCTTCAAGATCCATTGCCTTAATTTCCTTTGTAAACAGTTGTATATTGATAACAATGTAACAGTGTGTTTCAATTAACCTTTAGTGTCATTACTGTCACAGAGTCCCGAGGAACGTGAAGATTCATCGTCTTGGTATTACAGAACCTCCAGCATCTTACAGTATCACGAACCATCTTGACTAATGTATCAAATGACCACGACTCCTACCCGTAAATAATTACATCATCATTACTTTAGTCAAGACAAGAACCTCCAATACATAATAACAGACTGTCATCATCACCGAAATGCTCAACACCATATATCAGTAACGTGCTCTTAACTGTCCTGGTGTTTCATGATTTACTTTATAATGTGTCATAACTCTGAGCTCCGAAACATCATAGTTAACTGCCTTTAATCATCATAAAGATCTTCCCCGGGCCACATAATTCACCTACCTGAAGCTCAATGATTCATTTTTCCAGACGGCAACGATTTAATTTAATTACCACAAAGGATCATAACTCACAGGTAAACATACTAAGTCTTCCTTATCACCTTCAGAGATCTGGCGTCTTGCTTCTTCTCAACTTGTGGATCTTTATTTCTTAGCGGGGGCTGTTTTTTGTTCAAGACCCGAGATATTCTTTAAAAACACAATCATATATATATATATATATACCTTGTTTTGTACTCTCCTTAGTCTGTACTCACCCCTGAAGATGTGAATTACACGAAAGCGCTTGGGAACTTCGTGTTTTCTTCTTTCCTTGTGGTTATCAGCATATACCTGGATCACGCGCACCTACAGTGATTTACTTGCACATATATATATATATATATATATATATATATATATATATATATATATATATATATATATATATATATATATATATATATATATATATATATATGTAACCGGTCGGAATTTACTGGACTTTAATTTCTCACTTGACTTGGGGTTTATTTAAAATTAATAGATGGTAATGGCAGTGGAAGCGCCCCTTTGAGAAAAATCCCGAACCAGCACAAGAACACTTAAATCTACTAAACAAAATAAATTGTCCGTGACCCGTGGAAGGATAGCATCTGTGACTGGGATGAATGAGACACACTGTAAAATTTAGACACTTATATTCCCTCCAACACTACAAACACAATCAAATAATGGTACACCAATATGCGCACCTCTCAACTTGAACTTAAAACACTACTCTGGGGAATAAAAGTTATACATGATATAGAAATTATTAGAACCTCAGGCAACAATAAATTTGAAGTATTAAGAACTGTTGCGTGCACACATGAACCAGGCCTTAAAGGCGTTCACACAATAATATCAGTCACTTAGGTAATAAAAAAAATAGAAATTAACTACTCTACAATGAATAGGCCTTAAGGGCACTCAACAAAATTATATGTCACTGAGGAATGGAGATAAAATATGAAATTAAATACTCTACAATGAATAGGCCTTAAGGGCACTCAACACAATTATAGCACCCCAACAGATGCACACTTCCTAACCTAACCTAACCACTACTCTGGGGAACAAGGTTATACCTGAGATCAGAATTATGAAGAACAATCAGAGGCATTAAAAGAATCAAATCACAGTATCACTCTGGTTCCACTTGATGGCACAAACATTCAAAACAATATTATCAAAATTATCTAGAAACTATTAAACTACACCCGTAATAAAGGAGGGAAAATGTTCCTCCTGGTATCTCCTAGAGACCTAGACTCACGGTCTCAGTGTGTGACCCTTAGTCAACTCAGATAGCCTCAGTGTACTCCCAGTGCGTCCATAAAGCGGACGGGAGTGAGCCAATCAGACCTTGTACAGTTGAGAGAAGCTTTAGCGTCCCGTTAGCAAGAGGGTTTCACTAGCAGCTCGGGACACGTGGTGATGTGCCCGGAGTGGTAAGAACTGATCACCCACTGCTGGTCCCGGGTCGTTTAGTTGTCGGGAGCACTCGTTCACTCAAGAGATCCTTTGCTACCCCGCTAAACAGTGACAGGCCTACTTTGCTCGGTCCAATGGCGACAATCGCCACCTCAATCATCCACGGCAGTCTCAAACGGCAGTCAATCTCTCGCAGTCAACTCCGGGTCAACTCCAGTCAAGTGGGTTCTCACGGAAACCCTGAAATGAACTCACTGTTAGCTCTAGTTTACTTTATCACTGCCCTATCTAACCCTGTCTGAGATCGAATGAGACTTACTTGAATACTGCAATATTTCAGCACAGGTGACTAGGCCACGTGACTATTTCTGGGACAGACGCGCAGGGACGTCTTGTTCGTGTGAGTGCTATCCGGGACTGAGAGAGCCCGCTTCGTGTCCTCTCAAGGCGTTAGCTTAGGCCTACGTGACCTATTTTCCGCCTAACTAATAACTCCTTGGGACACCCTTTAACATTATTCAGACTGCTAAACGATCTATAATAATTTCAAATTCAATAATAGTCCCTTAACTTCATGAATCGCATCATTATTAATCCGGTAAATTACATTTAATATCATATAGGCCTAGTTCCGCAATCTCCCACTATGTGCGGGGAGCGCTCTCTTCCCTCAGACGACCTTGAACGCTCAGTACCGCTAATGGCGGGGCATTCGAAATTACTCTGAAATTTCTGAATATTACAATTGACCCCCCTAAAAAAAGACAGCACTGTCCTCATGTGCTGAGAAGACCATTCATACGACCCCCCTAAAATTTGTTCTAAGAAACTGCATCTTACCCCTTTTGCTAAACGCAGCATTCCCGTCTTCTCTTCTCTCCTGCTAACACTCGACCCCCCTAAAAGAAAAACAGCACTGCCCTCATGTGCTGAGAGAACAACTTAGACCCCACCTTCAACTCTGTACTATTCCACTCACAGCTAACAACTCCATTTCTTCCCCATTTCTTCCTAGCCCAACTCATAACCAACCAGAACATCACGCTCCCCTTTTGCCTGGCCCTTAACTAGAGAACCAATGTCAAAATTAATACCAGCCCAAACAAACATGCTCTCCTTTGCCTGGCCCTTGAACTAAGAGGAACCAGTGTCAAACCAATACTCAGTCCAAAGCAAACATGCTCTCCTTTTGCCTGGTCCTTGAACTAAGAGGAACCAGTGTCAAAACAATACACAGTCCAAAACAAACATGCTCTCCTTTGGCCTGGCCCTTGAACTAAGAGGAACCAGTGTCCAAACAATACTCAGTCCAAAACAAACATGCTCTCCTTTGCCTGGCCCTTGAGCTAAGAGGAACCAGTGTCAAAAAAATACTCAGTCCACGTCTCCGAACCTCATGCCGGCAGACCAACCCTCTGACAATGTACCAGTCCATGTTAGTGAGGCCCTGGACATTACAACTGTACTCTCAATCCCGCTCATGACAGCAACCACTACTCAACGCACATCTCTGACCTAACCATCTCTCCAATCCCCCCTGCCCTACTCACAACTCCTCCAACTCACCCTCGACAACCTGCCCCTTCTCATTACCCTGCAACCTAAACTGTAATTTGTCGGCTTCGTCTTTCAGTTGCAGGCTCGATCGACCTCTCTGAACTACTTCTCCATCTCGCTCATCTGGAGTGGGGGCTCCTCGTCTTCCTCCTCAGATTCATCCATCGCTGGGTCTCCCGGATGCCTTAGGGTTGGAGCAGCCTTCAAGTTGCTCCGGTTTTCCACTCTCGCTTCCAGGTCTTCTTCCCCACTGGGCGCAATGCGATATAAACCAGGCCTTGGATTTAGGACCTCAACAATGTGCCATCTCGTATCAAACCAATGGTTTTGCAGCTTACACCGGCCTATTTTTACATTGTTCCTCAGCAAAACCTCCTGGCCCACTTCCCAGCTACTCTCGTGGGCTTTCTCTTCTCTTTTTCTTCTATTTATTTCCTTACGTCTCCGAACATTGATCTCCACTGCTTCCTGCAATCGTCGTTGCCGGTCTCTAATCACCATCACCCACTCATCTACCGGCTCTGGGTCTAGTTCCGGCCTAAGGTCAAACGGCAGGTTTGGTTCTCTCCCGTAAAACAACAGGAATGGGGAAAACCCTGTCGTGGCATGCGGAGTCGCGTTGTATTGTGACACCACTGCCTGCAGATGCTCTGGCCACCTATTCTTTTCCTCTGCCTCGAGGGTGGCCAGCAGACCGTGCAGGGTTCGATTGAACCGTTCCACCATGCCATTTCCCTGTGGGTGATATGCTGACGTCCTTATTTTCTTCACCCCAAAGGTGGCACAAGTTTGTCGGACCAATGCACTGCCAAAATTCCTTCCCTGATCGGTCAACAGTCGCTCAGGTGCACCCACTGCCAGGAAGATTCGATTCACCAGGATCTTTGCAATCGTCGAGGCTTTCTGGTCTTTGGTGGGAAAGGCCCAAGTGTAACGACTGTATATGTCAACCATTATCAGGACATTCTCCAATCCTTGCCGCTTGTCCAGCAAGGTGAAATCTGCGGCCAGTGTCTCTAATGGTTTGGCAGCTTCAATCGTCCCTACATGCAGTTGGGGTTTCGGCACTTCATCTTTTGCTACTCCACACCTCTCGCAGCTGGCTATGTAGTCTCGCACTGTTTCTCCCATGCCTGACCAGAACCCTCGCTCCTGCACCAGCGACAGGGTGCGATCTCGCCCCTGATGGCCAAACTCGTCGTGGCAGGCTCTAGTCAAAGCCTCCTGCAAGTTTGGAGTTAACACTGGCACCTCCCTCCATAGATTCTTCCCTTCGGGTCTTCTATGCCAAACAACATCTTCTCTTACTATCAGGGATTTCCTAGCTCGGTACATCTTGCGGAAATCATCATTTTGGAGCTCTACCTGTACCTCATCCTCCGGCAGCTCTCCCACCAACCATCTTCGCAGTTTTGTCATATAGTCCATGCCTTCTTGCTCCTTACGCAGCCCATCCATCGTCCACAGTTCCTTCCTTCCTGCCCCGTTCTCCTCTAGTACATGCATCGCTGTATACTCTTCTTCACTATCTTCCTCCTGTTCCGCCGGGATTCTAGATAGAGTATCCGCCACAATGTTGTTCTTCCCCGGCTTGTACTCTATAGTAAAGTTAAACTGCTCGAGATCCGCATTCCACCTACTTTCCACGGCACCTAGTTTAGCCTTCTCCCGGTGACTGAGTGGGTTGTTATCTGTATAGACTGTGAAATGTTTCCCTGCCAAATAATCCCTGAATTTATCCACGACTGCCCATTTGAGTGCTAACATCTCTAACTTACGAGAACTATAGTTGTTCATGTTACGTTCTGATTTCCTCAGGCCCCGACTCGCATAGCACACCGGATGCAGCCTGCCATCCTTCCGCTGGGACAGCACCGCACCTAGCCCACGAAAACTTGCATCTGTTTCTAATATAAACTCCTGAGTGAAATCTGGGCAAGCCAACACTGGTGTCTGCGTCACCTTGTCTTTCAGCTCCTCAAAAGCCTGTTGCTGTTCCTCTCTCCATTCACTATCTACCCGATCCTTAGATTTCCCATGCATCAACGCATGCAGTGGAGCAGCTATTTGGGCAAACCCTTTAACAAATTTCCTATAAAATGATGTGAACCCTACAAAAGACCGCACATCTTTCACCGTCTGAGGGACTGGCCAATCTCTTACTACCCTAATCTTCTCAGGATCAGCTGTGATGCCTTCAGCTGACACCTGATATCCTAAATAACTTACTTTTGAAGCCATTATTTCACACTTTTTAGGTTTAAATCTTAAGTTATTCTCCCTCATCCTGCAAAATAATTCCCTCAATCTGACTATATGTTGATCTATTGTACTTGAAAACACCATCACATCATCAAGGTATACAAGCAACGAGGAGAAGATCTTATCCCCTAAAATCCGCTCCATGTATCTCTGAAAGGTTCCCGGACTATTTGACAATCCCATAGGCAGTCGCCTGTACTCAAAGTGTCCGAAGCTTGTGCTGAAGGCAGTCTTTGGACGGTCTGAAGGTTTTACTTCTATCTGGTGATATCCCGCCGCCAGATCAAACGTTGAGAAAAACTGGGCCCCCGTCAGAGATTCTAGAGTTTCATTTATCCTAGGCAGAGGAAACGCATCGCGTACCGTGACCTTATTTAAGTCACGATAGTCAATGCACAACCTCAGCGTCCCGTCCTTTTTCCTCACTACTACAATGGCGGCAGAGTACGGACTCTCACTATGCTGAATTACTCCCTGATCTAACAGCTGGCTAATGTGCTGCTTCACCTCTGGTACCTGGTTTGGAGGGATCCTCCGATATGGCACCCTAACTGGCCTGTCTGTGGTCACTGGGATCTCATGCTGAACCCCAATAGCCTTTCCTATGGGCTGGCCCTCTTCTTCAAAAATATCACTAAACTCTTCTATTAAACACCTAACTGCACTCTCTTGTCCCTCATTCATTTCCTCCGTGTGCACTTTGACCTCCGTACGGGCATCCGGTTGCACTGTCCTCACATTCACCTCTTCACTGATGTCTTCCTCGACTTCCGTCCCCGAAGCCACTTTCCCAATCCGCCAATTGCCCCTCAAGCTCCTACGACTATCAGACAGATTTGCCACCAACACCTGGGTCATGCCTCTCACCACTCTTACAGCTGTCGGCAACACTATCACACCCTCAGGCATCCAACCTTCATCCTCTATTGTTAGAGGTTCAATCACTACTTCTTTGTTAGCTACCTGGCTTAATGAGGGAACACATACTGACAGCAACCGAGTACTCCGGGGAGGAATGGTTGGTCTTTCCTTCCTCTCTGTCATACAATACCCCAGGCTGATGGCCTCTATTGCACATAACTGCCTAACCTCATGCAAGCAATTTTCCACTGAGCGGTGCTCCTGGCTTCCCTGCACAAGTGATACATGTGCGGCCAGATCTCCGCAACCTCCCCAGCACATTCATCCCCAACAACCCGACATGAGATTGCCCCTTACCCTGGGTCTCAATCCCTGGACAAACCAACATCCCCACATCAGTGACTTCCACCCCACATACGACCATAGTGACCCGAATACACCCCACACACGGCACTGGAAACCCTGACGCCCCTTTTACCCTTATTCGAGTGGGCTGCAACACCACGCCTGCAGGCTCCAGCTCCCGACGGTAGAAAAGTTCATCAATTAGCGACACTTCTGCCCCAGTATCTGCTAAACCCCACATTTCACGACCCGCTACCAGCACCGAGACCTTAGGACACGCTGCTTTCAGCCTTAAGGTGCCTTCTGTTGTGATTAAATTTGTCATGCGAACCACGCTTGACCATGGGTCGGCTCTCTCTTGACTCATAACATCGCCGGTGGAATCTATTGGTGAGGCCAGGAACGGTTGGCGAGGACTGCCTGGCCTTGGCCATTTCCCGACCGCCAGTTCTGATTGTTATTTCCAACTCGATACTGGCCATTGGCCACGTATCCCCTTGGGACACTCTCTCCTGGTCTGGACCCGTTCGTGCAATTGAAACTGAAATGGCCCTCTTGTCCACACGCATAGCACCTCGGGGAATCGAGCCTCCAGTCTGCGGCTCGTTCTCTCTTCCTTTAGTCAGCGGTACCTCCCTCAAAGCTTCTCGTTTTTGTTCCGCCTCTCTCAGCCCCGTGATCCACTCGTCTAGACTATGGTGAGGATACTTCTTGATCTCATCCACTAACCACATACGGCTTTGTTCCTCCTTGAGCCCCCGAGTGATTGCATCTCCCAACAGGGCCTTATCATATTTATGATCATGGTGGTTCAACTCATCGTTTAAATCTAGCATAGCGTCATAATATTCAAGAAGCGTTTCGTTGCTCCCTTGTTTCCGCGTCATCACCTTCTGAATGGCGTCGTACGTGGCCGTCGGTCCGCCATATTGCTGCTTCAAATAACAAGTTAACTCATCTACGGTTTCCCAGTCTCTGCGTGCGTTGTATACGCGATCTGCCGCAGGCCCCGCAAGATGCCTTATTATGAATTGGATTCGACTGACTTCGTCTCCGTCTAACAGCTTGAGGGTTCGGTCAACCTCTCTTAACCACTTTCCTACCTCTATTCCTGGCCTACCGTCGAACTTAGACATGGTCAACCCGGCCCCGAGACTAGTTCCCTCTCTACTATTGTGTCTCCTCATCTCCCACATTGTCTCATCGTGCTGTATTTTATACTGTGTCTTTACCCTATCTAGTGCATCCCCCAACAGAGCTATGTGTTGTTGGTGTTCCGTCTCTAACTGTTGCAATTGTGTGTGGTACTCCCCCCTTAACTGTTGTACATATACTCCATACTCCCCCCTGATTTGGTTCACCCATGCCTGACATTCCCCATTGATCTTCCCTTCTAACTGTTCCAATCGCTCCTGGTACTCACCCCGGATTTTCCCCTCTAGCTTCCCAATACGTTCCACGAACTCTTCTCTCAACTGCACCGTCAACCACAACAACCCCATTCCCACGGCGAGCATGAGTAGAGTTGGGGTCACACTCTCTACCGTTTCCATCCACTCCATGATTACGCTCATTATCCCAACCACAGAACTATCAGTCACGAAATAAAATTAACTACGCTCTGCTACCATTTGTAACCGGTCGGAATTTACTGGACTTTAATTTCTCACTTGACTTGGGGTTTATTTAAAATTAATAGATGGTAATGGCAGTGGAAGCGCCCCTTTGAGAAAAATCCCGAACCAGCACAAGAACACTTAAATCTACTAAACAAAATAAATTGTCCGTGACCCGTGGAAGGATAGCATCTGTGACTGGGATGAATGAGACACACTGTAAAATTTAGACACTTATATTCCCTCCAACACTACAAACACAATCAAATAATGGTACACCAATATGCGCACCTCTCAACTTGAACTTAAAACACTACTCTGGGGAATAAAAGTTATACATGATATAGAAATTATTAGAACCTCAGGCAACAATAAATTTGAAGTATTAAGAACTGTTGCGTGCACACATGAACCAGGCCTTAAAGGCGTTCACACAATAATATCAGTCACTTAGGTAATAAAAAAAATAGAAATTAACTACTCTACAATGAATAGGCCTTAAGGGCACTCAACAAAATTATATGTCACTGAGGAATGGAGATAAAATATGAAATTAAATACTCTACAATGAATAGGCCTTAAGGGCACTCAACACAATTATAGCACCCCAACAGATGCACACTTCCTAACCTAACCTAACCACTACTCTGGGGAACAAGGTTATACCTGAGATCAGAATTATGAAGAACAATCAGAGGCATTAAAAGAATCAAATCACAGTATCACTCTGGTTCCACTTGATGGCACAAACATTCAAAACAATATTATCAAAATTATCTAGAAACTATTAAACTACACCCGTAATAAAGGAGGGAAAATGTTCCTCCTGGTATCTCCTAGAGACCTAGACTCACGGTCTCAGTGTGTGACCCTTAGTCAACTCAGATAGCCTCAGTGTACTCCCAGTGCGTCCATAAAGCGGACGGGAGTGAGCCAATCAGACCTTGTACAGTTGAGAGAAGCTTTAGCGTCCCGTTAGCAAGAGGGTTTCACTAGCAGCTCGGGACACGTGGTGATGTGCCCGGAGTGGTAAGAACTGATCACCCACTGCTGGTCCCGGGTCGTTTAGTTGTCGGGAGCACTCGTTCACTCAAGAGATCCTTTGCTACCCCGCTAAACAGTGACAGGCCTACTTTGCTCGGTCCAATGGCGACAATCGCCACCTCAATCATCCACGGCAGTCTCAAACGGCAGTCAATCTCTCGCAGTCAACTCCGGGTCAACTCCAGTCAAGTGGGTTCTCACGGAAACCCTGAAATGAACTCACTGTTAGCTCTAGTTTACTTTATCACTGCCCTATCTAACCCTGTCTGAGATCGAATGAGACTTACTTGAATACTGCAATATTTCAGCACAGGTGACTAGGCCACGTGACTATTTCTGGGACAGACGCGCAGGGACGTCTTGTTCGTGTGAGTGCTATCCGGGACTGAGAGAGCCCGCTTCGTGTCCTCTCAAGGCGTTAGCTTAGGCCTACGTGACCTATTTTCCGCCTAACTAATAACTCCTTGGGACACCCTTTAACATTATTCAGACTGCTAAACGATCTATAATAATTTCAAATTCAATAATAGTCCCTTAACTTCATGAATCGCATCATTATTAATCCGGTAAATTACATTTAATATCATATAGGCCTAGTTCCGCAATCTCCCACTATGTGCGGGGAGCGCTCTCTTCCCTCAGACGACCTTGAACGCTCAGTACCGCTAATGGCGGGGCATTCGAAATTACTCTGAAATTTCTGAATATTACATATATATATAAGCAGACACTAATACACACACACACACAAAAACAAAGAGAGAGAGCACTGATAACACTGAGAGAGAAACAGCAGGCCGGCGTCACACAGGTCACGTCCTCCACCGCACCATCAGTTGAATTTTCCAATATCGCTTGACAGAGTTCCTGGAGGATGGAGGAAACACACCAAGAGTGATATTATTGGTGCTTGGAGTGTGAGTTGCGTTCATAAGTATCTGATAGGACGGTCTCTGAGACGAACATCAAGAATTACGTTATATCACCCAGGAATACGTAAACTATCTGCTACAGTTCCTTGTTATTTAGTTTTATTGTTTAAATGTATTTCAAAATATTTAGTTGCAGTTGTCTATCCCACACATATTGGTAGTTGGTGCTGTGAAAATGTGAGAACACTAAAACAAGGTTAACGGAGACCTGACCATAAGTGAGTTTAGGTCCAGGACTCCAGGCGGGTGTACTGTACCATAAAAGCTGATCGGGGTGAATAGAAACAGTCAGTCAGTAAAGGCGGACAAAGATGTGGTAAACCTAACTAGAAATAATAGTATACTAATTTTATAATATTATTTACCTTTCTACTACGAGTGGTAAAACAAATAACTTAGGAACAAATACGAGTAGATAGACGGATAAATAGATAAAATAAAGATAGACACATCCTCCTGGGCCAGCAAGGATCTCGGTATTGAATTTATTTTCTATAAAGTGACCCAACCGTTCTGGGAGGTATTGCTTACAGGCAGACAGACAGAAAGAGACAGACACACGGATACACAGACAAAGCTAAATAAACCATTCTCTCTGGAAGGAATTAAAAGAAATTAATATTCACTGTCTATATAAAACGTGTTGACCACAGCACCAACTCTCTCCCGGTGTTGACCTTTGACCTCGGTAGTTGACCGATAATCTGTAAAGGTATTTCTCGCTTTTTGGGAAGAGGTTAAACATAAAGGCTACGAGAACTTGTCAGAAATTTAATACATTAAATTAACTAAACCTTTAAGTCTTTGTTACTTGAGTTAGATCACTACTGTCACCTCAGGAATAAACTGCCTTATATATCTCCCTTTATTTACTGTCTGGCTCACTCACTCACTTACTCACTCACAAACTCACTCACTCACTCACAAATGAGAGGAGACAGTTAAGCATCGAAACTGCATCTTTTTTGTTATACGTCTCTGTGTTTCTTTCGTTTGATATCCCTGAAAGGTGATGAAGGACATGTGAGATTATATACAGTACACACAGCCATCAGGATATATAAGCAAAGGTCATCATCACAAACGCCGACCTCTTGATTGAGGTTAATTTTGAGAAAATATAAAATGGATTGAAAAGATGCTGAAGAATAATTTTGTGTTCACTTCCGGCCAAAAATCTCTGAGTAAATATACAGGAAAAAAAAACATTTAGTCTATCTCCCTCCCGGCAATACATCGACAGTTTCCTCGTATATATTTGTTCATGTAAGAGAAGAATATTGAGCCGGAATGCAAACATAGAAACAAACACAATGAAATATTCAACCACAAACGATCCTCAGCTGCTGAAAGGAACAACAGCAGTGGTCAAGTAACAACAAGCTCCCTGATGATGTTACTAACTGTGATACTATCTAAAATAATTCTCGAGAATAAAACAAAACCATAAATCACCACAGGAGTGACTGGACATGAGAGCCTTAACGAAGCAGCCATTGCCCCCAGCCACCATAAAGCAGGAAAGAACTGCGACTATCAAAATAGATTTCATATTTCGTTAACATTCATCTATTAAGGCCATCAACCTAAAATCAATTTGGAAAGACGAAAGGCTGAGGTCGACGAATGAAAGCCTCTAATTATCCCTGATGCCTCGCAGTGGAGAGAGACTCGACACAATGCAGCTCTCGTACGGAAACTCTCGACTTAGAAAATAATAACTGGAACAAAATATAATACTGTAGATTTTAGAAGTTGACCAGTGAGCTGCTGGTCAGGTGAATCACACTGTCCTGTACTCTCCTGAACACACTGTCCTGTACTCTCCTGAACACACTGTCTTGTACTCTACTAGACATAGTGTCCTGTCCTCTCCCGAACACACTGCCCTGTCCTCTATTAGACAGTGTCCAGTCCTCTACTAGACACACTGTCCTGTACTCTCCTAAACACACTGTCCTGTAGTCTCCTGAACACACTGTCTTGTACTATCCCGAACACACTACCCTGTACTCTACTAGACATAGCGTCCTCGTCTGTACATAAACTACCCAAAAAAGACAAGCAATAGGTCGGCTGGGCATAATGTTTTCGCTATGACAGTTTACAAAAGGTTACTGCCATCGCAAGAATTCATATATGAAGAAAAAATCATCATTCATATATACTAAGAATAAGAACAATTCTGTGAAAAACAAAGGTATAATTTAGTGTATTAAATCTAGTTCCTGAAACGTGACGGACGAAGGAACTAATGGTGGACGGAACGACGCAGCCACGTATAAACACAACACTTGGCGGAGTATAATGTGACGTGAAGAGAATTATGCTTATATCCCCTTGTTTCTATTATGTTAATGTTGATTACTGTATTAAACATAAGAAACATAAGAAAATAAGGAGTCTGCAATAGGCCGGTTGGCCTGTGCATGGCAGCTCCTGTCGAGAGTTACTACCACTCTCTATCATCCATGAATCTATCCAATCTCCTTTTGAAACTTTCCAGCGTTCCAGCACTTACTACATAGTTGCTAAGCTTAAAGGTTGACGTCAGGAAGCTGCTTCATTGGACAACACGAAGTACATTGATAAAAATACAGATTCATTTTACTTTATTTGACAGTTAATCCAAAAGCTCTTCTGGGCAAGTTTTAGTTGTCGAATATATTAAAAAAGTAAAAACTCGACATGTTGGACGGTTACAACACTCGACATATTGGACGGTTGCAGCACAAAAAAAGAAAATCTCAATGAAAACAAAATCAAATCGAGTCTTAATGAATTATTAAAACAAAAAACAAAAAAACAAAACATCAGAATAGCGACGTCACCAACCGGACAGCCAAGTTTATAATCTTATCAGGAATTACATCTCTGGCAGTCATGTTATTTTTGACGTTACACTTGGCTATCAGCTGAGAAGGAGAGGTTTTTAGTGATTGTGGACTTGGCCATTTGCTTTCTTTATTTATTTTATTCATGCATTCCTTCTTTTTTCGGTAAACGTTCTGGCCAGGATCATCATATAACCTCAGGTCAGCTTCGGAATCCCTACTAGTGGTGTTAGGCCAATATTCATCCCGCGCATCTACCGCCGGTCCTCCAACTAAATCGAGGCAGTGTCACCAACGCGTCCGTTGGTCCCCGTTAAACGCTCCAGTTCGGTGAAGACGACAACAGTAGGTGGGAGTGAGGTCGAAGGTTATCACCAGGGAGACAATACCTGGAAACAAACCTCATATGTCTGTCTGGCTGTCTTTCGTGCGATGTCTCTTCACTTCACGAGTTACCGAGTTTTATAGCGGCCGGTACAAGGTGTTCATTACGTAAGGCCGAATCCTAGAACTGGAGAGCTAAAAAATATGTATATGCGGAGGTGTGCATTTCCTTGCTTTATATAGACGCCCAATGTGTCCAGTATGATTGGTCTAAGAGTTACCAGGAAACCCGAATGGTCAGGGTTCACGCCAATATTAGACTGCATATGAGGTCAATGTTGTAGTGAAGAATGATTGTCTTGGCTCTGTGTTGTCTGGTGTAGTGTACCGTAAGGGTCGTGTGGGTATAAACGTCAAGTACACCTTTTATATAAACAAAATAACAAATGAAGTAATAATAAATGTAAAAGAAATATTGTTAAAACCATAAAAGCCTTGTCATAATATTTTTTTACCTTGCATTAACATAAAAATAAACCCAACGATTTCCCTCGGAGTGGAAGAGATTTTCTTATTGAGAGTTTAGCCGCGCTATGATGGAAGCTATCAGCGGTCTTTTCAGTGGTGGCTGTAAGGTGTATTATGAAGCGCTGATGGCAGTCACCTGAATCGCGGCTGAGTTATGTGTGAGGTACAACATGACTCTGCAAATGATGGGCTTCCGCTCAACCTGATAAAGAAGTTATTAAGAAAGCAAGAGGCTTAAATAATGCCGCCGCATCTTTCGTACTTTAGAAAATAATCTGAAGAAAATGTTGTTCTAGATATTCATTAGTAGTAGTTACAGGTAGCTAATATATTTTACACCTTGACAGATTGATTTAAATGGCGTATTTACATCACTTTCAGTATATTACCAGGCACGAGGACATAACATTTCCATTAATTACAGGAACAATAAGCTTCGTGTATTAAGGCAGAGCAACACAGAGTAACAGTAAGGTGTTGTCTCAGGAACTTCTTCGACCTAAAGATTTCTACAGATCAGCATTTAATAGAGATGCAATAAGAAAATAATGAAGAACAGAATAACAAAAAAATATGTTGACCAAATAAGGAAATTAAAAACAAAAAACAACAGCGCCTCATTATGACTGAGAAATCAGATCAAGTAGACGCGGGGTTGAGTCCTGACACATCAAACAACTGACTGTCTGTGGCTGGAACAACTTAAATCAAGGAGAGGCAGAAGGCTATACGGGGATTATTTTGTTGGCACTTCTTCTCGTTTTCTGTCGCAACATCGATTAGTTTACATTATATAAACGGAAAAAAAATGAAATGTTAAAAAAATCCATGCTGAGAGAAGCACTAAGGTGTGCACCCATAAATAACAAGGACTTGAAATGGTTTATAATTTAAGTATTCTGAGAAAAGAATAAATCAACAAAAAAAAAACGTAATGCATTTAAGCATAAAGGAAGAAGGGAAAGAGGGAAAAAATAACAATAATCGCGTAGATAAAAACGGAAACAGTGGACATTAAGTCGTGTGGATGAGCAGTTAGCAGACAACGTTAGGGTGTAGTAAGGGTGGCAGGCACGACGCCCCCTAAAGGTCACACTGCCACCCTCAACTTGCTCTGTTCTTACCGCCTCAATAGTTTATATACACGGAACCTGCACAATACGTTATGTTCCTTTATGTGCACGACACCTCCTGTATAGACTATTTTGGTGGACACGATTTCAGAATTAGTGAATCTTTTGTAACACTTGATCATGTAAATCTTTAAATGCATCTTTTACACATTAGCAAAAAGTCTTGTACTTACGTCTTCTTTGTCTTGCGTTCACCGCCTAAGAGTTTATTCGGGGACACTGCCAGTCCATCCACCTGTAAATGGAAACATAACGTTACTGTTGGGGAGGTGAAGGTGGTCGAGTGCAGTGCCGGCCACGCTGCCCCACACTGTGTACTGAAGGTTTTAGAAACTTGACTAAATATATAACCAAATGTAAAAATAAATGTCAGGAAATGTTAACAACCTAAAATATTGAATGTGTTTATGAGGCAAAGTTTAGCTGTAGTTGTTAAGCAAGAGGAGACAAACTGGACTCACTGTGAATGTGTGATCATCATATAAAAGTAAGGCAAGACAATAATGCAACACGGGGTAAGAGTAACACAACCCTCCAGGCAAGATAAACTGATATACAACTGGTTCTTGGACATGACCTTGAGTGTCAGGTGAAATGTCAAGCAAAACATTGAACAGATTTATGAACCTTTGACCTTTATATCTGATCTTGATATTACCTGAAGGTCAACTCCATGGGCACAATAAACTATCCGCTGTATGTGGCAAAATTCAAAATTCAAGGCATCACACACACACACACACACACATTAGAAAGGTTAATAAACCATAAATATGTTATATGGAACATAACTATAACTTCCAAAATCAGTCTCATATACTTCCTCACCGCGGCCTGACGAATTAGTACAACGGTAATATTCTGTCAGGGCTCAGGTCGAGGCTCATCCGTACTGATCATCTGTGTGTGTGTGGTGGTGTGGTGTGTGTGGTGGTGTTGTGTGGTGGTGTTGTGTGGTGTGGTGTGTGTGGTGGTGTTGTGTAGTGTAGTGAAAATGGCGGGGATCCGCTTTTGAATTTTGGCACATACAGCTGCTAGTTTATAGTGCACCCATACTCATCCTGTGAGCGGTAGCACAAAAGGATTAAAGTTAAAGAGTAGAGGTCACCAAGGGTGTGTGACGGACCCCAGGGGTCAGGATATTATGGCATTAAATGTTAAAAAAGTATTTCCAATACATTATTTGTTTAGTTCTGTACCGTACGTACGTACAAACGAGACACATACGGGTACAAACAACAACACATACAGGTACAAACAACAACACATACAGGTACAAACAACAACACATACAGGTACAAACGACAACACATACAGGTACAAACAGCAACACATACAGTTACAAACAGCAACACATACAGGTACAAACAGTAGCACATACAGGTACAAACGACACACATACAGGTGCAAACAACAACACATACAGGTACAAACAACAACACATACAGGTACAAACAACAACACATACAGGTAAAAACGACACACATACAGGTACAAACGACAACACATACAGATGCAAACGACACACATACAGGTACAAACAACAACACATACAGGTACAAACAACAACACATACAGATGCAAACGACACACATACAGATGCAAACGACACACATACAGGTACAAACAACAACACATACAGGTACAAACAACAACACATACAGGTACAAACAACAACACATACAGATGCAAACGACACACATACAGATGCAAACGACACACATACAGGTACAAACAACAACACATACAGGTACAAACAACAACACATACAGGTACAAACAACAACACATACACGCACAAACAACAACACATACAGGCACAAACAACACATACAGATGCAAACAACAACACATACAGGTACAAACGACACACATACAGGTACAAACAACAGCACATACAGGTACAAACGACACACATACAGGTACAAACAAAAACACATACAGGTACAAACAACAACACATACAGGTACAAACGACACACATACAGGTGCAAACAACAACACATACAGGCACAAACAACAACACATACAGATACAAACGACACACATACAGGTACAAACAACAACACATACAGGTACAAACAACAACACATACAGGTACAAACGACAACACATACAGGTACAAGCAACAACACATACAGGTACAAACAACAACACATACAGGTACAAACGACACACATACAGGTACAAACGACACACATAAAGGTACAAGCAATGACACATACAGGTACAAACAACAACACATACAGGTACAAACAACGACACATACAGGTACAAGCAATAACACATACAGGTACAAACAACGACACATACAGGTACAAACAACGACACATACAGGTACACACAACAACACATACAGGTACAAACAACGACACATACAGGTACACACAGCAACACATACATGTACAAACAACGACACATACAGGTACAAACAACGACACATACAGGTACAAACAACGACACATACAGGTACAAACAACAACACACATATAAGTAAGCAACGACACATAAAGGTACAAGCAATGTCACATAGATACAATGATACATACAGGTACAAACAACGACACATACACACACACACACACACACACACACACCACCAAGAGGTTCAGTAACAAATATCCTTAAATCTAATAAAGGAATATTTTAGTTGTTTTAGTCAATATATAACCAAACCATCGCTGTGTCTCACTGTCCAACTATTTCACTTATAAGTCGTTTACCTGTGGTCTCGGGGCGGTCATCAGGTATAATGACCTGTAATGACCTACAGGTATATTAATAAGACCTATATTCACCCTTATGATAATAGAGTCGATACATTGTGATAAAATTAAATACAGTTAATTGGTCAGTAAATTATGATTATGATTTTAAATTAAGTTTATTATATATTTTGAAATAATTATATTTATTTGAGTAAGATTAATTTCATATTTTATCATTATAGAGGAATATAATTTATCAAGAGGCTCTCAGGATCTGTTTGACTCAAGAATAAAATAAGTTTGTTGTTGTTTAAAGATAAGTTATACCGAGAGTTAATTATTCTCCCACGTAATACCATTGATAATATCGCTGGAGTTAAACACCTATGGTAATATAACTTAAGAAACTCCTGGATATTCTTACCGTCACATGTCGAGTTTGTTGTTACTCGTAAAACCGTAACTTGGTGTTGTTATTAATACTAAACCACTCTAGTGCATGTACCCAAGGGTGTGTCGTGGTCCAAGGGTGTGTCGTGGTCCAAGGGTGTGTCGTGGTCCAAGGGTGTGTCGTGGTCCAAGGGTGTGTCGTGGTCCAAGGGTGTATCGTGGTCCATGGGTATGTCGTGGTCCATGGGTGTGTCGTGGTCCAAGGGTGTGTCGTGGTCCAAGGGTGTGTCGTGGTCCAAGGGTGTGTCGTGGTCCAAGGGTGTGTCGTGGTCCAAGGGTGTGTCGTGGTCCAAGGGTGTGTCATGGTCCAAGGGTGTGTCGTGGTCCAAGGGTGTGTCATGGTCCAAGGGTGTGTCATGGTCCAAGGGTGTGTCATGGTCCAAGGGTGTGTCGTGGTCCAAGGGTGTGTCGTGGTCCAAGGATGTGTCATGGTCCAAGGGTGTGTCGTGGTCCAAGGGTGTGTCATGGTCCAAGGGTGTGTCGTGGTCCAAGGGTGTGTCGTGGTCCAAGGGTGTGTCGTGGTCCAAGGGTGTGTCGTGGTCCAAGGGTGTGTCGTGGTCCAAGGGTGTGTCATGGTCCAAGGGTGTGTCATGGTCCAAGGGTGTGTCGTGGTCCAAGGATGTGTCATGGTCCAAGGGTGTGTCGTGGTCCAAGGGTGTGTCATGGTCCAAGGGTGTGTCGTGGTCCAAGGGTGTGTCGTGGTCCAAGGGTGTGTCGTGGTCCAAGGGTGTGTCGTGGTCCAAGGGTGTGTCATGGTCCAAGGGTGTGTCGTGGTCGAAGGGTGTGTCGTGGTCCAAGGGTGTGTCATGGTCCAAGGGTGTGTCGTGGTCCAAGGGTGTGTCGTGGTCCAAGGGATTCTAAGTATTTTTAAATGTATTGTATTACTTCAGTCTTCAAAACCACAAAGTCCAAATGAAACGTTTTTATAATCATTAGAAAAAGATAACTAATTGTTCTTTAAAGACTGGAAGTTATTTGATGTGACGATCATGGTGGAGTTTGGTGGCCATAGTGGAGTTTGGTGGCCATAGTGGTGATTGGCGGCCATAGTGGAGTTTGGGGGCCATAGTGGAGTTTGGTGGCCATAGTGGTGATTGGCGGCCATAGTGGTGATTGGCGGCCATAGTGGAGTTTGGGGGCCATAGTGGAGTTTGGGGGCCATTGTGGAGTTTGGTAGCCACAGTGGAGTTTGGCGACCATAGTGGTGTTTGGTGGCCACAGTGGAGTTTGACGGCCACAGTGGTGTTTGGCGGCCATAGTGGTGTTTGGTGACCATAGTAGAGTTTGACGGCCTAGGACTCCCACACCATAAAAATATGTTTCCAGACCAGAGAGAGAAGCAGCAGCTGGTGAGGATCTATGACGTCAGGAGTAGGACAGCTGGAGGTAAAACTACAACCTGCCCGTGTACCCCCTCCGTCCTGTAGTGTTATAACCTACAGCACAACCCCACCAACCTGCCCGTGTACCCCCTCCGTCCTGTAGTGTTATAACCTACAGTACAACCCCAACAACCTGCCCGTGTACCGCCTCCGTCCTGCAGTGTTATAACCTACAGTACAACCCCAACAACCTGCCCGTGTACCGCCTCCGTCCTGTGTTATAACCTACAGTACAACCCCACCAACCTGCCCGTGTACCGCTTCCGTCCTGTAATGTTATGACCTACAGTACAACCCCACCAACCTGCCGGTGTACCGCCGCCGTCCTGTAATGTTATGACCTACAGTACAACCCTACCAACCTGCCCGTGTACCGCCTCCGTCCTGTAGTGTTATAACCTACAGTACAACCCCAACAACCTGCCCGTGTACCGCCTCCGTCCTGTAGTGTTATAACCTACAGTACAACCCCACCAACCTGCCCGTGTACCGCCTCCGTCCTGCAGTGTTATGACCTACAGTACAACCCCAACAACCTGCCCGTGTACCGCCTCCGTCCTGTAGTGTTATAACCTACAGTACAACCCCACCAACCTGCCCGTGTACCCCCTCCATCCTGCAGTGTTATGACCTACAGTACAACCCCAACAACCTGCCCGTGTACCGCCTCCGTCCTGTAGTGTTATAACCTACAGTACAACCCCACCAACCTGCCCGTGTACCGCCTCCGTCCTGCAGTGTTATAACCTACAGCACAACCCCACCAACCTGCCCGTGTACCGCCGCCGTCCTGTAATGTTATGACCTACAGTACAACCCCACCAACCTGCCCGTGTACCCCCTCCGTCCTGTAGTGTTATAACCTACAGCACAACCCCACCAACCTGCCCGTGTACCGCCGCCGTCCTGTAATGTTATGACCTACAGTACAACCCCACCAACCTGCCCGTGTACCCCCTCCGTCCTGTAGTGTTATAACCTACAGCACAACCCCACCAACCTGCCCGTGTACCGCCGCCGTCCTGTAATGTTATGACCTACAGTACAACCCCACCAACCTGCCCGTGTACCGCCGCCGTCCTGTAAAGTTATGACCTACAGTACAACCCCACCAACCTGCCCGTGTACCGCCGCCGTCCTGTAAAGTTATGACCTACAGTACAACCCCACCAACCTGCCCGTGTACCGCCGCCGTCCTGTAATGTTATGACCTACAGTACAACCCCACCAACCTGCCCGTGTACCGCCTCAGTCCTGTAATGTTATGACCTACAGTACAGACCATCAACAAGATCACAAGTCTCCAAGTTAAAGGAAAACAATTAAACGTGAACAATTAAACTATTTACTCCAGCCACCGGCCGCCGGGTGCAAAAACAAACGAAATGTTGAATTGAACTAAAATATCACTTGTTGGTGGCCGGAGGGGGGGGGGGGGGAACACAGAGAGAAAACTGGTATGAGAAAAAAAAATCAGAAACTTTCAGGAAAGATAAAAGAACAAGGACATACGGAAAGGGATTTGTATTTATTTCTGTCTCGGCCACAACATGATCCAAGTGCTGGTAGGGAGCGGGGGAGATTTTTCATGACGACAGAATAATATAAATTGTGAAGAGGAGGCAACCCATCGGCATTTTCCTCTCTCTCTCTCTCTCTCAGCTGTATAAGCTCTGTCACATTACGCAGGAGAAGTGTTGAGTGAGGAGCAGCAGCATCACGTGTACCCATAACCCAGAGTGAACTTCTCGGGAGAGGCTCCAGGAGAACTTGATCTTACATACAGTAGTTAGTCAGTGTACGTAGGTGTGGGTTCAAGTCCTCATTGACCATCAGGCCCTCCAGCAGAGTACCTCACATGACTGACAGCTACAGTTTCTTAATATCCTTTTGGCTAAGTTATAAAACATACCTGTACACCTTGATAAAGGTGTTTAATATTAAAGTATAACATTGTTCTTCTCTGAGTGGGGAGAATAAGTGAGATCAGAAAAAAAAAATAATTTTAATGGTCTTAAGGACTCCATTAAGTTAGTATAATTTATACCTTAATTGCCAACTCACCAGGTGAAGGTATTCATGATGTAGGTATTGAGTTACGATGTTTTTGTGGAGGCTGATAAAGGTGGAGTACAAACGTGCTAAAATGTACAAATTAATTTCAGAGTTTTTGTCCTGCAGGTCTCACGTCTGTCAGGCACACAGAAGAAAACACTAACTATCAAATGACGTAATTAGGGAAGATAACTGGTGTGTGAGTATCAGGTTAAAATTGGATATTATATTCATTTACAGTTGTTTTACACGAGATATTCATTCCCTTCAATGCATAACAAAACTGAATAAGACTTTACCATCCATATAAGCAAGATCATGTCCACAGCTTCCCTTTAAACGTCACTGCTTGGTAATATGTGGTGTTGGCAACATTACTCACAAATACTTATCTTATCCTCGTCTTGTGTTGTCCACGGAGCTTGGTGATGGAGTCCTGGGAGAAAATAGCGAGTGTGTTTTTTGATAATATAATGGTGATGAAGTGATCCAGCTTGGTGGTGTAGAGACAGCCATCACGAGTGTGGTACAACTCTCATTACTCTCGCTGGTGGAGATGAACGTTGAGACAACTTGGACCAAGTCAGGCGGGGAACACAAACCAAGATTGATGACTGACCGATAAAGCAAATATCCTGGAGTCATCGTTGAGTATGAGGCAAGGAAGATCGTGAGCTATTTGGTTGATGCTGTAACTGCTTGACTTGGTATTTGGTTGATGCCGTAACTGCTTGTCTTGGTATTTGGTTGATGCTGTAGCTGCCTGTTTTTGGTATTTGGTTGATGCTGTAACTGCTTGTCTTGGTATCTGGATGATGCTGTAGCTGCCTGTCTTAGTATTTGGTTGATGCTGTAACTGCTTGACTTGGTATTTGGTTGATGCTGTAACTGCTTGTCTTGGTATTTGGTTGAGGCTGTAACTCCTTGCTCTGGTATTATCAGTAAAATACAGTACACGATCGATCAGTAAGAGATAATGACCAGAAAGACAATTTCACACTAGGGAATGCGAGACGTCTCCTAATCATCCACTTTTTCCGTCTCCCATAAAAAATTAAAATGAATTCGCGTGGTCCAAATGAGTTACAAATCCGTGCGCCTCAACGCGGTGGTGCGGGACTGCAGGAGGCAAATCTCGCCCCAGCTGACATACAGTATATAAAGAGGGTTTGTGGGCCAAACCCTACCAAGCATTACTGATTATCCCTGACTCGTGGGACCCCGTCTAAAATGTTAAATGAAAATAAGTAACACCTACCCCAAGATTCTCCGCCATTGTGGTTTCCTAATTTTCTGGGTCCCAAAAGGTGTCATTAAGTGATGTTCCCATGAAGAAGCCTGCCATGTCCACTGTGTGTGTGGACCCGGTGTGTGTGTGTGGACCCGCTGTGTGTGTGGACCCGCTGTGTGTGTGGACCCGCTGTGTGTGAACCCCTTTCTCCCAGAGGAATAAAACTCAAGGCATTGTATGAATCATTAAATCATGTTACTGAACTCAAACTAACATTCACTTTTACTCAACATTAATTATTTGTAAACGAACATTACCGATCACATTACAGATCATTCTTCAGACACTATATTGCACCGCAGGTAACGCCGTCTGTTTAAGATCAAAAACCTCAACCCCCTGTAACCATTGGCCCGTCTTAATGTCCAATGTGTGTAAATTATACTAAACACATTCACGAACATTAAGTCAACTGAAATATATTCTAGTTTTATTTTCCGTCAGTATATAAAGCCAATATAATCCACAAAGGAAACACTGAGCTTACAAAGTGACTCGATAATGTCCTCAAGACAATGGCTGACAGCCTTGACTAATATACTTCTGTTTTAGCCATTGAGTTGATGAGTAAGGTACCGATGTTAGAATCACGTCGAGGATAAAAATATGTAAACACAAAGAACAACAGGTAACAAAGGTGAGACCCAGCGTCATATTGTGTGAAAAATGTGTTAAGTTGTACCGCAGGTTGTGTGTGTGTGACGAGGACTGGTGTAGAAACCTTACTTGTTACCGAACTTGATGCGAACTTAAGACTAAATATCTAGAGTATTTTGTGTTACCTTCCACCACTGAGAGAGAGAGAAGAGAGTAGTGGGGGGAGGTAAGGAACCGCTGAGGGAATTGTGAAGAAAACGAGGAATATACTGAGGAGAGGGCGATGAGGATGAGGACACTACTGAGGGAGGAGTGAGGAGGATGAGGACAATACTGAGGGAGGAGTGAGGAGGATGAGGAGGAAGAAGGAAGTGAGGAGGAGGATGAAAAAGAAGTGAGGGGGGGGGAGGAAGAGGGAGGTGAGGAGGAGGACACCACGGAGGGAAGAGGGCGACAATAGTATCAAGTGGTGACGTACACACAACACTTGACCAAACATTAACAGGCCAACAAGTTCACTCGTGTCTTCTCTTACAGGTTTATACAACGTTAATTTGACACCAGATTTACAACATATTATCCCTACTTTATCTGACTATTTTCCCGTACAGCGTCATAGGTAAATAATTACCTATTCTTAATATATCTTTACCTTGGATCTATAAACTTTTTATTACGGAAGATTAACATTATAGGAGACTCACCGTATAACAGGATAGCGTGACGGTAAAACAGTGTTACACTACTTGATAGGACGCTGGTGCCTCCACGACCTCAGACGACCTTGATAAGAGGCTTATAGTGTGATCATGTTAATCAGGAAGCTGAAAGCGTTTGGTGATGTATTATGTAGACGATTTTAGTGAACACTTACACACAACCACAACAACGTGATGTTACAGCAGGTGCACTCATCAACAGTACAGCTTCTTGGTCGGTTCCTTCGACAACCTCTTAGTTTCGTATACCACGCACCAAAAAGTACGTTGACCATTTTGTGTTAAGACAATATGACACAACGGACGATGGATTTCGACAACCCTACAGAGACAACAGGAGTAGCAGTGTTCATTTTGACATTCATCGGACACCTCAGTATACATACTTTTTGGAGTGCGTACATTAACTAATAATAATACGCCACGTATTGAAACACATAGGTCAAAGTTGTACCATTAGAGGCTAGAGTGAGCGAGGTTTACTCTCTTCACCTGTTGAGTTATCCTGTACAGTAGAGTTTCCGCGAGACTTAAGAGGAAGGATGAGCTAAAACAGTGCAGAGAACGTTTACCAGAGTCACCAACTGGGATATTGGGGGATACTCGACAAGATCTTAAATATAAAAAGGGAATATATTAGTGATCTGGCAGAGAGTCACACAAACACTTGAAGCTCTGCCTCTTTGTTGTGAGTAATATATCTTTACAAATTGAGATTTCTCAAGGCATCACAGGAGTCATTTATTTCAGTGACTTAGCGGGCCTCCACGCCTAGTTTACCACACTGTCTCCAGAGGTCTGACTCATCTCTCACCAAACAGGTAAAAGTTCCCTCATGGCATTACTCCAGAAAGACATGTTAAGAGAGTTACTTGTTCAGAGACAAAGATCCTCCTGAGATACCTCCTCCTCCTCCCAGCTCGCAAGAGACCCCAAGACCTTACAACATGCACAGCATGTTCAGCCATTTTCCTCGCCCGGGGGAAGCTTTACTCCCAGGCGAGACGATAATTCACACCAAATTAAATAATCAAGGGAAAAGTTCAGTTCACAGTATGCTAATTCACGAGTTAATTCTCATACGGTAATACACGTAACAAGGTAAGTACACATCAAGACTTGGAGTGGGACAAACTATCTCTTTTAGCACTTCTGTATAAGATTATATTAGATTTTCCATTTTTTCGGCAACATTGAATCCAACATTTATATAATTACAACTTGTATGAGAGTCTGGCGTGTGATAACTAGCTGTAGTGTATCCAAGTTAAAAGAGGAACCAGCTCCTTCAACAGCCCATGAACTCCTGTCATGATACAGTTATTGTTATGAGACTTTTCCTTACATGTCAAATATTTGTTTAGATTGTCTCAAAATTTTCTTTACATGTTAGATATTTATTCAGGTTCCGAGACTTATTTCTAACCCATACCATCTAATATTATATATCGTGTATAATATATAATAGTATACGATATCTTAAACTGTTCAATGACGCATAATATATTTGTAGTATATTATACCTTAAATATTCATCCAAATATATCGGTGTACATAATAGGATGATTAGGTCTATAAGGCGAGCAGCGAGAATCATCCATTACACTATAATGATCCGTAATAGAACTTCCAGGAACCGTCAGTGATTAAAGACCACTCAGCACCGTCCAGCTCAGAGCATCACAGGTGAGATAGATGACCTCTCTCTCTCTCTCTCTCTCTCTCTCTCTCTCTCTCTCTCTCTCGCGCGCGCACTTTTTTTTACAGGGATTAGCCCACCCGGGAACACGTCACTGACCAACATCGGCCGGAGGAGGGGGTGGGGGCGAAAATGTTATTATAATAATAATAATAATCATAATCATAATCATAACCATTATCAGCATCAACAACAGCAATAATAATAATAATAAAGCACTATACAGAAATACCTAAATAAAAAAACAAGAGTGAGAGCCGATATATATATATATATATATATATATATATATATATATATATATATATATATATATATATATATATATATGCTGATAACCACCAGGAAAGAAGAAAACACGAAGTTCCCAAGCGCTTTCGTGTAATTCACATCTTCAGGGGTGAGTAGAGTCCACACACACACACACACACACACACACACACACACATACATATATATATATATTGTGTTGTCAAAGTAAGAGAAACAATTGAGGCCCTGCAATTGTGTGTAAATTTGGCAGAAAGTCAGATCAGCAACCTAGGACTTGGTCACAATTTTCGTGATGCCATATGGCAACAGGGTCTACCGCCAGACAACACATTATGCTTCCAAGTTCTTGAAATTGAAAGTGAAAAAATCCATTCATCTCAGTTGTTAAATATGACGACGTCTGGTGTGTGTTACTGCATCTGTCAGCGTCGAGTCAGTTTTTTGACCACACCTTCCTTCTGTTCCTCTTTCACAAAGTTTCTATGGTTGTTTTTCATTGCATCTGATCCGCTACATTATGTTTACCTTTTACAGCTCTTGGACCACTTTCCATCCAGTCGACCCTTGTAAACACTGTGTGCTCTAGTAACACTGTGTGCACTAGCAACACTGTGTTATGTTTACACCAGGAAGAGCTTTACTCGTAATGTTCAGAGCCACAATAAATTTCTCCGTTATGTTTTGAAGCAACAAGTCCTGGGTAATGGTGAAGTAAGGCTCCACTGTTGCATTATTATGTGGTAATATTAGTCTCCTCTTGACAGCTTTGATGAAGCGTGTGTATTCTTCGTTTCTTTCTAGAAAAATAATGAAAAATCCTGTTCCTAGGTCTTAGGTCTTACTAGAAACTATAAATTCACGCCTTTGATCCACTTCACACAACTCCTCATAAGCAACAAGACATATCGGTTACGTTTACAATAGTTCTGTTCGTCTCATAAACAGTCTTAACAAACTCTCTAAACCTCTTCCTTGTTACAACTTCAGTGTTTCTCGTTATGGGTAAGTTCAGGGTTGAGACACACACACACACACACGAGCGCTTCATATTTCAACGGCGACCTCTCAATAATTTTTCCCACTATGCTTGCAAGTAAGTATTTCCTCTTTTACATTATTTAACTCATAGTTCATATTTGTCAACCATTTACCTGACTTTCGTGAACTATTACAAACAGTTCTCGTATCTTTAGTCTTATGTATATTTAATCTCTAACCGGGAGGAAGAGATTGTCTTATGATTGTTCTCCACGTGTGTTCACCACAAGGGTTTATGGCACACTAATTTATTCTCACTGACAGTAAATATCAAGACGTCTTATATTAAACAAGACAGACATCGACACAACTTTGCTTGGAAAGGTAAAGAGAAGGGAAGGTACTCGCTCCAAAAAGTATATTTACGGAGAGGCCGGATGAATTTCAAAATGAACACTGCTACTCCTGCTGCCTCGGTAAGGCGAGCAAAATCCTTTGCCCATTGTATCATATTGTCTCACACAAAACCATAAAGATATTTTTTGGAGTGAAAGTACACTAAACATGTTGTATATTGAGGTTAAGTCGCCCTAAAAGTCTTAAGTTAACCACAAGGTTCTCCTCAGCACCAGTAAACGACCCACCCACCAGAAAAATCCTCTTAACCCACCGACTCTTCACTAACAGCAATCTCAAATTTTCTTTTTTTAGGACCAGATCATCCGAAAATTTATAAAACGATTGTGTCCATCACTTAAAAAAGTTTAGAACACTTTAAAAGTAAAGAAAAAGTATTTTAGACACTTTTTCTTTAAGACATTTTAGTGAGCCTTTCTTCCGCTACCAGTCCCTCGTCATCCTCATATTTCAGGTGATTTCCCAGGTGGAGGCGTGAGGGATGTGCTCCACCAGTAATGGGACACAACACAGTACATAGCCGACTAAAATTTATCCTGAATGTGGGTTTCAATGTAAAGGCTTTTCTACTTTATAATCGAAAGACAGAACGTTTTAGCTTATTCCCGAACAACAGGGAGAGTAAACAGCTGGAGTATGTTTGTGTATTTGTCAAGTAACATAAATTACGATGGTAAATGGGAAAGAGAATAAAAGCAAAAATACATAAAGTAAAAACAGCATTAAATAATAATTAAGGTTATTTTAAAAAGGAACAATAATTTAATTTGAAAACACAAACACAATTACGATCTCTCATCAGTTTTACTGTGTGGGCAAAAACGTTAACATTTTGAACAGAGAGGAGGCGGCTAGAGGCCCTTAATATATGGTACTACAGGATTGCTGAGAATATACTGATAGGAAAACAAAAGGAGAAAGACTGAAACTCTAAAACTACGATAAAGGCGACAAAAGCTATAGAACAATATAAGAAACTTTATCCATATAACAACGATACAGCTAACAGAAACTTCCACAATAAAATAAAAGAAAATACTTTGTCCATATAATAGGGGATGAGGAGATAATGGTGGAGATATTAATGAGTAAAGGTGAGGGAAGGAGAGCCAAGGGAATGCAGGGATTATGGTCAATAACGGAACTTAAAGTTTGTCTCCAGGAGAGAAACAAAGTCTGAGAGGATTAATAAACACAAGCAGAAACATAATGGAATCCTAAGACATGAGGAGCAACTTGATATATAATACAGAAGCAAAGGGAACCAGCCCAGGGAAGCTTACAGAGGTGGACAAGTGGTGTGTGAGTATCTAGTGAGCATCACACAGGACGCCTGACTCATATAATATCCAAGTAACACCTAGACAACAGGAGCCACAATGTTCATTTTGAAATTCATCTGACACCTCCGTAAAGATACTTTTTGGGGTGTGTGTATACAAGAGTAAAGCCTTAACACAGGCACCAGGAGACGTGACCACAAACAAGCAATAGTCACACACAGTCACACAGGCTTAACATGCAGCATCGAGTATAAATATAAGGCCAACTATAGTTTGTGAATAATGAATGAATCTAATTTACATAAACCACCAACTTTAACATTATTATCAACACAACGATTAATAATGATTTTAATAATGCTTCCACCATCAATTGATTTACATGAAACTATTTTAACAACATTATATTTCAATCAATGGGATGAACGAATTACATTATATGAACTATCAGAGCATTAAATTCCTGTCCAGTACGAATAACAATGTTTGATTTTATTGTCCAAGACCTTACCCGTTTGTCTAATGAAAGAAAGAAAGAAAGAAAAGTAGTGAGGGAAAGTAACGGATAAAAAAATAAATAAAAGAGTGGGAGAGAGAGATTACGAACAAAGCCAGGACCAGAAACATAAAATATCAAAGGACCATTTACTACAGCGGATTGATGTATGAATTAATGTATTGCTTGACTGAACCATTAACGTATTACGGGTTTACATTAACACGTCTCAATAATGTAGTTGTAAATAATAATAATAATAATAATAATAATAATAATAAATAAAAATTAATAATAATAATAATAATAAAAATAATAATAATAATAATAATAATAATAATGAGTACCACATGAGGAGTAAATATTGTATTCTTGATCAGTAAGAGGTGGCAATAGGTATTAATAAGCGATAATTAAAGGTGGGAAATAAGCAGAGGGAACAAGTGGGTAGTATAGAGATAGCTTGAGAGAGGAGAGGAGGAGGAACCTTAGTTATTGTTGTCATCATAAACCAGCATTGGTCATCTCTCTTACTTACCACTCGTAATGGTCAGAAGCCGCAGGATATTATACCGAAATAAGTGAATTAGATTACCACGAGAGGAACAGCCACGATCATTCCCCTGACAGCCCCGCCACCATCACCCACATCAGACAGAAGAATTAAATGAAATGTGAAGTCTTTTGTGCCTCATTATCACCTAAAACGTCCATAAAGAAAAATAAAAGGAGATAATTACATGATTTCTGTGAGTTCATTTAAGTGAATTCAGTTAATATCGAACGTATTAAGTGTTAAATGCCTCTTGTGACCCTTCCTTCTCACACCCAAATACGACTAAAGAAAAACTTACGTCATTATCTTATACACTTTATGAACTGTTATCGTGGGAGAAGTTATCATACTGGAGTCTTATAACACTTGGTATTAATCTGATATATATAATAATCATGCCAGGTGATATCTGCCGCGTCCATTTTATAAACAAGGGTAGTGATTATATTCAGCTTGTTTGTAGTCCTCTGTTACTGCTCTCACCACTGTTTCATTCATTCCTACTCGAGCCATATTTTTACCCCATCAATTTTCATTAAAATCTAGACAAAGAATGTAATAATACCCAGTAAAAGCAGCCGGTCAAAATCTAAGTAATTATGCATCCATTAAAACAAATATTATCTCTATACGGGGAATAACCCATCCGGGCACAGGTCATCGACCCACAACGGGGCCTGGGGGGGGGGGGGGGGGTAATAATAAAAAGAAGAGAAATAACAATTAGAAGAGAAAGACTAAATTAACCTACACAAGTTTTTTAATGTTGCCTTTTCTCTCTCGTCAACCCGGGGAGAAGCGGTTCACTAACACCATCCCACACCTGTAGTAGACCACCGCCACCTGCCTCTCGCCACACCACACTCACGCTATACAGTAAAACCCTACATATACGGTGTTTAGTCAACGGTAGATCCTTAACCCAGTGACGTCAGTTTATATCTCACTATTGGTTAAAGTTGTAGGGTGAGGTTAGGTTAATTTGTTTATATTTAGGTTTATTAGAGGTGTTAGGTTACAGTCGCAGGTTATGTGTGGGAGGGAGTAGTAGGGGACTCCATCCATAGTCTACTGTATAGTAATAATTGGTAAGAACCAATCACTACACACCCTACCCGGATACGCGTGGATTTAGCTGGATCATTTCCTGGTTTGCAATAAATCTACAGCCACCATGGCAGCAACACGCACGACTTTACCATTTTCTCAATCACTCAGGTCGATTATCGATGAACTTATCTGTAAATAATCTTATCTAGAATTAAAGTGATCAATAAACCTTAGTACTGTGAGCTTCTCGCCACACCTGGAACACCTCCACAATAGTCCTCACTGTTTGCCCGAGGAATATTTTCCCCCTGTGTGTTGTGGGTCTTGCCACACGTCCCCGGCCTCCTACAGTTATTGAATCCAGTGGTAAACACCACAATAGGCCCAGCCATTATGGCCACCCCTGCCAACTTATCTCTTTCATCCCTTACTTAGTGAGATCAAATACTTTGTTAAGTTTATTGGTGGGTTTTAGTTCCGAGTTGTTTACTTGTTGTGGCTTTGTCTGGTAGTGTGTGTGGCATCGTTCTAACTCCCACAGTTAGAAACGGATCGTCTTTTTCATCAGTACAGTGATAGAGCAAGTTGACAGCCAGGCACCAGATTGAAAAATAGTCATAATCGGTCAAAGTTCAAGGTCACCAAAGTGCCGATACTTTAAGATGTCTGTTACTAAAATTATCAACTGATCTACGGACCTCTGTTTCCTCTCTTACAAGTATATGACCTTGTTGCATGTCGTTATAGTCAAGTGGGATGACCCAATTTGACCCGAACTTGTCTGCTGGTGAGGCTGGTAAGATTGTATTTGTTTTATAATATACACTGGTGAGGGAGGCTTAAGGGAGGCCTATTATTACATTTGTTTAAAATTTACTGCCATCATATTTCGGATAAATTATAGCGTCGAAATGTGATTGAATTTCCTCTTCAATTACACAGTGGTTACACAGGACAACAAATTTTTTATAATTCCCAGTTGCATGAGATTTCTTTACTGTTTCTTACCATTTTTGATCTGCTGATTTCATATTTGAAACCAGTTTTGTTCTGCATGCTCCAGTTTTCATGCATTTTGAGGTTTTACATTCTAGCCGTTTGCGGTCAAATTAATTAATTACACGATTATGGTATCAATAGGGAGATATAATTTTGTCTGTTTTTTCTTTCAGATTTGGTCATGGCTACAAAGAGAAATCAATGTGTGAACAAACCTGATGCCTTCTGTTATATTTGTGGATACTTCACGCTTATTCGTCAGAGGCGCAATATCGTTTGTGAGGCGCGGCTATAAAGCGTACTTCGGACTTACTCTTGGCGACCAAGACAAAAAATGGGCTCCACATGCTGTGTGTCATAACTGCGAAGAAATGCTGCGTGACTGGACAAAAGGAAAACGTAAGGGCTTACCGTTCGGAATTCCCATGACCTGGCGAGAACCGAAGGACCACACAACTGACTGCTATTTTTGTCTGATCAATACGAAGGGTGTTGGCAAGAAAAACAGACATAAAATATCGTATCCTAGTATCCCTTCAGCAATTCGACCTACTTTGCACTCTGATGAGCTACCAGTTCCAGTTTTTAATCGGTTGTCTCCAGCTGAAGAGGAGGGAAGCGACAAAGACCAAGAGAGTGAACATGAAACTCAAGAAATACTTGCAGATTCCGACGATTCTTCTGATGGTACACCAGAGTCATCAACCCCTCAGAAGTTTAGTCAGCCAGAGCTGAATGACCTTGTGCGTGATTTGGGTCTCTCCAAAAATGCAGCAGAAGTTCTAGCTTCTAGGTTGCAAGAAAAGGCTCTACTGAACCAGACCACAAAAGTTTCAGACTTCAGAAAGCGGGAACAGGATTTTGTGCCATTCTTTACAGAGGAGAATAAGTTTGTTTACTGTCATAATATCCCGGGTCTTCTCCAGGAATTAGGGATTCCATTGTATAGTCCAAATGACTGGCGATTATTTCTAGATAGTTGTAAGCGTAGCCTGAAGTGTGTGCTACTACATAATGGTAATGTCTATGCAGCTGTTCCAGTGGGTCATTCTGTGTGCTTACGAGAGGAGTATAATGACATTAAAACTGTGATTCACCTGCTAAAATACCATGAGCACAACTGGACAATTTGTGTTGACCTCAAAATGGTGAACTTCCTTCTTGGCCAACAAAGAGGATTTACAAAGTATCCCTGCTTTCTTTGCATGTGGGACAGCCGAGCTAGAGACAGGCATTGGAACCTGAAGGAGTGGCCCTTACGTGAGACTCTGGAAGCTGGTATGCCAAACATTGTCAATGATCCAATCGTCAGTCGAGAAAAGATCATATTTCCTCCTCTCCATATCAAGCTGGGCCTGATGAAACAGTTTGTCAGAGCATTAAATACTGATGGTGAATGCTTCCAACACATAGTCTCTGCTCACCCTGCTTTGTCATTTGAGAAGATAAAGGCAGGTGTGTTTGATGGACCACAAATTCGTGCACTTGTACGTGATCAAGACTTTGTCAGAAAGATGGACGACAAGGAAAGGGGTGCATGGCTTTCATTTGTGGCGGTAATGGAAAACTTTCTTGGTAATAAAAAGGCTGACAACTATGAAACCCTTGTAGCAACCATGTTGTCAGCCTTTCATGACCTTGGATGCAATATGAGTGTCAAACTCCATTTCCTATATAGTCATCTTGATAGATTCCCTGAGAACCTAGGGGCAGTAAGTGACGAGCAAGGCGAGCGGTTTCATCAGGATCTCAAGACCATGGAAGACCGCTACCAAGGGAGATGGGACAAACATATGATGGCAGACTACTGCTGGAGCATTAAACGAGAGTGCCCTGAGACATTTCACAAACGCAAGAGCTTCAAGCGCAAATTCCTACCTGGCTAAAATGTGATTGGGCTTTGTCTCCTCATAGTAACAAATTTCTTACCTAACAATGAGTTTTATACAAATTTCAACCTTTGTTTTAGATGGAACATGTTTCAAATTGTGTTGTTGAATAAATTTAGAATATATAATATTTTATTGTTTATTACCCAGCTAATTTAATGACAGTTTAATGACATATTTTTCAAGATAGACGACGAGGTCAATAAGACGAAGACGAAATTTTGAAATTTCAAAATACCTTGATTGCAAAAAAACTAGAGCTTACAGAAAGAAACTAACTTCAGATATGAGATCAGCACACCCAAATTAGGTAGAATCAAGTGGTTATAGCAATGCAACAAAAACTTTGTTGATAATTATCAACTCTCGTCTAACACTTCCAGCACAGCATCAGCTCAATAACATCTAAGTGTCACTGACGACACTTACAATATGATGAAATGATTTTATTCTATCAGTAAAAATAGTATGAAACGTTTGTCAAGTGAAGCAAAACAAACCAAACATCAATGTGTGACGATATAAAATAACAAGGTCAGGTGGTCTCCGGTGACAACCTTGCGCTGGACAGAACATGAATGAAAGCCAAAAAGTTGATCCAGTAACAACGACAATTGCCGGAAGGTAAACCCACATGTATCCAGACCACGATCATTCTTTGCCAAGGTCGTGTCTTGGTAAAAATGTTTCTTTAAGTTCCTTGTGTAAATCAGTATTAGTTTAACCCCTTCACCACGTGACGCCACTGTAAACATTTTATTTAACTAACACAAGACGATTTTATCCAGCAGAGAGTCCCCCGTACATAAGGGGTTGATCATATATGAACACAAGTTACGATAGAAAAAGTGGAGACAGTAAGTGACATCTTAAACTTGTTACCCCAGCTGCCTCACATTGTCTTGGTGCTTAATGTAACTTACAGGTATATAAAGCTCAGACGAATGTTTACTGTAGTGGCCTGTAGAGTGTTGACACGTGGACAGTCACAGTTACACCGCCATGTGTCATTATTTTGTAGTACACATCTTTCCTGTGAGGTATTGTTGGTATTATAATGTATTACTGCGCTTCAACAAATAAGGTCTTGTGTTGATGTTATAATGTATTACTGCGCTTTAACACCTAAGGTCTTGTGTTGTTGTTATAATGTATTACTACGCTTCAATAACTAAGGTCTTGTTGTTGTTGTTATAATGCATTGCTGCGCTTCAACAACTAAGGTCTTGTTGATGTTATAATATATTACTGCGCTTCAACAACTAAGGTCTTGTTGATGTTATAATGTATTACTACGCTTCAATAGCTAAGGTCTTGTTGATGATATAATGTATTACTACGCTTCAATAACTAAGGTCTTGTTGATGTTATAATGTATTACTACGCTTCAACAACTAAGGTCTTGTTGATGTTATAATGTATTACTGCGCTTCAACAACTAAGGTCTTTAAGCGTGTATTCTAGATAAGTAAAATACATTAATCACTAAAGGTTAAAAATTAAGACAAACACCTCGCTGGTTGGTGCATTAAAGATGAACTGTCTGGTAGTTATGTTACAAGAGATCAGACTACATTGAAATTTGCCTATCGATTTGCTGTAAATCTGTGCACCTATCTCTCTCACCCCCCCCCCCCCCTTAATAACGTTGGGTTTTCGTTATCAAAAATAAATAAATTACTAACGTGAGAACAATTCCTGAAGCATATATTCTGGGCACTGAAGCTGGCAACACATTTTATCATATCTGGTGACCGAACTCCCGATTATATTTCCAATGACAAGAACAATCCCAGGAGGAGGTCTTGACAACGTATCTCAGCTCCTCTGGTCTTTGTACTTCCCAGAGTAGAGCCGCTGAGGCTGTGCTCGACTGACTTGTGAATATCAAGTTGCACAGTTGTATCACGAAGGGCCATATTCTGACACCATCCGGCCACGTCTATCAACATAACATAAGAACATAAGAATGGAGGAAACTGCAGCGGGCCTATTGGCCCATACTGGGCAGTCCCGTTTACACCCAACCCCTATTGCTCATATATCCATCCAACCTATGTTTGAAGCAATTCAGCGTATTCGAGTTAATGATGATATTTGGTAACTTGTTCCATTCATCCACTACTCTGTTTCCAAACCAGTGTTTACCTATTTCACGCCTAAATCTAAATTTTTCTAATTTAAAACCATTGTTACGAGTTCGCTCCTGGTTGGATAGTTTGAGTACCTTTGTAATGTCCCCTTTGTTTAGCCCTGCCTTCCACTTATACACCTCTATCAGGTCGCCCCTCGCTCTACGTCTCTCAAGGGAGTGCAAATTGAGATGCTTTAACCTGTCTCTATACTCAAGGTTCCTAATGCCCGGGATTAGTCTCGTCATTCTCCTCTGAATTCTTTCCAAGGATTCTATATCCATTCTGTAATACGGTGACCAGAACTAAACTGCGTAATCCAGGTATCCTTTGTATGAACCCAAGTACTTTATTAGCCTTGTTACTAGCAAAAACACATTGTTTACTTGGCTTAAGGTTCCTACTTATCATTACACCTAAATCTCTCTCGCAGTCGGATTTCTCTATGGCATCGTTGTTCATCTGGTATCTGGTTTCCCTGTTTACATCTCCTATACTGAGTACTTTACATTTGTCGACGTTGAATTTCATCTGCCATTTTTCAGACCATTCGAAAAATTTGTTTAGATCTTCCTATAGTTTTGCCGAGTCCTCGTCAGATTTGATAACACGTCCTATTTAGTGTCATCAGCAAATTTACTTATGTTGCTGTCAATGACGATATCTATGTCGTTTATGTATATAATAAATAATAATGGTCCAAGTACTGAGCCTTGGGGAACTCCACTTGTGACGTTGCTCCAATGGGACTTAGTGCCGTTAATGCTCACTCGCTGTTTCCTGTCCTGTAACCACGCCCTAACCCATTTAAGGATGTCACCTTTGATGCCATGAGCTTCTACCTTTCTAATTAGTCTTTCGTGGGGGACTCTGTCGAAGGCTTTGCTAAAGTCGAGATATACCACATCATAATTGTGCCCCTCGTCCACCGATTCGAAAACTGATGAAAAGAATGTTAATAGATTAGTTAGGCAAGAACATCCGCTTGTGAAGCCATGCTGGGAATCATTGATCAATCGGTGCTTCTCCAGGTGATTTCGAATAGAGTTTGAAATGATTGCTTCCAGTAATTTGCTTCGAACGGTTAACTGTTGTAAAATTTGGTCCTGGTCAACTATATGACATGAATTTCCTTTATATAGTTGCTGCGCTTCTTAATAATTGACGATTAAATAGTTTAAATATTTCATTTGTTTGTCTCTCAGTAAGAACAAGATTTATCAACAGACGAGAGATCATCTTCACATGTTGCACATCATGATTGTTAAGCCTTGTTTACATTACTTTTTTATAAGGAATAATTATTAACTAAAATGTATTTTCTTCGTGACACTTAACTTCCAGTTCCATACAGTCTCTCCCTCTCGTTACTAACCAGTCAGTCATTTTATTATTTTCTCGCGTGTTTATATTTTCCAGTATTTATTATTAAGGTCGTCATGCGTCACGAAGGGAATATTCCACAAACAACATGAGTAACTGTTGAGATATTCTGGAAAGAAGTCTCCCCGGCCCGACCACACTGGTCCAACCTTCTGTGATGGGGAGAGAATTCTGACTATTTACTTTCCATGAATAGAAATGGTAATTTTAACATTTATGGCTCCTCACCACAACAGAGCCAACAAGGGAGCCGCCTTTAACAATTTCCACAGGACGACGTCAGGATTCCCCAGCAGTTTTAACTGACGATGAGAGGTATTCCCTGTACAGTTTGATCACGGTCCTCCACGCTATCACTAACTGGGAGGCGGCCGATTGATCTGTAGAGGTCAGTGAAGAGCGACACTCACCAGCCATGAGCTTTTATCTCAAACTACACTCACATACAGAGAGCTGACTGTGGAGCTCTGTCAAACCCTTATAGCCACTACTATCACTTCCCTAAGGTGTCTAAGGAACTACAGATTTATTTTATTTTGATTATGTTAGTCCCTATTACAGTATAATTATGAGGGTAATCTATATAAATCTACTATTGAAATATTCACTCCTTCTTTAACTAATAGTCTTTAAGATGTGGTTCTTGACTATTTCTTAACAAATTCCTACTTTATCTCGCCCCATTATATTATCCAGGACAAGTAAGAGTCATCAGGTAGATTGATGTTACTTATACTGCAACAATAAACTGTTTCTTTATCACGACAGTGTAAAGGAAGAACAGCCGTGGGAATTACTCTGAGGATATATGATGTTTTTATTAAAATTTTCATTAAGATTATTCTATTCTGTGTAAAAATTATTTCACATACAAAAATGTTTCGTATTCACATTTTAATATAGAGGAACACCATAACACAGACGACCACACATAATATGAGTCATGTTATTCCTTCACAAACACCAAAGTAACAATAACTCGGCGAGCTACAGGGTTATTACCGTAATTCTCTGCTTTATAATAAACTTCCAAGTACACATGATAAATGTCTCTTACACTGCTTGAGAAAGTTAGTCTGTCGCCTTCTCAGATCCACTGTTGAGAAAAGACAATAGCGATATATCTGGAAATAAAAGAAAGTGTAGGAAACAGTTTATGGTTGTAACCGACGTCAATATCCGTGACATAACTCATAAAAACATTTCTGAAATTAATTAAGAACAATTTGTTGATGTTCACCTCGATGTTACACAAACTGTAATCAGAATTATTTTTTAATAAACTAAACTTAACTGACCCATGTTGCTGTCCATGTACGCTGGTGTTAATCTTCACTGTGTGTGTGTGTGTTTATCGCTCGTTTTATAGTACATCGGACACTGAGGTCTTGATACTGTTTGGATTGTCTGTACGTTGCGGTTTACTGACGCCACTATCTTGTCCCTCACTCACCTACTGATGTTCTAGTGATGCATAAACCCGTGACGTTATCATATCTTCTTGTCGGTGTCTTTAATTATACTCCGGACAGTTTTGATATAATTATATTTCTCCTTTAAGTAATTATAATAATTGAGATATATATTTCCTTGATGTTAAGATACATTACATTGGTTAATGGGAGACAATTTCTTGAACACATTTGTTCTCGGTCTCGGGAGTCTAACTTCACCTCTGAGAATGTGCAATTAAGAAAATTACTGAACAAGATGAACCTGTTCACTCACGGTGGCGAAACATGAACCACTTTTTGACTCTTAAGTTTTAGTCACTCAATATGTTGTTGTCGATGGTGTGACTGTAGTATTTTCCTCTCTCAACAGCTTTATTATGATGTGGTGAATGACATGCACACCATCACACACTCGTGGTGAATGACATGCACACCATCACACTCGTGGTGAATGACATGCACACCATCACACACTCGTGGTGAATGACATGCACACCATCACACACTCGTGGTGAATGACATGCACACCATAACACACTCGTGGTGAATGACATGCACACCATCACACACTCGTGGTGAATGACATGCACACCATCACACACTCGTGGTGAATGACATGCACACCATCACACACTCGTGGTGAATGACATGCACACCATCACACACTCGATATTTAGAAGATAATATTCTTCCTCGTGTGTGTGTGTGTGTGGTTTAGGGGGGGGGGGCGGTGAGGTGGCTGTTGAAAGGCGTGTGAACAACGGTGAATATGAGTGTTGTAAAGGTACAGCAACTTTGTCTTGGTCCACATCCAGGTTACATTTACCGATATTGCAACCCAAGTTGTAATACCACGACACCATAACTCTTACCACAACACCATAACCACCATCATAAGTGTACTACCATGACACCAGAACTTCCACAACACTATAACCACCATCACAAGTTGTACTCCCACGACACCATAACTTCCACCACAATCATCACACAACACCATCATTGCACCCAACACCACTAACATGCCTTTGTCACGTCAGCTGATCAATAATACTGTGATCAACCTAACCTTATAATCTGTGTTACTTAAGTGCCTGGGATTCATTTCTATTATGTACTAAATCACGACTGTTTCTCATACACAATCACTAGTATTATTTATCCTTCAATAGAGAGTATACAGGAAACCTCTATTTAACGGAATATATGTGAGGTTAATCCGTTGAATATGAAACTTCCTTCTAGCGGACTATATGTAAGAGGTTAGTCCGCTATATTTAAGTTTCACTATAGTAGTTATTGTTGCTACTATAAACATTCACCATCACTTTTACCGTCACTTGTAGTCTATCATCAGGTCCATAGAGCAAACATTAGGAGTGTTATTTTATGCGGGACCTAAGGTTATATATTTACATGAGAAAATAATGAAGACTTTTATTGACTAATTTCATCATACAGTTCTCGGCCAGTCTTACCTCACACTCCTGTATATCCTTTCCTACACCATCCATCTTCTCCATCATAATTATCCATCCCATCTATCCCATCCATCTCATCCATCACACCCACCCATCCCACCTCATTCATTCCATCCATCACATCCATCATCACATGAAAAGCGTGAGAATTATATCATTTAAATAAAACTTGGGCCATGAAAAAAATAATAATTCTATCCCTGGAGCACTGTAAAGGTGTAGGCTGTAACTACTGTGTGGTGGTGATTCAATAGTTACATCACCCCTTTAGTGTCACCGATACATAGTGTTACCTTTATTAATACTTTCAATTTATCGTTATTTGTGCGTCACTGTTACTGATACTATTACTGTTACTTTAGTTATACTGCAATATAAACGTCGTGTTAATTTTGTAGGATTTTCAGAGGAAGGAATTATGTGATTTTCCCGTTTGTACAAAAAGGAGAAGGTTAGTTAGGTGGAGGGTTGACTATAACAAAACAAGCTCAGGCGGTCGTGGTCTCAGCTCGTGTTGGGGATTCTTTTAAAATGTTTCTAATGACGCCAGAGGATTAAAGAACAACTCGTTAGAGAAAACGTCTGGCACGAGGGTCCAGAACAACTCCGTGAGCCATATGTTGTGAACTACGAATAGAAGGACTGCCTACAACACTGGTCACACCTTGTGTTTGGGAAGAGCAACACACACACCTGGCTGGGTCGCTCTCTCTCTGTACGAGGAGGAGAACGACTCTCTTAAAACTGTCTAATTATAATATCATTGTTGCTGATCAGGCCAAGACTATGTTAAGGCACCAAGACTCCGATGATCACCGATACTGTCAACCGTCAGTGAGACAAGACGTGCCCCGAAGGCGCTCCCGGTTTCAGCATCCAGGCCGAGTCTGTTTGGCCCTGCCACTCCCCCTGCTATATCCCAACGCCCTACCAGCCTTACTACACCGGGATCTATTCAGCAAAACATTCTAGTGATTAGTGAACGATTGATTACCGAGCAGTGTTCCTATAGTGCACTTAAGGAAAAGCACAGCAGTGTGACTGGACCCGACCTAACCTGACCGGGACTTTCTCAGCAAAACATTCAAGTCATCAGTGCAATATGTGATTATCATACAGTGCTCCGATAGTGCACCCCAAGGAAAAGTCAGACAGTGGGCACTTTATCGGTCACCTTTAAAGTGCCAGTGACAAGGACCACCGCGGTGTTTACATTTATCGTGAAAACTGTGTCGGCGACCCCAAGCACCAGGGACAAAGACCCACGGCCTTTACGACTGACAAATATTAACAGATGTCTACCAGTGTCAGTGGCCCTCAAAGTGCCGTCAGTGAGTTTATGGCCATCGGAGACAAACACTTCCGTCCGCCCACAACAGATGGCCACCAATCACTTACTCCCGACGCACTCTGTACCATCTAAAGCGTGGGAACGGTTATCCTGATGGCAGTGTTATCGCGCGACTCAAGTCACTGAACATATTCCACGCGCGTAGCCGTAGACAGGGCCGTCATACACATAAGCCCATTAGAACCGTAACCTCCACTAGGAAACCGGAGAAACCCACCCCTGACAGACCGTACCACTACACTGAAGTTCCACGGATATGGTGTGACCTCCCGTCTCTACTGCTATCCAACGTCACTTCCCTAGCTAACAAGTTCGACGAGCTGGCAACTACAGTCAGGTCAGCCGCCACGAGCGTCGTTGCCATATGTGAGGCTTGGCAAATTGTGCCTGAAACGTGTCATATTGAGGGATATCAACTCTTTCATCACCTTCGTTCACATAGACGCGGAGGGGGCGTTGCCCTCTTCTGTCAAGATGACCTACGCCTGTCACGCCTGGATGTTCAAGTCCCAGCAGATGTGGAAGCATTATGGGTACGTGTTGTGCCACCAGCCCACCCGCGCCACACTGCTTCCATCATAATCTGTGTGGCATACCATCCGCCTCGCTCACCCACCAGAGACACTCTTATCAATCATCTCATTACCACCTCAGAGTTAGGTACCCATGTGCCAAGTTAGTATTATGTGGGGATTTTAATGAATTTGACATCACTCATATCCAGGACCAGCTATCACTATCACAAGTTGTGACCTTCCCCACACACGGTCAAAATACCCTTGACCTTATCTTAACTGACTTAGCGGACCAGTACCAACCACCTCAACCAATGCCTCCTATCGGGTGTAGCACACACTTATCAGTGCTCTGGTCCCCAGCTGCCACTCCCACTCAAGTACAGAGACCCTACATCAAGACCTACAGGCTGATTACTGACTCAGCAGTGCGCCTCTTCGGGCAGTGGATAGTTCACCATCCCTGGACTGAAGTACTTAGCGTGGATGACGTGGAAACCAAATGGATAAATTATACCAACACCACCATGGAAGCTCACCACCACTTCTTCCCTGAGAAATCCGTCAGATCTCACCCAGCTGACTTGCCCTGGATCACACCTCGGATCAAAAGACTTATGCAACAGAGAGACAGAGCCTCTCATCTCAATGACCACATCCACTACAGGTCCCTTCGCAACCAAGTCATCCGCGAAATACGCACTGCAAAGAAGTCCCACTACCCAACCAAATTACAACACCTGAAGCAGACCAACATCAGTCAATGGTATGGTAAGCTTAAAGAACTCTGTGGACTAAACAATAAGACACACCCCCTCCCCTTCCTTAGCCATCTCACTAATGTTGACGCAGCTGAGCAAACAAATAACCATTTCGCTACTATATGCCAGACGCTCCCCCGGCTTGACACAACCATTCTCCCTGCTTACCTACCAGCCCCCCTTCCCACTGACTTAGTAGAAGAATTTGAAGTAGCAAAACGCCTGGACAAACTAAAATTAAAACGCTCTACCACCCCCATTGACTTACCAATGAAACTCTTCAAGGAGTTCTCCCCGGAGCTTGCTAAACCCCAATGCTCCATCATCAATGCTTCTCTCAGTCAAGCCAGATGCCCAGCTGACTGGAAGACCTCTTATGTATCACCAGTGCCCAAGCTACGACCTATTGCAATCACCCCAATACCCAGCCTAATCTGTGAAAGTTTTGTGTTCGACTGGGCTTATGCTGATATTGCAGGAGTCATAAACCCTCAGCAATTTGGCAACATGAAAACTTCCTCCACCACTCACTGTCTTGTCAGCTTTCTCGATTACATATACCGCCATCTCGAGAAACGAAAAACGTCTGTAGCTGTCGCCTTCATTGATTTCACTAAAGCATTCGACCTAGTCGACCACAATATAATCATCAACAAAGCTATTGACCTCGGGCTTCGGAGAAGTCTTATACCATGGCTTACAGACTTCCTCAGTGACCGACGCCAAGCTGTACGCTTCCGAGGGGCTGTCTCCACCTTTCAGTCACTCACCTGTGCCGTCCCCCGAAGCACCAAGATGGGACCACTCTGCTTCCTTATGCTCATCAATGATGCCCTAAGAGAAACCCCTGCTCACTGGAAATATGTCGACGACTCCACCATTGGGATCAGCGTCAACAATTCTGCTCCCAACTATACTGCCCTTCAGGATTTATTGAACAGTCTCCAAAACTGGGCCACCAGCAACCATGTCACCATCAACCATACCAAGACCATAGTTATGCACATTAACCTCTCCTCCGACATTGTCCCACCTCCTTCCATTACTCTAGGTCCAAACACACTCCAGGTTGTAGATTCCACGAAGCTCCTCGGCGTCACCATAGACAACAAACTAAATTGGAAACCACATGTCAGTGAAGTTGTCAAATCCTCCAGTTTCCGTCACCACCTCCTCCGCCGACTCAAGTCCCTCGGAGTTCCTGCACCCGAGCTCCTCAGTGTTTACACAACATTCATACTTCCCAAGCTAACCTATGCCTCCCCCACCTGGTCTTCCTCCCTAAATGCCACACAACGTAAACACCTAGAAAAAGTGCAAAAGAGGGCATGCAAGATTATTCTCTCCCCTTCCTACTCCACATATCAAGCAGCACTCAACACACTGACCCTTTTGACTCTCACTGACCATCACCACGACCTCATCTGCAAATTTGGTAAGAAGCTCCTACACCATCCTCGACACCGGCTCCTACTACCATCTGAGATCCCCAGCCCGAGAATTGCTGTTCGACACCACAACCGCATCCAGCCCATACGTGCACGAACTGATCGCTATAAGAACAGCCCAGTCCCAACCATTGTAAAAATTATCAGTAACTTGTAATAAACCAGTGTATTCACTCCCAGTAAACACTACTCCTTGCACTGTCACTATGTTGAAATGAACTGTAGTTTGAGCTTTTCCCCTTCTAGTTATTATATGTCTTATTTGTATCACTTATGTTACTTGTATATTATTTGTAATTCGAAACCCATTCCCCAAATATGTAACTGTATATTTTCAGCCTTCTGGCTGCCAAGCTCTTTCAATAAACCATTATTATTATTATTATTATTATTATTATTATTAGAAAAAGACCAATTGTCATATTTCAGAGAATGATTGAGGAACCTTATTTACTCCATGTTTGTTTCTTATCAAAATAAAGAGGATCAAGAAGCTTCCATCTTTACAAATCGTCTGTATTAATATATCCTTAAAGTCGCCATATTAACAGAACTATATCATCACTGTTATTGTCACCCCACACTGTACTGTACTTGTCGTGTTCGCTGAATAACTTGAAGCTTCTTTCTCGTCAGGCGTACCAACTGACCAGTGGAGTCACGGTTACGCATCAAGTACAATCCGCCAGGTTTCAACAATCATCGGCCAGAGCTGAGAATATATTTGTTTCTTAGACTGTACCTCTTACTGTCTGTAGAACACTGAGGTACAAGTAACATACAGATCTCCTCCCTGGGACTGTGAGGTGATTAACGACCTGAAAAACGACACAAGTCTACAATCTTTCCCTTGACCGTGAGAATGTTATTAACTCTACCAGTATCAATGATTGATAATGACGGTGTTGTGGTAATATTGTCAGGTACTGTGGCTACACCAGGTCTTAATTTTAGATAACACTATTATTTTTTGAGGAGGGAATAATGTCATTAATCCAGACCTAAAGGGAAGTGTTCTCCCCTCTCTATCTCTCTCTGTAGAAAAATGACCCATCCCCGATCAGCTAAAGTTAGGTTAGGTTAGGTTACGTTCGGTTAAGTCAGGTTAGGACGCTAGTTCTAATATATGGGGGTCTTATAAATTCTATTTAGAATAGGAAATAATTTTAAGTTGCATTAACAGATCAATTTTTTCTTTGATAGAATATCAACCTACTGTACACGTGTAGTACCAGCAGTTAACACGTGTAGTACCAACACTTAACATGCGTAGTACCAACAGTTAAGAAATACCAGCAGTTAACACGTGTAGTAGCAACAATTAACACGTGCAGTACCAACAGTTAACATTGTAGTGTCAACAGTTAAGAAATTCCAGCAGTTAACACGTGTAGTACCAACAGTTAACACGTGTAGTGCCAACATTTAACATGTGTAGTACCAACAGTTAAGAAATACCAGCAGTTAACACGTGTAGTACCAACAGTTAACACGAGTAGTACCAACAGTTAACACGTGTAGTACCGGCAGTTAACACGTGCAGTAGCAACAATTAACACGTGCAGTACCAACAGTTAACACGTGTAGTACCAACAGTTAAGAAATACCAGCAGTTAACACGTGTAGTACCAACACTTAATAAATACCAGTAGTTAACACGTATAGTACCTACAGTTGACACGTGTAGTACCAACAGTTTACACGTGTAGTACCAACAGTTAACACGTGTAGGACCAACAGTTAACACGTGTAGCACCAACAGTTAACACGTGTAGTACCAATAGTTAACACGTGTAGTACCAGCAGTTAACACGTGTAGTACCAACAGTTAACATGTGTAGTACCAACAGTCTACACGTATAGTACCAACAGTTAACATGTGTAGTTCCAACAGTTAAGCAATACCAGCAGTTTACACGTGTAGTACCAACAGTTAAGAAATACCAGCAGTTAACACGTGTAGTACCAACAGTTAACACGTGTAGTACCAACAGTCTACACGTATAGTACCAACAGTTAACATGTGTAGTTCCAACAGTTAAGCAATACCAGCAGTTTACACGTGTAGTACCAACAGTTAAGAAATACCAGCAGTTAACACGTGTTGTACCAACAGTTAACACGTGTAGTACCAACAGTTAACATGTGTAGTACCAACAGTTAAGTAATACCATCAGTTAACACGTGTAGTACCAACAGTTAACACGTGTAGTACCAACAGTTAACACGTGTAGTACCAACAGTTAACACGTGTATTACCAACAGTTAACACGTGTGGTACCAATAGTTAACACGTGTAGTACCAACAGTTAACACGTGTAGTACCAACAGTTAATAGCAGGTGAGGTACAATAAAGTAGGTCGTGGTAGGTGTTGGTGGTGCACGTGTTAACACATTCGTTATTACTACAACTGGCCAGACACAACACATTCCTGGCATCGGGTAAACCACTTTGTATCTGCCCCAGTTATATGGTCTTATAGCTGCCCCTCTCCGCACCCCGTGTGTGTTAGAGGTTGGGGACGGCGGCACCACACGAAAGGTACAGTCTCACCCTAAAGTTCGTTAACTCTCCCAACCAGCTATTGCTGCACTGCTTGCTTCAGATGTATGCTCTTGAGTCTGTTACTTTGAACTTTTAGATTCATTCATATCGGTTTCATGTTCCGGTAGGTATTGAGAAAGTTCCAAACATCTGAAGCAGACAGTGCAGCAACAACTGGATGGTAGAGTTACCAACTTTTAGGTGAGTGTACAAATACTTTCGAGTTAGCCCGACTGCATACCAAGGCAGACAAGCGCTAGAGACACAATGCCACCGCCCTTTCCGCACTATATGTAAGCCTCCACACGTGCAACATCTGCGGACAGTCCTGCCGGTCCAGTATCGGCCTCTCGAGCCACCTCAGAGCTCATCAACGAAGGTGACGTCACTAAATACTCATATTATTCTATCACAGCTGGATGATCGGCACACTCGATTACGAGTGACAGCAAAGTAGTAGTAGTAATATGTTCCACCGTGGCCACAATTACATGTGTTGCACTTTGGACACAGTTACATGTATTACACCGTTTCACAGTTACACGTGTTGCATCGTGGTCACAGTTACACGTGTTGCATCGTGGTCACAGTTACACGTGTTACACCGTGGTCACAGTTACACGTGTTACACCGTGGTCACAGTTACACGTGTTGCACCGTGGACACAGTTACATGTGTTACACCGTGTTCACAGTTACATGTGTTGCACCGTGGTCACAGTTACATGTGTTGTGCCATAGTCACAGTTACACGTGCTGCACCGTGGTCACAGTTACATGTGTTGCACGGTGGTGACTGTTACATGTGTTGTGCCATAGTCACAGTTGCACGTGTTGCACCGTGGTCACAGTTGCACGTGTTGCACCGTGGTCACAGTTACGTGTATTACACCGTGGTGACAGATACGTGTGTTACACGGTGGCCACAGTTACATGTGTTGCACGGTGGACACAGTTACATGTGTTGCACCGTGGACACAGTTATATGTGTTGCACCGTGGACACAGTTATATGTGTTGCACCGTGGACACAGTTACATGTGTTGCACCGTGGACACAGTTACATGTGTTGCACCGTGGACACAGTTACACGTGTTGCACCGTAGTCACAGTTACACGTGTTGCACCGTGGACACAGTTACACGTGTTGCACCGTGGACACAGTTACACGTGTTGCACCGTGGACACAGTTACACGTGTTGCACCGTGGACACAGTTACACGTGTTGCACCGTGGACACAGTTACACGTGTTGCACCGTGGACACAGTTACACGTGTTGCACCGTGGACACAGTTACACGTGTTACACCGTGGACACAGTTACACGTGTTGCACCGTGGACACAGTTACACGTGTTACACCGTGGACACAGTTACACGTGTTGCACCGTGGACACAGTTACACGTGTTGCACCGTGGACACAGTTACATGTGTTGCACCGTGGACACAGTTACATGTGTTGCACCGTGGACACAGTTACATGTGTTGCACCGTGGACACAGTTACATGTGTTGCACCGTGGTCACAGTTACATGTGTTGCACCGTGGACACAGTTACATGTGTTGCACCGTGGACACCTTTACATGTGTTACACCGTGGTGACAGTTACACGTGTTACACCGTGGTCACAGTTACACGTGTTGCACCGCGGTCACATTTACATGTGTTGCACCGTGGACACAGTTACATGTGTTGTACCGTGGACACAGTTACATGTGTTGCACCGTGGACACAGTTACATGTGTTGCACCGTGGACACAGTTACATGTGTTGCACCGTGGACACAGTTACATGTGTTGCACCGTGGACACAGTTACATGTGTTGCACCGTGGACACAGTTACACGTGTTGCACCGTGGACACAGTTACACGTGTTGCACCGTGGTGACAGTTACACGTGTTGCACCCGTGGTCACAGTTACACGTGTTGCACCGTGGTCACAGTTACACGTGTTGCACCGTGGACACAGTTACATGTGTTGCACCGTGGACACAGTTACATGTGTTGCACCGTGGTGACAGTTACATGTGTTGCACCGTGGTGACAGTTACACGTGTTGCAACCGTGGTCACAGTTACACGTGTTGCACCGTGGACACAGTTACACGTGTTGCACCGTGGACACAGTTACACGTGTTGAACCGTGGCCACAGTTACATGTGTTACACCGTGGTCACAGTTACATGCGTTGCACCGTGGTCACAGTTACATGCGTTGCACCGTAGTCACAGTTACATGCGTTGCACCGTAGTCACAGTTACATGCGTTGCACCGTGGCCACAGTTACATGTGTTACACCGTGGTCACAGTTACATGTGTTGCACCGTGGTCACAGTTACATGTGTTGAACCGTGGTCACAGTTACATGTGTTGCACCGTGGTCACAGTTACATGTGTTACACCGTGGTCACAGTTACATGTGTTACACCGTGGTCACAGTTACATGTGTTGCACCGTGGTCACAGTTACATGTGTTGTACCATAGTCACAGTTACATGTGTTGCACCGTGGTTACAGTTGCATGTGTTGCACCGTGGTCACAGTTACATGTGTTGTGCCATAGTCACAGTTACACGTGTTGCACCGTGGTCACAGTTACATGTGTTGCACCGTGGTCACAATTACATGTGTTGCACCGTGGACACAGTTACATGTGTTGCACCGTGGACACAGTTACATGTGTTGCACCGTGGTGACATACGTGTGTTACACCGTGGCCACAGTTACATGTGTTGCATCGTGGACACAGTTACATGTGTTGCACCGTGGACACAGTTACATGTGTTCCACCGTGGACACAGTTACATGTGTTGCACCGTGGACACAGTTACATGTGTTGCACCGTGGACACAGTTACATGTGTTGCACCGTGGTCACAGTTACATGTGTTGCACCGTGGTCACAGTTACATGTGTTGCACCGTGGACACAGTTACATGTGTTGCACCGTGGACACAGTTACATGTGTTGCACCGTGGACACAGTTACATGTGTTGCACCGTGGACACAGTTACATGTGTTGCACCGTGGACACAGTTACATGTGTTGCACCGTGGACACAGTTACATGTGTTGCACCGTGGACACAGTTACATGTGTTGCACCGTGGACACAGTTACATGTGTTGCACCGTGGACACAGTTACATGCGTTGCACCGTGGACACAGTTACATGCGTTGCACCGTGGACACAGTTACATGTGTTGCACCGTGGACACAGTTACACGTGTTACACCGTGGTGACAGTTACACGTGTTACACCGTGGTCACAGTTACACGTGTTGCACCGTGGTCACAGTTACATGTGTTGCACCGTGGTCACAGTTACATGTGTTGCACCGTGGACACAGTTACATGTGTTGCACAGTGGACACAGTTACATGTATTGCACCGTGGACACAGTTACATGTGTTGCACCGTGGACACAGTTACACGTGTTGCACCGTGGTGACAGTTACACGTGTTGCACCCGTGGTCACAGTTACATGCGTTGCACCGTGGACACAGTTACATGTGTTGCACCGTGGTCACAGTTACATGTGTTACACCGTGGTCACAGTTACATGTGTTGTACCATAGTCACAGTTACATGTGTTGTACCATAGTCACAGTTTCACGTGTTGCACCGTGGTCACAGTTACATGTGTTACACCGTGGTCACAGTTACATGTGTTGCACCGTGGACACAGTTACATGTGTTGCACCGTGGTCACAGTTACATGTGTTGCACCGTGGTCACAGTTACATGTGTTGCACCGTGGTCACAGTTACATGTGTTACACCGTGGTCACAGTTACATGTGTTGTACCATAGTCACAGTTACATGTGTTACACCGTGGTCACAGTTACATGTGTTGTACCATAGTCACAGTTACATGTGTTGTACCATAGTCACAGTTACATGTGTTGCACCGTGGTCACAGTTACATGTGTTGTACCATAGTCACAGTTACATGTGTTGCACCGTGGTGACAGTTACATGTGTTGTGCCATAGTCACAGTTACACGTGTTGCACCGTGGTCACAGTTACACGTGTTGCACCGTGGTCACAGTTACACGTATTACACCGTGGTCACAGTTACATGTGTTGTACCATAGTCACAGTTACATGTGTTGTACCATAGTCACAGTTACACGTGTTGCACCGTGGTCACAGTTACACGTGTTACACCGTGGTCACAGTTACATGTGTTGCACCGTGGTCACAGTTACATGTGTTGCACCGTGGTCACAGTTACATGTGCTACACCGTGGTCACAGTTACATGTGTTGTACCATAGTCACAGTTACATGTGTTGCACCGTGGTCACAGTTACATGTGTTGCACCGTGGTCACAGTTACATGTGTTGCACCGTGGACACAGTTACATGTGTTGCACCGTGGACACAGTTACATGTATTGCACCGTGGACACAGTTACATGTGTTGCACCGTGGTCACAGTTACATGTGTTGTACCATAGTCACAGTTACATGTCTTGCACCGTGGTCACAGTTACATGTGTTGCACCGTGGTCGCAGTTACATGTGTTGCACCGTGGTCACAGTTACATGTGTTGCACCGTGGACACAGTTACATGTGTTGCACCGTGGACACAGTTACATGTATTGCACCGTGGACACAGTTACATGTGTTGCACCGTGGACACAGTTACATGTATTGCACCGTGGACACAGTTACATGTGTTACACCGTGGTCACAGTTACATGTGTTGTACCATAGTCACAGTTACATGTGTTGCACCGTGGTCACAGTTACATGTGTTGCACCGTGGACACAGTTACATGTGTTGCACCGTGGTGACAGTTACATGTGTTGTGCCATAGTCACAGTTACACGTGTTGCACCGTGGTCACAGTTACACGTGTTGCACCGTGGTCACAGTTACATGTGTTGCACCGTGGACACAGTTACATGTGTTGCACCGTGGACACAGTTACATGTATTGCACCGTGGACACAGTTACATGTGTTGCACCGTGGACACAGTTACATGTGTTGCACCGTGGTGACAGTTACATGTGTTGTGCCATAGTCACAGTTACACGTGTTGCGCCGTGGTCACAGTTACACGTGTTGCACCGTGGTCACAGTTACATGCGTTGCACCGTGGACACAGTTACACGTGTTGCACCGTGGTCACAGTTGCATGTGTTGCACCGTGGTCACAGTTGCATGTGTTGCACCGTGGACACAGTTACATGTGTTGCACCGTGGTCACAGTTACATGTGTTGCACCGTGGACACAGTTACATGTGTTGCACCGTGGACACAGTTATACGTGTTGCACCGTGGTGACAGTTACACGTGTTGCACCGTGGTCACAGTTACACGCGTTGCACCGTGGTCACAGTTACATGCGTTGCACCGTGGTCACAGTTACATGCGTTGCACCGTGGTCACAGTTACATGTGTTGCACCGTGGTCACAGTTACATGTGTTGCACCGTGGACACAGTTACATGTGTTGCACCGTGGTCACAGTTACATGTGTTGCACCGTGGACACAGTTACATGTGTTGCACCGTGGTGACAGTTACACGTGTTGCACCGTGGTGACAGTTACACGTGTTGCACCGTGGTGACAGTTACACGTGTTGCACCGTGGTCACAGTTACATGCGTTGCACCGTGGTCACAGTTACACGTGTTGCACCGTGGTCACAGTTACATGTGTTGCACCGTGGACACAGTTACATGTGTTGCACCGTGGTCACAGTTACACGTGTTGCACCGTGGTCACAGTTACATGTGATGCACCGTGGTCACAGTTACATGTGTTACTGGACAGCTACATGTGTTGCACCGTGGTCACAGTTACATGTGTTACTGGACAGCTTCATGTGTTACACCGTGGCCACAGTTACATGTGTTGCATCGTGGACACAGTTACATGTGTTGCACCGTGGACACAGTTACATGTGTTGCACCGTGGTGACAGTTACATGTGTTGCACCGTGGACACAGTTACATGTGTTGCACCGTGGTCACAGTTACATGTGTTGCACCGTGGTCACAGTTACATGAGTTGTACCATAGTCACAGTTACATGTGTTGTACCATAGTCACAGTTACACGTGTTGCACCGTGGTCACAGTTACATGTGTTGCACCGTGGTCACAGTTACATGTATTATACCGTGGTCACATTTACATATGTTGCACCGTGGTCACAGTTACATGTGTTGCTGGACAGTTACATGTGTTGCACCGTGGTGACAGATACGTGTGTTACACCGTGGCCACAGTTACATGTGTTGCACCGCGGCCATTTTGCTTCGTAAGTCAGGAGAGAAAACACAAATATTAGACAAAGTTAAGACGGGAGGACCACTAGAGGGCTCACAAACGCCTTACTTTTTACACCCAAAATTTCTTGCCGACATTTTACCTCCTGAGAGAGGGTGTTACGTTTCTTGTCTCTACCTTGTCTTGCCCCACACACTAAGATGAGCTGCCCGCTGCCTGCCTCCTCTTAATGCAACAAAGAAAGTTGGTTAATGTGCCAACTTTGATAATGTTCTTCACGTGCTAAACTTTATAATATCCTACCGTGTGCCACTCTTACGGTGTGTGATATAACATACAGGATCCAGGTACACTAAATTACCTTCTGCGTACGTGTGTGTGTGTGTGTTGAAAGTGGCGACCTGTGGTGTAATGGTCAGCGTGCTCGCCTCGCAAGCGAGTGGTCCCGGGTTCGATTCCAAGGCAAGGTGAAACTATGGGCAAGTTTCTCTGCGCCATTTTCCTCTGACCACCCAACAGTAATTGGGGAACTGGATGTTTATCGATTACCGGATTGTGTTCCGGGGTAATGGTTAGCCAGTGCAGCTGGCGAGTTGTCCGGTCTTCTCGGACTATTCCTTGACACTTGGTAAAAAAACCTAGTTAATTTAGTGTGTGATTGTTGTATTAATAATAGCTTCTACACCTTAAACCAATACACACCTAGGTGGCCCTTGGGCTGGCCATCCTCGTACACGAGGGACAATCATTATAAGCGGCTCCCAGTGACCGGGAACATTTCTGTGGTAAGTCGTTATAATCTACATAATCCACTTTACACTAAACTTAAGACTAAAATGAACTAAAGTCACACAAAGCTAAACTAAATCTAATTGTTCAGAAGTTGTATACTTGACTTTGTAACTGACATAATAGACACTCTCTGACGGAGAAAACTGCACTCCTTACTCCAGCTCGGCACAGTGTGGTACTATACGTGTATATTGTACTTATTTTATTTACATTATGTCTTAGGAAAAAAAGTTGATTTACATCCCAAAAACTTTCATAGACCATTTACGCTAACGATAGCTGTAAGCTTAACAGGATGGCTGGGCTGGAGGTGGTTGATTAACGACCTTACCTGTAACTAAGTTGGTAGTGTCTCACCTGATAAACTAATTAAGGTTTTGAGGGATGTGGGAACAAACGAGCCTCAGCCATGACCAGTATGGTGCTGGCAGGAGGGGAGGAACCCACAACTTACCCACCATCAAGATACAGTACAGACGCTGACGGTGATATCCTTATGTTGTGTTTAAGTCTCAGTTGTGTGTTATAAAGACCTTCGCGGTGCTGTGAAGGTCTGTAAGTTAGGTTCATGGTGGTTGTAAGTCATCAAGTCATAGGAGTGTTGTTAAGTTACCTAGTCTGTCTGTCTGTCATAAAGGGTCACCAGGTTACATCGGTGTTTCTAAAGATCACCAAGCTCCAGTCGTAATACAGATGGTCTCCAATTCTTTAGACTAAAATAACAAACTCCATTTACCCCTGACAAGACACTCCATTAACCACCTGGAGTACTGGAGGCCCTTAATCAATCATTTACTTTTGATGACGAAAAACCCTGAGGCACTTGAGGGTTAAACTGATAGATACGAGTGACAAAAAGACATTTAAGTGTAAGAGGAGAAAGGCAAACGATGTTACTGAGAGGAAGGGAAGGTGATACAAGAGCCTGCAATGATCTGATCACTGGGAGGAGATCAGGAGGGTGACGGAGATTATGTGGAGGGATGAGGGGGATGGGCGACTTGATGCTCGACTTATGACTCGTCAAAATAAGACTTGAGATTCGCCAGTAGACTTAAAAGACTTGACAATAGAGACATGGGGCTCGCCAATACAGACTTGAGACTCGCCATATAGACTTTAGACTCGTTAATACAGACTTAAGACTTCGCCTAAGACTTGCAACACTTAAAATAATATTAAAATGTATCACCATTGACTCCATGCTGGTATTCATGTTCTGTATACGTCATGCATGGTAGAGAGTTTCAAGATGTTGTTTGTAGTCTATTATATATTGCCAAGATAGGTTGAACCAAGAAGTTAAAGTAAGATAATAGTTTACAGTGTCTAAGGTGTTGTGTTGATTACTTCCAAGAACCAAATATTTCACTTATTTACACGAGCACATCAGAGTTGGTTTAATAAGTTAGATTCAATGGTACACAAAAGTAGGAGTGGCCGGAGTGTTGAGAAAAGGCATGACTAGATGTTGGGAAGATGTGAGGTGTAATATCATTGAACTTGATCGAACACTCGTGGCATAATGTAACGTTTACTTCCAAATATTAGAGTCCTATACTGTACACAGAACACACATTAATACAGGAAACAGAACTGTACCGTCATTACATTCACTGCCTCAAACATGTCCGGACCAGTCGAATGTCCTTTGTGTTTGTTGCCATGACAATCTCTCTAATTGTCTTGTATCCTACCTTAATAAAGTTACTTCTGCTGGTGAACGTATATTGTTGTGAGGCTGAAGGACACTCTGGCCTTCATATCTCTGCTGCTGCTGGTATATGTTTCCACCGACTGAGTCAAACTGAAGAAAAACTGAACATTCTTGGAAAACACATTTTTTTTCATGACTTCGTTTCCCATTGTAGGTAAATATTTATTATTAGACTTTCAAGACGACTCTTGGAGATAAAAACTGGATTACAAGGTGGAGTTGAGTTTTACTGCCTCTAATATTAAGAATGACAGCGATTTTCTCAGAACGTAAAATTTACAACTGCTACATTCATAGAGCTACCATCAGATTTATAGCACTGGTCCTCATATTCCATTGAACGACTTTAAATATAAAAGATAAATGACATTCTTCTGGATATTCACAACTTTATTTTTGGGCGGATTTTATTGGGGTGAACTTTCCAGTGGTGGTGACTGGGGTGATATGGGTCCCTGAAGACGAGTATATAGACTACTTAAATAATAATACCAATCATGTTCTCAGGAGTAAGTGATGACCCTTTCAGCCCAGTGTTGTGTATTATATGGATTGATGTACTGTACGTTTATCTTAAGAATATTAATACAGCTATAGAGTCACATAAGAGTCTCATAGGAGTTACCTGAGATGGGGCTTTAGGTAGACATAATTAAAGGTGACTAATGCCATGGAACGCTGGACACGTGGCTCTGTTTGGTTCTACAAGGACTGGCAGCTTAGTCGCGAGTTTACGTTCATGACTAAGCTACCAGTTGTGTTACCTGGCTTGACCCAGGTGGAGGGATAAGAGATTATGCATGACCATTCCCTGGGCCGCCCGAGCCTCCCTACCAAATTTCAAATCTCTCTCCCTCTCTCTCTCTTTCTCCCCCTTCTCTCTTCCTCCTCCTTTTCTTTTCCACCTCCGTCTCTCTTCCTCCAGCTTCTCTGTTCCCCCAACTTCTCTTCCTCCCCCTATTCTCTTCCTCCCCCTATTCTCTTCCTCCCCTTCTCTCTTCCTCCCCTCTGTCTCTCTCTCCTTCCTCCTGTATCTCTTCCTCCTCTCTCTTTCTTCATTCCCACTTCCTCTCCCTTCCCACTCCCTCCCCCCTCTCTCTCTCTCCCACTCTCTCCTCCTCCCACTCACTCGCCCTCCTCCCTCTCTCTCCCTCCCACTCTCTCTTCCTCCCACTCACTCGCCCTCCTCCCTCTCTCCCCCTCTTTCTTCCTCCTTCCTCTCCTTCCCTCACCCTTCCCCTCTTTTTGTTCTATTTCTATACACACACAGTTAGGTAAACACAACAGTGAGTTAGTTCTCCCCTCCTGGCGCCACACTAATTATGTCCGTCCAGGTATATTTCACCTTAACTACTGGTGAATATCTAACGCCGCAATTTCGCTATAATTAAAGGTCAGTCACCTTATTCAAATCGAGAAAAATTATCCTGGTAGATTAAGAGAGAGGGGGGGGGGGAGACACACTGAGAAAGAAAATGAGACAGACATGAACAGACAGAGGCAGAGAGAGATATTTAAATTAGACCAAACTCGTGTCTCTAGATCAGTACTTTCCAACCTTTACTGTTATGGTCTTCTTTTCACCATTTTAGCTTGACCACGAACTGCCATGAGCGCTCGAACACCAATTTTATTATTTTATAGAACTAATAAATTAACTTTCCTGTGACTTTATTTTATTTACTCATATTGAATAGAGATATATAACAAAAAGTGCCCCAACTACTTCAGCACAGGTAGTGGGTGGATATATGCAACATGAGCTGCAGCATTTACCACGGGGTCATTGTTCGGAAGAATAGTATTATTAACTTTATCTCCACCTTAGAGATGTTTTAGAAAGTGTATATAAATAAAAAATGAAATTGTTCACAAATCAACATATATTCATCTCTATATTACGGTACAATTATTGACATCTTTACTCCTTCACTGTAATATTTTGTTTGGCTAATGACGAAGATTTCATTCAGCAGAGAGGAGACCCCGTACACAAGGGGTTAAACTTATTACTCTAAATTTATTCATTATATAATAATTCAATTTAGAAAGAACTATTTTCCGTATTTGTGTGTAAACTATAAAGGTCATTGCTGGCCATAAACCTGCACAGGTTGACTCACAATACACAGGACCTTGTTGACATGAAGTGATCTGGCACAACGGATCAGTCATCTGGAGTGTGACTAAAATAAGGTCTTTTATTTGTTCTCTATTAACAAAACAAAACAAATAATAAGAGCTGCAATAAATTGACACGACCGGTCCATCACATAATCCGCAGACAAATGACCTAAGGAGCGAGAAAGTAAAGATACACTTGATAATAATGATAACAGAAACAGGTCTATTGACCTACTGACACTAGTGTTACACTCGCTGTATATCGTAGCAGTGTGGGAACAAGGAACCAGGAAGTGAATTGATCATGAGAGTTCCTGTGTTGAGAATGAGGGAGTTTAATGTTTGTGTTTTACTTACGCAAATTTACTCAGTGAGCAGATGAGCTGATGAAGGCAACGTGGCGGTGGTGGTAGTATTGGCGGCGGTGGTGGCGGCGGTGGTGAGGGAGAACGGCATCGGCAGCGGCGAACGGGATCGGCGAAGGCAGCGGCGATGGCGGCGGTTTCGGTGAACACCTGCGCGTCAACAGGTAGACTAAAGCCAGGTCCCGAATATTTTAACTAGTCTACACAACTCGCTTTGAATAACAGAACAGCCGTTCCGTTGATGAAGTTTCCAGAAGTAACCGTAGGTTACAATAAAATATAATATACTCAAACATAATATAATAACTACACAACGTAATAAACTAAGTGAATACCACACACCTGTCTCCACACAGCACCACCACCTGTCTCCACACAACAACACCACCTGTCTCCACACAACACCACCACCTATCTCCACACAGCACCACCACCTGTCTCTACACAGCACCACCTATCTCCACGCAGCACCACCACCTGTCTCCACACAGCACCACCTGTGTCCACACAGCACCACCACCTGTCTCCACACTGCACCACCAGCTGTCCACACAACACCACCAACTGTCTCCACACAACAGCAGCACCAACACCTGTCTCCATACAGCACCGCTGTATTAACCCCTGTCTTATAGGCAGAAGTATTTATATAAATGGGTTAATTATATTACTTATATACTCCATAGCCCCTCTTGTAACTTTTCACTAGCTATGAAGCAGCATGTTTAGAGCACGTGGTAAGGTGTGCCCACGGGAAGTCGCATCACTTGGTGCTGAGTTAAGCATTAAGTAACCGAGCCGGTTATTTAATGCTTAACTCTAGCCACCTATTGCGGGCAGTAGTTTGATATCAGTCACAGAGGACGACGTTATTGAGAACCATCGTGGATGGTTACGTCTTCCCTCGAGGGAGGACGTCGGATATATTTCCGTTCTTCCCTCGACGGGTTCCTTCTCATTCAACTATCTCATCATCGACAGGGCGTACTTAGCAGAGCTATACAAGATAGCCTCCGTCCTCATCTAACACTCATAGCTACAGTGGTTAAATTACGGTGATAATACCTTTTTGAAAGTGCATATAAGAAATATTTTTATAATAAACGAAGAAGTTAAATACAGCGGATCTTAGGACCCATAACAATAACCAGTGTCAGTGTTACAAAAAAAATGCATACACGAAAAACACCAGTGATGTTATATACTGGTACAAAGAAGATATCGTTACAGAGGACTCAGTCTAGGGCCAGTCTATGGTGACTAGCCTACAGGACCACTCTACAGTTTCCAGTTAGTCAGGTGTACTCCCAAGTAACCGTGACAATTCTCCTAACAGAAGTTATTCGTCACACTGGAGTAGAGTAACAGTTGAGATAATCTGTTCTCCTGTTACTCATACTGTGATGTGACAAAAAATTTAAACGGTTTTATAAGTAGAAGCGAAAAGGACCGGATCCATTTCTAAGATCAGTGTAAATTTTTTTTAATAGAAACTGACTTTTTTTCTGTTCCTGAAGTTTTTTTTATCTCTAGGTGCACGTGGATATATACCGTAGTGAGAAGTTATATGTTGAGTGATTTTGTCATCCAAGAAGATTTAAAGAAAAAATTATATCGATAACCAATACTGAATTATTGAAAATTATTGTTATATGGCAACACTCCTATAAGTTGAAGTGAACATTAGTTCTGCAAATGAATCGTTCAGTGTTACAGTTGCTGTGACTACTCATCAACCAACTTCCTGTAAGCCAAATTCTTACGTATGGCGTGAGTAACCCCCAGTTACCAGCACCCCCCTTAGTGATGACACCTCAATCTCCGACCACGAGAGATGGACCCAGCATTCTGAGGTATGACGTGAAGGATGCACTAGTGTACCCAGTGAACCCAAGAGTCCTTGAGTTCACTGTACTCAGGATTTTCGTGGACATTGACCCAGTCACCGACCTTCGCATCAGCTGTCTCCATAGAGTGACACACGCAAATCTATGGGATTGCGGCAACAGTTTCACATTTTCAAGAAATTCTAAAAAGGACAAGTGATCGCGGGCCCTTCATGCCATGTTCGCCGTCCGGCAGACAGTGTACAGCGAATGAGGGTGCGCCACGTCCGTAGACTTGCATCGTTTTCCAGCGTAAATAAAATGGCTAATTAAGGTGAGCCAAGTCCGTAGGCTTGCATCATTTTCTAGCATAAATAAAATGGTTAATTAATGCCTTCCTAATGAAACCATCGACATGGGACCAGGTTTGTTTCACTCAACGATTTTTTTGCGATTTTTCCACCAAGTTTGATGAAAAACGATTGTGCCGTTTCGGCTGCCCAGAAGACACACACAGACAGTCAGACATATGGCTATTCCTATAGTATATTAGATTCTTCATGTCAAACCTACAAGGAATTGGTATTTTACAGACATGCACTATATTTATAAACACAAATATATATTTCTACACCATACCATCACACGTTAGTTGTCGTATATGAATCGGCTGCTTGTGCAATTAACCAGGCCGTTCACATATATTTATTATTTGGGTTTAAGTAACGAAACCCAAACGGTAGTTCCTTGTTTTATTATAAAAGGGTTGTATATATATATTTCCTGAGTGTAGATCGACCGTAAGTTCCACCGTTTGAGAGTGAATGAGAAAGGGACGGCGTTTATGTATTATAAACGTTAGGTCACGTCCTTATGATATAAGTTGATGTGAGCGACTAAAGAGTGAGGGCCTCGCTGTGCGGGCTTACATATATGCTGACGATGGGTTTCTACCCTCTTGGGAGAGCTGCCCTCTCACGTGTACAACTCATGTCTTACTCATAGACAGTGGAAAGTTACAGGGTGGTGAATCTGAATATAATATCAGATGTATTGACCCATTTATATAATATGTTCTGTTGATGAGACAGGGGCCCATTACATCGCTCGGTCACCTACCAGCCGAGCTCCGTGAGGCCTAAATAACTCACAGAGTACAGTACATCATAGACAACCCTAACCATGTTATAAACAGATATGTAGACACTCAGCTGTGGATTCTACTACTGTAGGGGTATTAGCTACTACAGGGAACCTAGACTTTAGTGTCGTACGGGTTAGTATGTTATGAACAACGTTGAATTTGGATGACACTGCCCTGTAATAACAGAACAGGAACATAATTGCCAGAATTAACAAAATAGAGGGAATTGTAAGACTTGGTAGTGCAAATTCCCGTGATAGGTAAAATGGCAAGTTATTTTTCAAATCAGCAAACTGTGTCTCGTTCAAGAAGGCTAAAACTTTTAATTTCTCTGAAACTATTTGAATATCCTTAATAGTGAAATTCATTATAGGAAGTTGAATTAAAGCAAATTTGAGTTTTAGATTTAAAGCAAAATGCTGATGAGTAGGCAAGGTCCGTAATGTACTACAAGTGATTTCATAGTAATCAGGAGCCTTGTAATGCCCTTTCACAACTAGCTGCTTTACACCATCAAGGCATTTTAAAATGACAGTAGTGAGATTTGGAAAGAACAAATACTGCACATTGTGAAGATGAGCGTGGAACACAGTCTTGAGACTAACTGGCCGATAACTGCATTGCGCTAGCGCTGTGCGTACATTTGGTTGTATGACTGCCAATTCACATATTCCCTCTGCAGCAGGAATAAATGCGAACATGTAGGCTGGACATACGTGTAGGTGTAGATAAGACGACTTACACCGTGACAGTACCTCAGAATCCTCTATTGATAACAAAGAATACTCTTCATCTACTAAGAAAAGTTTACAAACCAGGGGGAGGGTTCTAAATGCCGTGCATTAAACTCATGTTGCCCTCGCATAGGAATGTGGATCAGAATTGCATTGTGCGTGAGGGTTGACTCCAACAGTGGGTAATAATAGTGAACCTCATTGTCATTAAAAATAGGAGTTAAATGATACTGCAACTTGGCTATTTTTAAAACTTCAAGAAGCGTCTGCACAGGCACAAGCTTCGCGTCCACGCGTCCTATCCCGGCATCTACAATGCTGTCTATTAGTTCATTTTTAGAGGTAACAATTTTATGAACTGAAATTTCCGCAGCATGCAAATATTCTGTGAAATAAAGGAGCCATTCTAACGTCGGGATTGCTTTCTGTAACCTAGTAACAATCCTCGAAACTTGGTTAGACTCCACTATGATTGCATTAACCTTTGATTCTAGAGCAGTAATCGCGTGAAAGGTTTGAGAAATAACACGATTCTGTTGAGATACAGCCTGAACGACGACATTCATTCGGTCCCCCAATTTAGCTACATCATCGGCCGTTGCCCTGCCAAACAAGGCGCTTTGGATGAGACCCACAAAATTAATGAGACCCCTTTTTCGTCGTGCCTGAGAATGCACTTCTTGAGCAAGATCCTCTTGAGACGCAGGTAGATTTTCCCCAACATCGACGAGAAACTCGCGAAGGTTCTGGAGACGAAAGTGTAGAAGGTCTATAGTTTGTGAAACTATTGTCGAATTCTTCGAAGCTGTGCTGAGACCATGAAGGATATCCAATGCTGATTGTAGTTGACCGTCGACGTTTTCCATCTGACCCGGAAGTTGGAGTAGTGGCTGTAGTTCATACTTGATGTTCACCACGTCCTCAACTATGAGAACTCGTCCGAGAGGTGCCACAAGTGCACCTGGTTTGAGGACTGATGTGGACATGTCTGTCAACACAACGGTGCTACAACAGAGTAGAAGCAACACACTGAAGATCCAAGCCATTCTGTAAGGAATTACAAACGATTTAACGTCTACTCGCAGAACGTAGTTTCATACAATAGTCATCTGGGACACTGCTTCTGGACAATCTGTAAGGATGTATCAATCACATCATCATCAACTGGAGGTAATACATTTATCTGGGTCTTCTTCAGACGATCCGCGTGCACGACATCTGCGATCTGTGCATTAGGCTTCCAAATTTTGAATTTGTTGCCTGATTCTTTTGAGATTATGCGGAATGGACCAGAAAATTTTGCCGAAAGTTTGGAGTTCCTTTCAGGTTCTCTTAACATAACAGCGTCCCCAACGTTTAATGAGACAGGTTTAGCATGTTTATGTTGTTTGATGAACATTTCGGCCCGTGACGCCGATAGATGTGATCGTACTTGGGCATGAATATCTGTAAAGACATGAATTTGTTTTGCCGCGAAATCATCCGTATTATATACCGGGTATGGCGCCTCTGTAAGGATGTCGTAAGGTAGACGTTTATCTGTACCATAGACAATGTAGTAGGGTGTTTTGCCCGTAGAGCTATTAACTGACCCATTTATCGACGCTGCAACCTGCGGTAACCAATCCTCCCATGCGTATTGAAAACCACTGACAATGGGACGCAGTATTTCTAGGGTTTTACGATTATTTCTCTCAACAAGGCCATTAGCCTGTGGATGATAAGCTGTCACAAAAGTTTGTTTAATACCATATTGTGCACATAATGCGCTACTAGCTGATTCTTGAACTCTGTGCCATTGTCAGAGAGCAGAACTTTAGGCGTAGTATATGGATGGACATATAAGATTCATCACTAATGCATAGGCTACTGCTTCGGCCGTTTTGCTTTTTAGTGGGACCAAGACCACGAACCTTGAAAAATGATCCACACACACTAAGACGAAGGCTGATCCCTGATGACTCATTGGGAGTTGTAACAAGTCAATAGCGACTGTGTCAAACGGACGGTCTGGTGTAGGATATTGTAGAATCGGGGCAGGTGATCCTGTTGAACCTTTATGTTGAGCACACGCCAAACAATTAGCTATGTGTAATTCTATGTCTTTCTTCATAGTGTTCCAGAAATACTTCTTTCGTAAATCCACTAAGCATTTATCACGACCTTGGTGACCTGCCTATGGGACATCTTGGAACAATGTCATTACTGCTTTGCACAACGTGTCAGGTACGACAAGTTGAGACACATTACCCTCAGGAGATTTTCTCGTCCTATTGAGTATGTTATGTCGTAATTCAAACTGACTTCAGGGAAGAAATAACTTGGGGAGTTTAACATCCTCACCCGATTCGAGAACAAAAATAACAGCTGACCAATATGGGTCGCGTCGTTGCTCATCTTCCAGTTGCGAAAGAGTGAATGTTGATACAGGCATTACTGGTGCTATATTTCTTGACAGAGCTTCGGCGACAACATTCGCCCTCCCAGGTAAATACCTAAATTCGGGGTCAAACTCTTGAATTGTCAGATACCAGCGTGCTAATCTGCCTCATAAGTTTCTGCCATGGAACAGTTCGGTGACTGCCGCATGATCAGTAAAAACAGTTATCTTGTAGCCAAAGATAATGTCTTTGAACTTCTTAAGTGCCCACACAACGACTAACGTTTCTGAATGCGTCACCGAATAACGTGTTTCAGCCTCAATTAGTTTGCGACTTGCAAATGCTATCACTCGAAACTTCCTACGCGTATCCTCTTGCATGAGCACTACTCCGACTCCAATTCCGGAAGCGTCAGTACAGAGAGTGAAAGGTTGAGTGTTGTCTGGGAATGCTAGAACCGGGGCATTGGTAAGCGCTATCTTCAATGCCGTAAAACTATCTTCGTGTTCAGCGTCCCATATAAACATTGCATCTTTTTTGAGCAACCTCGTTAGGGGCGATACTAATGTTGCATAGTTCTTGATAAAGGAACGATAATATCCAGAAAAGCCGAGAAAGCTACGCACATGATCATTTGAGGAAGGACGCGGGAACTGAGATACAGCGTTGACTTTATCATTAACTGTATGTATGCCCTCACCGTCAACTACATGACCAAGGAAATGGATTCTGGATTTTAAAAACTCACACTTGGAGAGTTTTATTTTGAGGCCTGTTGTGGAAAGTTTATCCAACACTTCACGCAGTTTAATCAGATGGGAATCGACGTCCTTACTGACTACTATTAGATCATCCAAATAAGCGCAGACTGTGTTACCAATTAGTCCGGCAAACAGGGTGTTGATCATTCTTTGAAATGTTAGTGGGGCATTTCTGAGACCAAATGGCATCCGTAGAAACTCAAAGTGGCCTGGAGGCGTGCTAAATGTCGTTATTTCTCGTGATTTCTCATCGAGTGGTATTTGCCAATACCCACTAAGCAAATCTAAGTTGCTAAATACCGCATTATCTTTGCCTAAGGATTGCAATATGTCGCTCAAGATAGGCATAGGGTACCTGTCAGGGATCGTTTGATCATTGACGCGCCTGAAATCTATAACAGGGCGCCATCCACCATCCTTTTTCGGGACGAGGAATAATGGGCTATTAAAGGGGGATTTTGAGTGTCTAATAACATTCTCATCTAACATACCCTGGACCATATCTTGCACTACAGCGCGCTGGCTATGAGGTAGTCTATAAACTGGTACGTAAATAGGGTTGGTTCCCTCCTTTAACGCTATATGATGGGATGTTAAATCTGTCTGACCTAGCGTTTCCCCTGGCAAGGCTACTATATTTCTATAGTCGACACAAGCAGCTCTAAGAAGCGTGTCTTGCCCTGGGGATGATCAATCACCTTAACATGTGGCGCTATTTGATCTATCCTGGCCAGTCGAGTCTGTTGGCATTTCGCAACAATACCTCGAATTGGGAATTTAGTAGGCTGCACTTCGACATTGTTGTGATATACCAGAAAATCACACAAATAACATCCTTTCTTTAAGATTCGCTGAACGCCTGTTCGATTTAGACAGTTCTACAATGATTTTATCACACTGTAAATTTTCAGCCATACCGTGGTAGAACCCTTCAGAAATGTACCATTGGTGTCCGCAAAAATGAATGTTTCGTTGAAGAGTCCCAAGCACAAAACACTCATTCATCCAGCATGATTTTTATAGCAAAAGTTGTTCATTGCTAAGAAAGAGCGTTCTTAAATGTAAAATAGGCAAGATTTATTTTTGCCATGTTATTACGGGATTTGCTTACCCATTAACATTTTCCACTATTGTGTTGATATTGGCAGTAATATATTTTTTTGTAAGTCAGAATTTTCCAATTTTGCCATTGTACATAATATACTCTCCATAAGGCATTTCAGACTAGGGCTTGAGTAGCTGTTCAACTGCAGGTGTCAGCTAACCCAGTTTAGTGTTTACACACATATATATGCATTGGTTTTTTCTGCGAGATTAGTATATTAATCGCAGACTTGGAAGGTGTGACCGAGCGATGTATTAGACCCTCTCTTACAGGCAAAAGTATTTACATAAATGGGTTAATTACATTCGGCATATATACTCTATCATCCCCTGTAACTTTCCACTAGCTATGAGGCTCATGTTTAGAGCACGTAATAAGGTGTGCCCACAGAAAGTCGCGTCACTTGGTGCTGAGTTGAGCATTAAGTAACCGGCTCTCTGGCCACCTATTGTGGGCAGCAATTTGATATCACTCACTAGAGAAAGACGTTATTGAGAACCATCGTGGATGGTTTGGTTCCGTCTTCCATCGAGGGAGGACGTTGGATATATTTCCGTTCTTCCCTCGACGGGTTCCTACTCACTGTCACAACACCTCAAATGAACAGGACGTATTTAGCAGAGACATTTAACATAGCCTCCGTCCATATTTAACACTCATGGCTACAGTGGTTAAATTACGTTGATAATCCTTTTTCAAAGTGTACATAGAAACTTTGTATAATAAATAGAAACAAAGGAACATACTGGATTTCACTACAAAAGAGCCAATAAACTTTGATCTATATTTTAGTATGTCTAAATATTAGGTAACGTGCTTCACAAGTTATTTTTACAAGTGGTGACAACACAGGAGGATTGTTACATAAACAACAGTTTCACAAGTAACTGTTATATTCACGGTAACAGTCACCTCAACAGATACTCAGTTGGTAAAGCTAGAGAATATATGTTTTCCCCATTACTGTGGCATACTATTACATCCGTTACTAAGAAGCAAATCGTTATACCACCACCTGTCTCCCAACAGCACCACAACATTGTCTCCACACAGCACCACCACCTGTTTCCACACTGTACCACATGTCTCCACACAGTACCACCTGTCTCCACAATGCATCACCACCAGTCTCTACACAACACCACCACCTGTCTCCACACAGCACCACCACCTATCTCCCCACAGCACCACCTGTCTCCACATATCACCACCTATCTCCACACAGCACCACCACCTTTCTCCCCACAGCACCACTTTTCTGCCCACAGCACCACCTGTCTCCACATATCACCACCTGTCTCCAAACAGCACCATCACCTGTCTTCACACAGCACCACCAGCCGTCTCCACACAGCATCTCCACCTGTCTCCACACAACACCACCACCTGTATACACAGAGCACCACCACCTGTCTCCACGCAGCACCACCACCTGTCTCCATACAGCACCACCACCAGTCTCCAAACAGCACCTTCACCTGTCTACACACAGCGCCACCACCTGTCTCCACACAACACCACCAAATGTCTCCACACAACACCACCACCTGTCCACACAACACCACCACCTGTCTCCACACAGCACCACCAAATGTCTCCACACAGCACCACCAGCTGTCTCCACACAACACCACCAACTGTATCCACATAACACTACCTGTCTCCACAAATCACCACCACCTGTCTCCACACAGCACCAACACCAGTCTCCACACTGCACCACCACCTGTCTCCACACACCACCAACACCTGTCTCCACACAGTACCAACACCTGTCTCCACAGAGCACCACCAACAGTCTTCACACAACACCACCACCTGTCTCAACACAGCACCACCACCTGTCTCCACACAGCACTATCACCTGTCTACACACAGCGCCACCACCTGTCTCCACACAACACCACCAAATGTCTCCACACAACACCACCACCTGTCCACACAACACCACCACCTGTCTCAACACAGCACCACCACCTGTCTACACACGGCACCACATGTCTCCACACTGCACCACCACCTGTCTCCACACAGCACCATCACCTGTCTACACACAGCGCCACCACCTGTCTCCACACAACACCACCAAATGTCTCCACACAACACCACCACCTGTCCACACAACACCACCACCTGTCTCAACACAGCACCACCACCTGTCTACACACAGCGCCGCCACCTGTCTCCACACAACACTACCACCTGTCCACACAACACCACCACCTGTCTCCATACAGCACCATCACCTCTCTCCACAAACCACCACCACCTGTCTCCACACTACACCACCACCTGTCTCCACATAGCACCACCACCTGTTTTCACACAGCACCACCACCTGTTTCCACACTGCACCACATGTCTCCACAATGCATCACCACCTGTCTCCACACTGCATCACCACCTGTCTCCACACTGCACCACCACCTGTCTCCACACTGCACCACCACCTGTCTCCACACTGCACCACCACCTGTCTCCACACTGCACCACCACCTGTCTCCACACGGCACCACATGTCTCCAGACAGCACCACATGTCTCCACAATGCATCACCACCTGTCTCCACACAACACCACACACCTGTCTCCACACTGCACCACCACCTGTCTCCACACTGCACCACCACCTGTCTCCACACTGCACCACCACCTGTCTCCACACAGCACCACATGTCTCCACAATGCATCACCACCTGTCTCCACACTGCACCACCACCTGTCTCCACACTGCACCACCACCTGTCTCCACACGGCACCACATGTCTCCACACTGCACCACCACCTGTCTCCACACAACACCACCACCTGTCTCCACACACCACCACCTGCCTCCACACATCAACACCTGTCTCCACACAGCACCACCTGTCTCCACACAGCACCGCTTGTCTCCACACAGCACCACCTGTCTCCACACAGCACCACCTGCCCCCTCACAGCACCACCTGTCTCCACACTCCATCAAGACCTGTCTCTACACAACACCACCACCTGTCTCCACACAGCACCACCACCTATCTCCCCACAGCACCACCAGTCTTCTCCACACAGCATCTCCTCCTGTCTCCACACAACATCAACACCTGTATCCACACAGCACCACCACCCGTCTCCACGCAGCACCACCACCAGTCTCCACACAACATCTTCACCTGTCTCCAAACAGCACCACCTGTATCCACACAGCACCACCACCTATCTCCACACAGCACCACCACTTGTCTCCATACAGCACCACCACCAGTCTCAACACAACATCTTCACCTGTCTCCAAACAGCACCACCTGTATCCACACAGCACCACCACCTGTCTCCATACAGCACCAGCACCTGTCTCCACACTGCACCACCACCTGTCTCCATACAGCACCACCACCTGTCTCCACACAACACCACCAAATGTCTCAACACAACACCACCACCTGTCTCAACACAGCACCACCACCTGTCTACACACAGCGCAGCCACCTGTCTCCACACAACACCACCACCTGTCTCCATACAGCACCACCACCTGTCTCCACAAACCACCACCACCTGTCTCCTCACTACACCACCACCTGTCTCCACATAGCACCACCACCTGTTTTCACACAGCACCACCAACTGTTACCACACTGCACCACCACCTGTCTCCACACAACACCACCACCTGTCTCCACACAACACCACCACCTGTCTCCACACATCAACACCTGTCTCCACACAGCACCGCTTGTCTCCACACAGCACCACCTGTCTCCACACAGCACCACCTGCCCCCTCACAGCACCAACTGTCTACACACAGCGCCGCCACCTGTCTCCACACAACACCACCACCTGTCTCCATACAGCACCACCACCTGTCTCCACAAACCACCACCACCTGTCTCCTCACTACACCACCATCTATCTCCCCACAGCACCACCTGTCTGTCCACAGTACCACCAGTCTCCACACAGCACCACCACCTATCTCCCCACAGCACGACCAGCCTTCTCCACACAGCATCTCCTCCTGTCTCCACACAACACCACCACCTGTATCCACACAGCAACACCACCCGTCTCCACGCAGCACCACTACCTATCTCCACACAGCACCACCACCTGTCTCCATACAGCACCACCACCAATCTCCACACAACACCTTCACCTGTCTCCAAACAGCACCACCTGCATCCACACAACACTACCTGTCTCCACACAGCACCACCACCTGTCTCCACACTGCACCACCACCTGTCTCCACACTGCACCACCACCTGTTTCCACACAGAACCAGCACCTGTCTCCACACTGCACCACCACCTGTCTCCACACTGCACCACCACCTGTCTCCATACAGCACCACCACCTGTCTCCACACAACACCACCAAATGTCTCCACACAACACCACCACCTGTCCACACAACACCACCACCTGTCTCAACACAGCACCACCACCTGTCTACACACAGCGCCGCCACCTGTCTCCACACAACACCACCATCTGTCTCCACACAACACCACCACCTGTCCACACAACACCACCACCTGTCCACAAACCACCACCACTTGTCTCCACAAACCACCACCACCTGTCTCCACACTACACCACCACCTGTCTCCACACAGCACCACCACCTGTCTCCACACAGCACCACCAACTGTTTCCACACTGCACCACCACCAGTCTCCACACAACACCACCACCTGTCTCCACAATGCATCACCACCTGTCTCCACACGGCACCACCTGTCTCCACACAGTGCCACCAGTCTCCACACTGCACCACCACCTGTCTCCACACAACACCACCACCTGTCTCCACACAACACCACCTGTCTCCACACACCACCACCTGCGACAACACATCAACACCTGTCTCCACACAACACCAATTGTCTCCACACAACACCACCACCTGTCTCCACACAACACCACCTGTCTCCACACACCACCACCTGCGACCACACATCAACACCTGTCTCCACACAACACCAATTGTCTCCACACCGCATCACCACCTGTCTCCACACTGCATCAAGACCTGTCTCTACACAACACCACCACCTGTCTCCACACAGCACCACCGCCTATCTCCCCACAGCACCACCAGCCTTCTCCACACAGCATCTCCTCCTGTCTCCACACAACACCAACACCTGTATCCACACAGCACCACCACCCGTCTCCACGCAGCACCACTACTTGTCTCCACACAGCACCACCACCTGTCTCCATACAGCACCACCACCAGTCTCCACACAGCACCTTCACTTGTCTACAAACAGCACCACCTGTATCCACACAACACTACCTGTCTCCACACAGCACCACCACCTATCTCCATACAGCACCACCACCTGTCTCCACACGGCACCACCATTTGTTTCCACACAGACCGAATACCTGTTTCCACACAAAACCAGCACCTGTCTCCACACTGCACCACCACCTGTCTCCATACAGCACCACCACTTGTCTCCATACACCACCACCACCTGTTTCCATACAGCACCACCACCCCTCTCAACACAGCACCAACACCTGTCTCCACACTGCACCACCACCTGTCTCAACACAGCACCACCACCTGTCTCAACACAGCACCACCACCTGTCTCCACACAGCACACACACCTGTCCCCACACAGCACCAACACCTGTCTCCACACAGCACCAACACCTGTCTCCACACTGCACCACCACCTGTCTCCACACACCACCACCACATGTCTCCACACAGCACCACCACCTGTCTCCACACAGCACCACCACCTGTCTCCACACAGCACCACCACCTGTCTCCACACAGCACCAACACCTGTCTCCACACAGCACCAACACCTGTCTCCACACAGCACCAACACCTGTCTCCACACAACACCAACACCTGTCTCCACACAGCACCTCCACCTGTCTCCACACAGCACCGCTTATCTCCACACAGCACCACCTGTCTCCACACAGCACCACCTGTCTCCTCACAGCACCACCTGTCTCCACACTGCATTTCCAACTGTCTCCATACTGCATCACCACCTGTCTCCACATTGCATCACCACCTGTCTCTACACAACACCACCACCTATCTCCACACAGCACCACCACCTATATCCCCACAGCACTACCTGTCTGCCCACAGCACCACCTGTCTCCATATATCACCAACTGTCTCCACACAGCATCTCCACCTGTCTCCACACAACACCACCACCTATATCCCCACAGCACTACCTGTCTGCCCACAGCACCACCTGTCTCCATATATCACCACCTGTCTCCACACAGCATCTCCACCTGTCTCCACACAGCACCACCTGTCTCCATATATCACCACCTGTCTCCACACAGCATCTCCACCTGTCTCCACACAGCACCACCACCTATATCCCCACAGCACTACCTGTCTGCCCACAGCACCACCTGTCTCCATATATCACCACCTGTCTCCACACAGCACCACCATCTGTATCCACACAGCATCTCCACCTGTCTCCACACAGCACCACCATCTGTATCCACACAACACTACCAGTCTCCACACATCACCCCCGCCTGTTTCTACACAGCACAACCAGCTGTCTCCACACAACATCTCCACCTGTCTCCACACAGCACCACCATCTGTATCCACACAGCATCTCCACCTGTCTCCACACAGCACCACCATCTGTATCCACACAACACTACCAGTCTCCACACATCACCCCCGCCTGTTTCTACACAGCACAACCAGCTGTCTCCACACAACATCTCCACATGTCTCCACACCTCACTACCACCTGTTTCCATACAGCACCACCACCTGTCTCAATAGAGCACCACCACCTGTCTCCACACAGCATCTCCACCTGTCTCCACACAACACCACCACCTGTATCCACACAGCACCACCTGTCTCGACACATCTCCACCACCTGTTTCCACACAGCACCACCACCTGTCTCCACACTGCACCACCACCTGTCTCCACACAGCACCACCACCTGTCTCCATACAGCACCATCACCTGTCTCCATACACTACTACCGTCTGTCGCCACACAGCAACACCAACTGTCTCAACACTGCACCACCACCTGTCTCCACACAGCAAAACCAACTGTCTTCACACATTCACACAGCACCACCACCTGTCTCCACACTGCGCCACCACCTGTCTCCACACTGCGCCACCACCTGTCTCCACACATCACCACCACCTGTCTGTCCACAGTACCACCAGTCTCCACATATCACCACCTGTCTCCACACAGCACCACCACCTGTATCCACACAGCACAACCACCCGTCTCCACGCAGCACCACTACCTATCTCCACACAGCACCACCACCTGTCTCCATACAGCACCACCACCAATCTCCACACAACACCTTCACCTGTCTCCAAACAGCACCACCTGCATCCACACAACACTACCTGTCTCCACACAGCACCACCACCTGTCTCCATACAGCACCACCACCTGTTTCCACACAGACCCAACACCTGTTTCCACACAGAACCAGCACCTGTCTCCACACTGCACCACCACCTGTCTCCATACAGCACCACCACCTGTCTCCACACAACACCACCAAATGTCTCCACACAACACCACCACCTGTCCACACAACACCACCACCTGTCTCAACACAGCACCACCACCTGTCTACACACAGCGCCGCCACCTGTCTCTACACAACAACACCACCTGTCCACACAACACCACCACCTGTCTCCACAAACCACCACCACCTGTCACCACACTACACCACCATTTGTCTCCACATAGCACCACCACCTGTTTTCACACAGCACCACATGTCTCCACACAGCACCTCCTGTCTCCACAATGCATCACCACCTGTCTCCACACTGCACCACCACCTGTCTCCACACAACACCACCACCTGTCTCCACACAACACCACCACCTGTCTCCACACACCACCAACTGCCTCCACACATCAACACCTGTCTCCACACAACACCAATTGTCTCCACACAGCACCTCCACCTGTCTCCACACAGCACCGCTTGTCTCCACACAGCACCACCTGTCTCCACACAGAACCACCTGCCCCCTCACAGCACCACCTGTCTCCACACTGCATTTCCAACTGTCTCCACACAGCACCACCTGTCTCCACACAGCACCACCTGCCCCCTCACAGCACCACCTGTCTCCACACTGCATCAAGACCTGTCTCTACACAACACCACCTGTCTCCACACAGCACCACCACCTATCTCCCCACAGCACCACCTGTCTGTCCACAGTACCACCAGTCTCCACATATCACCAACTGTTTCCAAACAGCACCACCACCTATCTCCCCACAGCACCACCAGCCTTCTCCACACAGCATCTCCTCCTGTCTCCACACAACACCACCACGTGTATCCACACAGCACCACCACCCGTCTCCACGCAGCACCACTACCTGTCTCCACACAGCACCACCACCTGTCTCCAAACAGCACCACCACCTGTCTCCAAACAGCACCACCTGTATCCACACAACACTACCTGTCTCCACACAGCACCACCACCTGTCTCCATACAGCACCACCACCTGTCTCCACACTGCACCACCATCTGTTTCCACACGGACCGAACACCTGTTTCCACACAAAACCAGCACCTGTCTCCACACTGCACCACCACCTGTCTCCATACAGCACCACCACTTGTCTCCATACACCACCACCACCTGTTTCCACACAGCACCACCACCTGTCTCAACACAGCACCACCACCTGTCTCCACACAGCACCACCACCTGTCTCCACACAGCACAAACACCTGTCTCCACACAGCACAAACACCTGTCTCCACACAGCACCAACACCTGTCTCCACACTGCACCACCACCTGTCTCCACACTGCACCACCACCTGTCTCCATACACCACCACCACCTGTCTCCACACAGCACAAACACCTGTCTCAACACAGCACCAACACCTGTCTCCACACTGCACCACCACCTGTCTCCATACAGCACCACCACCTGTCTCAACACAACACCACCACCTGTCTCCACACAGCACCAACACCTGTCTCCACACAGCACCAACACCTGTCTCCACACTGCACCACCACCTGTCTCCATACACCACCACCACCTGTCTCCACACAGCACCAACACCTGTCTCCACACAGCACCAACACCTGTCTCCACACAGCACCAACACCTGTCTCCACACTGCACCACCACCTGTCTCCACACAGCACAAACACCTGTCTCCACACAGCACAAACACCTGTCTCCACACAGGACCACCACCTGTCTCCACGCAGGACCAACACCTGTCTCCACACAGCACCAACACCTGTCTCCACACAGCACCACCACCAGTTTTCACACAGCACCACCACCTATCACCACACAGTCCCACCACCTGTCTCCACATAGCACCATCAATTGTCTACACACAGCATCACCACCTGTCTCCACACGGCACCACCACCTGTCTCCACACGGCACTACACGTCTCCACACAGCACCTCCACCTGTCTCCACACAGCACCGCTTGTCTCCACACAGCACCACCTGTCTCCACACAGCAGCACCTGCCTCCTCACAGCACCACCTGTCTCCACACTGCATCACCACCTGTCTCCACACTGCATCACCACCTGTCTCTACACAACACCACCACCTATCTCCCCACAGCACCACCACCTATCTCCCCACAGCACCAACTGTCTCCATATATCACCACCTGTCTCCACACAGCATCTCCACCTGTCTCCACACAACACCACCACCTGTCTCCACACAGCACCACCACCTGTATCCACACAACAATACCAGTCTCCACACATCACCCCCACCTGTCTCCACACAGCACCACCACCTGTCTCCACACAGCATCTCCACCTGTCTCCACACAGCACCACTACCTGTATCCACACAACACTACCTGTCTCCACACCTCACTACCACCTGTTTCCACACAGCACCACCACCTGTCTCCATACAGCACCACCACCTGTCTCCACACAGCATCTCCACCTGTCTCCACACAACACCACCACCTGTATCCACACAGCACCACCTGTCTCAACACATCTCCACCACCTGTTTCCACACAGCACCACCACCTGTCTCCACACTGCACCACCACCTGTCTCCACACAGCACCACCACCTGTCTCAATACAGCACCATCACCTGTCTCAATACAGCACCATCACCTGTCGCCACACAGCAACACCAACTGTCTCAACACTGCACCACCACCTGTCTCCACACAGCAACACCACCTGTCTTCACACATTCACACAGCACCACCACCTGTCTCCACACTGCACCACCACCTGTCTCCACACATCACCACCACCTGTCTCCACACTGCACCACCACCTGCCTCCACACATCACCACCACCTGTCTCCACACTGCACCACCACCTGTCTCCACACTGCACCACCACCTGTCTCCACTCATCACCACCACCTGTCTCCACACTGCAACACCACTGTCTGCACACTCCACCACCACCTGTCTCCACACAGCACCACCACCTATCTCCACACAGCACCACCACCTGTCTCCATACAGCAACACCAACTGTCTTCACACATTCACACAGTGCCACCACCTGTTTCCTCACAACACCACCACCTATCCACACAACACCACTACCTATCCACACAGCACCACCACCTGTCCACACAACACTACCACCTGTCTCCACATAGCACCACCACCTGTCTACACACAGCATCACCACCTGTCTCCACACTGCACCACCACCTGTCTCCACACAACACCACCACCTGTCTCGACACAGCACCGCTTGTCGCCACACAGCACCACCTGTCTCCTCACAGCACCACCTGTCTCTACACAACACCACCACCTATCTCCACACAGCACCACCACCTATCTCCCCACAGCACTACCTGTCTGCCCACAGCACCACCTGTCTCCACATATCACCACCTGTCTCCACACTGCATCACCACCTGTCTCTACACAACACCACCACCTATCTCCACACAGCACCACCACCTATCTCCCCACAGCACTACCTGTCTGCCCACAGCACCTCCTGTCTCCACACAGCACCATCACCTGTCTTCATACAGGACCACCAGCTATCTCCACACAGCATCTCCACCTGTCTCCACACAACACCACCACCTGTATCCACACAGCACCACCTGTCTTCACACAGCACCACGACCTGTCTCCATACAGCACCACCACCACCTGTCTCCACAGAGCACCACCACCTGTCTCCACACAACACCACCACCTGTCTCAACACAGCACCAACAGCTGTCTCCACACAGCACCAACACCTGTCTCCACAAACAGCACCACCACCAGTCTCCACACAACACCACCAACTCTCTCTTCACAGCACCACCAACTGTCTCCACATATCAAACACAGCACCACCACTTTTCTCCATACGGCACCACCACCTGTCTCCACACGGCACCACCACTTGTTTCCACACGGCACCACCACCTGTCTCCGCACAGCACCACCACCACCTGTCTTCTGTAAATCCTAACACACTTTAGCTCTTATATATATTAGTGTATATACAGTATTGGATTATTTACATTATATATATTTATACAGCATAACTCATCTATCCGTCTAATCCTTTCATATTATAATGTATATCAACCTCTCATGCATGTATCACTATGGTAATGAATTATCCTATTGTACAGTCCCATTAAATACATGATCTCCTAAATAAACTTTAGTGTATCCATACTTAACTACACTGTATCCATACTTAACTTCACTGTATCCATACTTAACTACACTGTATCCATACTTAACTACACTTTATCCATACTTAACTAAACTGTATCTAAATTTAATCACCAACTTAACGTCCCATTCTTTCCTTCACAAACGCGAATATTTTTTTAAATTCCTAACACAAATTCTAATAGTTTAAAGAAATATTCGTGTCTTATGGTCGGACTGGCCTTCAGTGAGTGAGTGTGGGAACGTATTGATCTTTTACCACAAAGGTCTCCTGGGCTTACAGTCAACAGGGAAAACTCCTTCAGTTACATTTAAATCTCGTCTAAATTTATTTCTAGTTTTTATACATTTAGTGTAGGATTTCCATGTTTTTTTATTCTGCACCAACCTATCAAATTTATTGGCGACAAACTGCTTAAAAGGTGACAACATGGAATAAACGTCTTGTCAAAAATAAAGTAATTCTTGCCGTCCTTTATTTTGCTGTTGAAGATAGAAATGTCTGCCCCTGTATAATGACAAATGATGATCATGGATTATTAACAAATATTGGGTAAGTGTACTACAGGATCTCAGATTAATACGTACAATCGGGGTCAAAGGTTCACTCTCTCCCAAACTGAAGCAGTATCGACCTCAAATGTGATAAAACAACACCCCGCACCAGATGACAGTTAGATTAACTCAGTTCGGAGACTCATTCCCCTGACTCAGTTTCATCACGGGGAAGCGAACTTTTGTTCATGACTGCACATAACACTGTGAAGGCTTCAACATCAGCGTCAGTTCCTCAAATGCCGACAAATATGGTCGAGGTATTGGTGGTAATGATCTCAACAGTATAAAGATCATATGGTACAACTACATAACAAAGACAAAGTTACAGAATGATTACAGAATATAATGACATGTTTGAGGGCAGGGATTTTGACAGCTCTCTAATGGTGTTATACTCTCAAGACAGCATGGTACAGTAACGAGAGATAAACAAACCCAGCTACTGTTATCTACGGTCAAGTTGTTTTGTTACTCAAGAATCTGTAGACTTCTTGTGTGGTCCTGTATCTGGGTCGAAGGCGTAGTTTTGGGTGACCTTTTTCTCCCAAGTTGAATAATTACATTTAGTATTTACTTGGTCAAGCACTTAAATTTTAGCGTCAGTCATACAGGTTTGACATCCTAGTAGTAACAACCTCCGCCTCTCCTTCCCGGTAAATCAATGCTTTTGAAAATGGTCAAGAAGTTTTCCCCTTTATCCATCTGTTTTTTTCCGTCGTTCTATTGTTCTTTCTCTATTTATCCTGATCATTTGTTCTTACGGACTTGTTTTTGGTCACCAATCCACCATCACATTGCTGAGGAGTCATTTCACTGTTATGGTGGAGCTCTCATATATATGCGAGGGAGAGTTCCTTGATGTGTGTTGTGTAGTGTTCAGGACCAACATTAAGTGTAGACTGACGGAGTTTATTTGCTCAAACTCAACTCTCGATATTGATGTTTGGTTATTAAAGGAACCAACAAAAATAACAGAATTCTTACGGGAGTTTCTGGTGATGATGCTAATGATCATGATAGAGAGACAGACAGACAGACACAGAAGGCCTGGTCATAGCGGTTAGTATAGATGATGATGATGATGATGATAATAATAATAATAATAATAATAATAACAATAATAATAACAATAACAACAACAATAACAATAATAACAATAATAATAATAATAATAATAATAATAATAATAAATGTGTTAACGCTGGAGGGAGAGGGAGGTATAATTGGGTGAGAGGCAGCGAGCGACTTGGAAAGTCTTAGTAAGAACGTAGTGACTGGAAGACTTAAGAAGCACCAACTTGGAAAGCTTGTTGATATGAACTCTGGCCAAGACTCGTCCACCAAGCTTAACACGTGTTGATTTATTACCAAGAAAAAATAATAACTTTCTACAACCTTTTTTCAACACTTTATGGGATCCTCTAAAAAGTGTCCTCGTAAATAATATATATTTTCCTTCTATAAACACGCCAATAACTCATTCACAAGACATATTGGTTTTTACCATTTTCTAGGAACCATTATTATTCTTGCTTACATTTTTAAGAAACTTTAAAAACATTATACCATAGTTAAGCTGGAAATTTCTTGCGTCGCTAAATAAAATAATACAGAACGTCATTAAATCTTATATCATAATACATTAATATATGAATAATGCCTCAGACTCCGCCTACAGTGTTACCCTCCAGTCATTAAGTTACCTGAGGAAGTAATGGTCATGGACTGTCTCACCTTGACTGTTTGTCCTTACTGATCACACTATACTAGTCTGCCCAGTGACTGTCCAGTTGCTTCATTAAGTACTAACGCCTCTTCAGCTGCTCCATGACCCTGAGATTCAGATTCGTGAACCCGAAGCAATTAAGGACAGAATAATGCATCATCAGTGTCTACTGCTTCGGGTTCACGAGTCTGAATCTCGGGGGGTCAAGGAGCAGCATTAGGAACCTTGAGTACAGAGACAGGTTAAAGCATCTTAATTTGCACACCTTCGAGAGACGTAGTGTGTGGGGAGATATGGCCGAGGTGTATAAATGGAGGTCAGGACTAAACAAAGGTGATATAACAAAGGTACTCAAACAATCCAACCAGGAGCGAACTCGTAACAATGGTTTTAAATTAGACAAATTTAGATTTGGGCGCGAGATAGGTAAACACTGGTTTAGAAATAGAGTAGTGGATGAGTGGAACAAGTTACCAAACATCATCATTAACTCGAATACGCTGGATAGCTTCAAATATAGGTTGGATGGATATATGAGCGATAGGGGTTGGGTGTAAACGGGACTGCAGTTTACACCATTCTTATGTTCTTATTTTTTTTAAGTGGGCGGAGCTTTCAGGTCGAAGGAAATTTGAGGGTGAAAAGTGAAAGTGAAAAAATTACCAAACCAAACTGACCTAACTTAACTTTACCTTAACAAACCTTACCTTAATTATCAGATGGGGATGATAAAGTGCAGTATGGTGTTGTGATCGTTATGTTGGAATATGTACCGAGCGAAACATTGGCAGTAATGTTGTTTCTTGTTTCCGGCACCAAGCTCCCAACTTTTTATATCCTTCCACATGTTCTTTATATTGCCTATGAACGCCAGTAGAAGGATCCACAATCTTCTAACTGTGGCTTACAGTTCTGTGGATGTAACCAACTGCACCCACGGTACTGTAAGCCCTCCAGGGGTTAGTATGGATAACACTACCCGCTTATACAAAACACTAAATTAATAGTATGAGATTATGAGCACTGCGGTCAGGTACTGGTATGATGAATTTACGTTTTGAAACAGTTTCTCTGCCCCCAACACCCACCACCTCACAGCCACGACTTTATTTAGATTTCTGAACTTACTCTCGTCCACTTCCACAACAACACCAGGCCCCCTGTGAGTTACTAGTTATCCAACTAATTTTCACACACCTCACAACAAAAGTTATTCCAGTTCACGAGTTTCAAACGATATTCACAAGTTTTGTGCTGCGTAGAGCTGAGTAAAGTGTTTCTTGATGAACGTATTACAGAACAACAATTTATTCGACGCCGACTTGTGTAATTTGTCCAACCAAGTACTTTGAAACGCAAAACATGTCGTCACAATGAGAAAATGTTTTCTCAACGGATTTTCCCTCTTTTTGTTCAAAACCAAGCTCGTCTTCACTTTGAACACTTTACAAAAGACAGCGAAGCACAGTGAGCCGTGAATATGTCAACAACGTCGGCTTCATTTTCAAACACACATTGGATGGTACACCAGTCTGCCAGGAACAGCCTTCACACACACAAGCCATCTTGTCACTAGTCACTACGCAATTCAAATTTCAGAGCATGCGCATGAACATCACGTTACATCAAAGACTATATATGAAAGATAGGAAAGCGGACCGAAATGTTGCGCTCATTGGGTCCTAAAAGTGCTGAGCCAAAACAATAGATGGCGTTAGTGTGCAACTCGTGTCGTCTGCAAAGACTATAGTTTGTTTGTCATGTGACCGCGAAATTCATTTACTGTCAAAATGGGAGCAAGAGGACATCCGTGCGTGTTATGCCGCAGAACAAAGAAAGATCATCCCCAATTTGTATACCATTCATTCTCAAAGGATAAAGAAAGGTAGGAGTAGAGTTTTGAATTACCTCCATATGATATGACAGATTTATTTTTCATTATATTTACAAACAATGCGAAAACTCCCTGCATGTAAAGTAGAATCGGATTTTTAAACATTATTTACAGGTGCTTGCAATGGGTACAAGTACTGGGGCTTAAGAAACTTAGAGCCCAGAAAATATAAGCATAAGCACCAGCTTATGCAGCCATCGTTTTTCCGAAGGCTATTACACTGCAGGGAAGACAACTTCTAGACCTTGTAAAAATGCTTGTCTGGCCAGGTATTAACCTAGGTGTGTATTATAGTATTTACAGTGTGTCAAATATTAAATATTGCAGTCTTTGCTTATTAGATTAAAGGAAGATATAGGTGAAGTTTAACCGTTACCATATGTTGTCCATGTTGTATTTCTTGTCAAATTTATAAGGTTAATCTTAATGTAACATCTTAATGCTTATCAGAATTACTGTAATATGTACTGTATATAATTTTAACAAACCAAATATATATAGATTAGCCAGTACATATACAGCACTTATATCATTCCCATGCTACAAGGAAGAGACATTATTTATTCATTTCGATATAGAGTAAAAAATATTTCAGTTCATGCAGAAAACCATGCAGACTTGGGATCTGTGGTTCCACAGAACAGCCACTCCCTGCATTACATTCAGGTAAAGTTTGATAATTATTATTTTTTTTTTCAAATTCTTAAGTGCAATATGCAAAACCTAAAATGTAACAGAGATAAGTAATATGCAAGTATCATATAAAGATAGTAATATACATTGCATTTTTATGCATTCTTAGATCCATTTTTTAACATTAAATCATTGCACATGCATGTTCCTCTTGCAGATGACATTGGTGATCTGTCTGTAAGCACAGATATCCCTATCAATACAACTCTTACAACTGATTTGGAGTATGGTAGGTAGTTATTTGATTTATTGATACGTAGGAAGTACAATGGTGAAGAATTTCTGCTTGAAATTATACAATATGAAATATATATCCTATACATTTAATTTCAAATACAGTGCCTGTACTGCATTTTTTTTAATAATATAACATAATGTATGTATTTGACTTAAAGATACACTTATAACTTCATCTCCAGCTTTCATCAGGTTCATTATGTACATCACCTCAATATGGATCAGATGACAAATTCAAATGCCATCATCATTTGAGTCCAACAATACTGAGCCAAATAATAACAGTGAAGATTCTTCTGGTATGCTGCCTTACATTAGAAATTAAAAATTATTATGAAAGTTTGTACAGGTAAAGTTTCCTTTTTATTACTATTATATTTGATATATAGTTATGTACTGTATATATCCAACACTCAAAGTAATGTACCCGGTAATTATCAACTAAGGAAAAGGGTTAAACATAAACGAAAAGAATTATTGTTGTTACCTCATCTTTTCATTAGTCATAATATATTATTATCTTTTATTTTTGATTATCAATAAACATATTGATTTAGAGAATTACATCAGGAATATTTGTTGTATTTAAAAAAGAAGTGTTATTTGTACTTCTAGAATATAATTTGGCTTGGCAGTAAGGTTCCTTAGAATGTATATAACAAGGATCCATTTATCATACGGCTGTAGTCTCATTCAATGAAGTCATTGAAGCACATACTCCTGTACTGTACTTCAGAAAAGTAAGCTGAGCCTGCAAATCCAGTTTGCAAAACAAGAAATGAAAATACATTATTTTGCCAAAAAAATTCAATAAAACTATAAATAAGAAGAGTCAAAGGTCAGACAGTTATTTTTTAGGAGAAAAGAGGAATAGAAAATTGATGAAAACAACGAAAAAATTTTACTTTAGGACAAGAGTCCCTGGGGGTTGATCAATATGTTTTTCCAGTGTACAGTATTTTTGGTGTGTTTTAAGCGAATCTGACCTTCATTTTTGTCGGAAATTTATAGTTTTTGCCCCACCCCCTACCAATAATGGGGGAGCCTGGGAAATCGGGGTTCTTGGGTGGGGAGAAAACGAAAACGAGTCATCTAACCTAACCTAACCCAAATGTTTCAGTAGTTTAAAACTTTGGGATGCGCCATATCCGAAAGTACAATACCTTAGTTAGAAGTTGATAGAATGATCGTCCTTCTCGTATGACTTAGCAATAAACTGAAAATAATCGTAGGAGCACGAATGACAACCAACCTCCACCACAGCCATTGTCAGACTGGTCAATGAAATTCAAATCCGTACCCATTTGAAAAAATTCAAATGTGATTGGTCGAAAATATTTCGCGTGATGATATCGATACATCATTGGTCATGACTGGATGACGTCAGTCACTATTGCAGAAGCGTGATGCGCCGATAACATCTCCTCAGAGACGAATACTGAAAAGCACGTAAAATCAATTAAATTAAATTGTGTCGCTATTTTCCATTTCCGAATGGTATAAATGAGGTTCATAATGTTCAGAATAGGGAGATCTAAATATTTCAGTAGCTTATAACTGTCTGGCGCACTAAGTCCTAAGTAAAATAATATAAAAATAACTCACAATCAGTAATTAATGGTAATGATAAAAAAATCAGTTTTCAGGGTGCTAGGCTTTTGGAAGAAAATAAGATTCATCTATGGTATGTACAGTATGGTAGGGTTACCATACGTCCGCATTTTCCCGGACATGTCCTCCATTTAGGTCTCGAAATCTTCGTCCGGAAGAAATTTTTAAAATTCTTTAAAAGTCCGGAATTTCAGCTTCCATCATTTTCTCCACGGAAAAAAAACATGAAACTGTAACGACGAGAGAGAGAGAGACGGTGAGAGAGGGGAGGTGGAAACTGTACAGATCTCGTTCAGTTTTCGTCAGCTGATAAGTCACGTGTACGCCTGTACGGTGTTGTAAACTTAGCTGCTAGCAATTTTTGGGCTAGCTTGTGGTGCCATGTACTACTTTTCCTTGTTCTTCAGCCACGCGCATTATTAAATTTGTTTTTGTATTTAGTGCTTTACAGCCATAAATGAAATGTTGAAAGTATACCATTTTTTCTTATGGCTTTTTTTACACTGTAGCATTTGTTTTTCTTGTCCTGCATTTAAGGCAGTTTAGCAATTTTCAACCATAATCTTGATGTGCATGGGCACATCAAGTCACACACACAGTGGGGGAAGAAGACTGCAGCTAAGGGAATGAAGATATTCAGCCTTAAGCAAAGGTAATTTTTTTTATTATTTTTAAGATTTCTTTACCATTAATGTTGTATATTAGCTTACATTAAAAACACAATGCAATACGGTACACCGATACTGGTATATATATATATATATATATATATATATATATATATATATATATATATATATATACATATATATATATGCTGATAACCACAAGGAAAGAAGAAAACACGAAGTTCCCAAGCGCTTTCGTGTAATTCACATCTTCAGGGGTGAGTACACGAAAGCGCTTTGGGAACTTCGTGTTTTCTTCTTTCCTTGTGGTTATCAGCATATACCTAGATCGATCACGCGCACCTACAGTGATTTACTTGCATATATATATATATATATATATATATATATATATATTTATGTATGCAAATATGCAAAATTAATTGTCACGGCTGCTTCAAGGTTACATAGCGCCAAAGTGTGTGCCGGGGGGGGGGGCAGGGGGGGGGGGGCAGGATGTCGTCTGGAGCGTCCTCTTTTTTTTAATGTTCACATATGGCAACCCTACAGTATGGCATTCAAGTAAACATCACGGTATTTAATTATCAAATTTGATTATTGATTTTATAAGCCTTGCATGGAGATACAATGATTTTTACTGTATTTGGGACATTTTTCAGTGCATGTATGATTTTGTTTAGTTTTTGCTTTATTTGGTTTCCTTGCATGCATATATTTTTTCATTAATACTTATGTATATAAGCATTATGCAAATATTTTGTTCTACATGTCATTTATTCTTTCCTCTGCAACATAAATTTTTTTCCGTCTGGTTAATTTGTTTTATTAATGTTTACCTTTTTCTGCATGTTTACAATTCCTGTTGATATTGTTTTTGTCATATGCAATATAAAAATATGTTTATGATTTTGTTCTTTTTGCAACAAAAGTATACTTTTTGGTTCCTTTCCTGTGTGTGTTTCTTCCTTTTTGTGTTATTTTGTAGTGTTATGGTATGGTTTGTTATGAGCATCCTCATATTTATTAAAAAGAATTCCTTGGGGTTAGCTTGTGGTGCTTAATTAACTCTTAAATTATGAAATGTTCTTTTGTGCAAAGGCAAATAAATATGCTTGCCTTTGTATGTCTATAGAGTTTATTTTCTGATCCACATTTATATATTTATATATTTTTGTGGAAAATAAACCATAAAACTATTTATTTATATCCTTAACCCCCAAAATACTGACTGTTACTTATGTTACTAAAAAACAATGAAATATTTTCTATTCTAAAGCATAAAAAATGAGTTAGCGTTCAGTTGACTTAAAGGAATACATGAAGTAGGATATTTATATGATTCACACATAAAATATGCAAAAATATGTTCCAAACATGAATAAAAATTGAAGGGAGCAACAATTCTTTCAGTAACTTATTATAACACAGCAAGGTGAACGACTAATTTAAAAAATTTATGTGTATTATATGGAGAAAATATAAAATTGGTTATTTTAACTGATCTTAAGCATATTTCATATGAAAATTTGACATGTTAGCAACCGTTAAAAATGATGCTCCGCATCTTTTTTAGTAGTAGGGAGAGTCTCTTTCCTATCTTTCGTATGCAGTCTTTAGTTACACGAGACCAGTGAGGGTTAAGACAGAGAGGAAGGCAAAAATAAAGGCCGTATTTCGCGTTTGATTACTCGACCATTTTAGTCATGGCAGCACCATCGTTTATCATAAATGGCATATCCCTGAGAAAAATTTTAATGTTAAATATGGGAATTATATCTTGTTTTTAGTAAAAAGGAACTAAAATATTTGTAGGGTGAAATAATTGAATGTATAAATATCTCGATATATGATCCCCTGCAACATTCAACCTTCCCAAAGGAGCAACAGAGGTAAGTGTAATGAGGAGAATATACGGCATCATTGCGTTTTGGACCACATTATTTTTATCTTATGCATCATTCATATGAGGAAAGGTTAGGGCCTAACCCTACCTACCATTAGGACAAGGTTTGGTTTAGTTTAGTTTAGTTAAGTAAATTACGTGATCCAGAAATAGTTTCCACAGCAGTTAGCCTGGTGGGGAGGCAGCCCCAGTGAGTTAACTTATTTAGAAGGGTGTAGGTTCATGATTTACGCCAGGAATGGGTATTACTAAAGAGTTTGCCCTTATCACAGACCGTTTTGTGTGTGTTGTTTCATAATGTTGGCCCAAAATAAGGTGAATGGTATTATCGCAGTTTTCTACTACCATAGAATCGATAATTTTTTATTTATGTAACATACTTAAAAGGCTATTATAAGAAACTTTTCTTCTATACCATTTTCGTCGCAAATGCATAATAGCGTTGGAAATTAAATAATTGATTTACGCAAATACGGTTATAGTACTAAAAAACTAGTTTTTAATAACGGAATGATTTGGGGCCAACGTTCTAGTTTTACAAAGCAATGAAGGTCAAAATCGTTTGATACCCATAAAAACACACACATACACACAAAATCCATGTTGAAAGAGGTGTGTGGTTGTAAATGCAATTTTACCCAATAAAATTATAGTGAAGAATAGTCATTGCAGTAGTTTAATTAGATTTAACTTTAATATCATCTTCCTCTCCTTAGAGATGTGAAAAGTGGTTACAGGTTGCACAACTGTGTTTAAATAAGTCACTCTCAAAACTCAACAGGAGGTTTGTTCTATGCAGCCAACACTTCACCCTGGATTCATTTAAACCACGCAGCTCTCCAAAACTGAAACATTTGATTGCTTCTTCATGTGTTAAGAAATAGTTGTGCTTGTGTTTGTCTGACACTTATTGGAATAAAAATAAATATTCGTATACTAATGTTTTTTAATTTAAATTCCATTATAATGAATTCCCCCCATACATTTTTTTGTGGTTTTATAGTTCAAGCAAACTAATTTGTCAGTATAAAGAGAACACAAGATTTTCAGTTTATGTACTTTGAATGATTGTGAACACAAAGGAGCCATTAGTAATAATAATAACTGAAAACACAACCATATGAAATGTTGCCCCACAAGTACAGTATATACCTTACAAACAAATCACTTATGTATGTAGAATGGAGTGAAGTAACACTACAATATTTATAAATGTAAATCATTTACGTGAGATTGCAGTGCCTGTTATGATTGATTTCCAGCATGCCATATGGTATATAGTACATAATGAATTGAAATATTCTAATAACATTAACTATGTAAGTCTTAATAATAAATGAAAAGTCTCTTACTGAAGGCAGTATAGGGGTGTAGGCGAGGAATAGTGTCACGAGTTTAAAGCAGTTACTGCTGATACGTTTTCTTGTTTAGTACCTTCCTCACGCACTAGATGGCGGGGTTTACCGGGGGTAAAAATCGGCTTCTGTTGAAGAGAGCCGCGCTTTCCTCTCATTGATCGAGTCTTCCACTGATCGGCTGAGTAATAAGTAAACAAAATATTCCTATGAACCTGAATATTTTAGTGAAATCGAAAAGTCAAATTTACTCGAAAACTATGTTGTTATAATGACATAACTGCACTTCAACAACGAAGGTCTTTAAGTGTGTAGCAAGGTTAGTAATACACTAGTCCAACAACGATAAATTAACAACAGAATCGCTATAATAACTTACCAATAGAACATATGAGTTAGCACTAGTTATCTGTATTATTTCCCGCCTCTTGTTCTCTCATCTTTATATAATGATCATATCTTTATTTAAAGTGAAACGTTCTCAGCATCAACTACCTCTGGCGGTAAGCTGTTTCAAAGGTTAACAACTTGGTGAGTAAAGGAATACCTTGTACAATTTACATGGGGTCTGAGTTGTACAACCTTTGTTTGGTGTGAGTGTCTCTTGGATCAAGAAAATTGTCTGCATTAACATTCTCGACAGTGTTCATAATCTTAAAGATTTCAATAAGTCTCCAGCGGGTAAGTTCATGACTCACAGTTGTCCGATATTCTGGTTATTGAGAATTTGTGGTATTTGGGACTAAAAAACACGGCCGCATTCCTGATCATTGAGGTGTGTGTGTGTGTGTGCGTGTGTTAGTAGGTCAATAATCGATGAATTTCCCTCCTAAAAATAGTCGACACAGAAAAAATATGTGTTCACTTGAGCAACGTATTGATTTCCGAGAGTTTTGATAATATGAACTAAGTATACACGTATAATGTTACGTGTAATGTGGAAAAATTGCCAAACGTTGATAATAAGCGATTAATGGCTTAATGCAGGAGTTCTCAACCAGGGGGGAATTCCCCCCAGGGGGGAATTCAGGTTTTCAGGGGGGGGGGGGGGGAGGGAAACTGATTCGGGAGCAAGAGATATGTTCGATGAGAAATCAATCACAGAATTTTGGCCCTTGATGTGCGATTCCTACCCAAAAGTGGCAGAAAGAGCTATCCGTGCATTGCTTCCGTTTGTGTCGACATATCTTTGTGAGTCAGGCTTTTCAACTCTGTTGCAAATTAAAACGAAGCAACGTAGTAGATTAGAGGTAGAAAATGACCTGCGTTGTGCCCTTTCAAGCACTCCTCCACGTATCCCAGAATTGGCGAAGAAAAAACAATCACAGGTTTCTCATTGACTGTAATCTTCATCTGAATAAAATCAATTACAAATTTACAATATCCTGGCATTCTATTGAACTTTTTGGTTATTGCATTATGCTTCAGTTTGGTCTGTTAAGTAATTCATTATAAATAAAAAAAAACTATTTTACTTCTATTCAAGTTTTAAAAATCCATCAACATTTTCAATTGGCATTTAGTTTGTAAAACTCCACTATAAAAATAATCCATGTAAAATTGTAAATGTATATGTACTAATATGGAAAAAATAAAGGATATTCAGTATTATATGCATATTATTTGGAATGCATTTTTTGAGGCAGACAATCTTGGAAAGGAGGGGGAATGACATTCTGACATATGGTGAAAGGGGTGCATGGGGCAAACAAGGTTGAGAACCACTGGCTTAATTTCTACATTAGTTATCTGACTTGCCGAATATTGAAAACAATCTTGATAATGCCGATATTAAAACAATATTTGAGTAATGTTGACAAGAGATGCCTGCCTTCTGGCTAATTTTGAAATGTTGCAGTATGTTGAAAATACTTGGCTGCTCTCCACATATAAACATATTTCAAAGAACAAAGAAAACTCTCAGAAATCAGATGCCAAACAACAATTAGTTAGGTTAGGTTAGGTTTATATATAAAAATATCCTAGCATATAGCAGAAGCATTCAAGCCTCTGTCAAAATCTGTAAAAATGTATTTGCTAAATGTTGAAAACCCTGTTTAAAGATAATATGAGGTAATAAGACTGCTTAATGTTAATAGAGGCAATTTTAACATTACGCGTAACATATATTGTTTATGTACAGTACATACATTATATGTACTGTACAAACATTGTATGTGTCCATTTAAGCAGGTTCCTTGAACAGTAATTCCCACAATGCAACCTATGGGACCATAACGTAACCTATCATCCTATCGGCTACTGGGACAACAGATAAGAACCCTTAGCACTATCCTAATCACCTCCACCAAGCATGAGTAAAAGGTTTTATGGTGTGTGGGATGACGGCGTCAGCTGTTGGGCCAGCCTGGGTCAGCCACCTACCGTGCCTTCACTATGCGAGGTTAAAAGATGTTGGCCCTCATCCACGGCCAAGTGTTACTATTGAACCTTATTTATAAGTTTTAATATTATATACTGTAAGTCTTTCACGTCTGTTGCTTTCTTATAGAAGGTGAAAGTCGGCGGTTATTAATGAGAGCTGTTGCCTGTCATGCCTCCGTTTATGACGGCAACACTTGGTAGCGGCGAAGAACACCCTGTTATTACAACATTTTCCATATATATATATATATATATATATATATATATATATATTATATATATATATATATATATATAAGAATCCTCTCAATCCACTAATGAGTGAAGATATCCCCTATATGCTTTTGTTACTCCACTGTTGACAGGTCGCCCATAATGTACCTCCTAGTTTCAGCAGTGTGAGCTTATTCAAGACCAGACCAACATTAACGCAGGAACAAATACATTCCGGACCGAGCTCACGCCCGGTACTTGCCAACAGTGCGCGTCGCTAAGGATGTAATTACCACAATCAATCAATCCTAACAGTGCACAATAGAGACGTGACCGCCGCCCAAGTGGCGAACAAGTCGATCAGTAGCGAAAATGATAAAGTAAAGTAAAGTAAAGTAAAGTAAAGTAAAGTGGCCATACATGGAAGGGTCTCTTATCCTGTGGTTATTCCAACTCAATTTTATCGTCGTTATTATTATTTTTTGACTCATTTACTTGAGGTAATTTTATATTCTTAGCTGTGAGGGAGTCATAAATGTTTTAGAATCTGGGAGTTTAGTATCCAATATCCTGTCTCTCAAGTCAACTATTCACAATGTTTATTCTCTGGTTGGTTTACCATAGAGTCCCTATATACAGTATATACTTACAGTGATTCTCGGCTTTGTTGGTGGGCGATGACTCTTGACTCTCAGTGTTACGTTGGGAAATATTCAGATGTCTTCCTTGTGCAAAGTAAAAAAGTAATCTTATCCCACCATTTAAGAAATAATTGAAATAATATTATTTTATTTTAAGGACTATGTCCTACAGGACCTTTTTACTTTCCAGGTTAATTATATACAAACTGGACTAAAACTCCTTGTGACAGCTGGTTAATGACATGTTACTTACGGAAAATATGTTGATTAAATTAAAAGCTGTCAAAACAGAACAAAAACAATTTCATGTCACTCATGCATCCATTCAAGTTTACATGGGCCAACTGTCTTGTTTTGGCTGTGTTGTTATTTGTTACCTGTTCCATTATTACCTTAAGTTGTGTTAAAGTGATATATATTAAGGCAGCCTCACTAACCAGCTTCTTGGTGTTCCGTAAGACGCGGGAGGAAGAATTTTAAAAATATTCCTCATATTTAGTTTATGTATTTAAGAACAGTATTTAACTGTGTACACTAACATGAAATTTTATATAGGTCCAGTACTACAACTGATGGTAGTGTGTGTGTGTGTGTGTGTGTGTGTGTAGTTACCTCTGGTGCTAAATTATCATTTCGGTCAAACTTAGTAAAGAAACAGAAACGAAAACAAAAAAATTCCATTAAATGGATCTTGGGAGTGTGTGACTTTTTTATCACGGGTAAAAGTTGTGCCACACAAACACGAACAGCTTAAAAACTGTTAAGGCGACACTCACTGACGAACGAAGTCTACTGCATCAACACTTACACTTAGTAAGAATTTACCTATAACAACTCTCTCATATTACAAGTGTTGCTGCCTCACCTGTCAGCGTCAACTACGACACCTACATGATGTCTCACCTGTCAGAGTCAACTACGACACTTACATGATGTCTCACCTGTCAGAGTCAACTACGGCTCCAACATGTTGGCTCACCTGTCAGAGTCAACTACGACACCTCCATATTGCCTCACCTGTAAGAGTCAACTACGACACCTACATGTTGCCTCATCTGTCAACAACTACGACACCTGCATGCTGCCTCACCTGTCGACAACTACGACACCTCCATGTTGCCTCACCTGTCACACACGAGAGGACCAAAAGTCACTTTATTATAATATTGTCGCATCTCTTGTTTACATATATACAGGTGTGTATAATTATATATACTTAGTCTTATAGAAATTTAAGAACATAACGATGCGTCCAATACATATCAGTCGTTAACATACATCATGTTACAATGGTGAAGCTTCCTTATGTTGATAGAAGTGTTCAACTGTATAGTGACTTTATCTCCACCTTGTTATTACACAGTGACTGAGGACGCTAACCGGGCCTACACTGACGGCTGGGTAGGTCTTGGTGGTGCAGGT
>CAUDMG010000143.1:140000-364507 GCA_958450375.1 Homarus gammarus
GGTTGTGAAGCTGGTTCCCTTTCAGTTTATGATGAGCGACCCAAATTCTGCAGAACCTGAGAACCGTTGTGAGCCACCTAGAATGTGAGACTGGACCTATCTGCAGGTAAGCAAGTCTATCAGGCATGACCCCAGTTTTGATGGCACTGCAAATCATGCAACCATAGTACTGGTCAGTACTCAGGTCGTCAATGACAGTATGTGCAAGCTCAACGAGTGGAGGGCCAACTGTGATGTTTTCAAAGTTTGGATTTATGTCTAACTCAGTGGCAGAGTCCAGCATCTTGCCAAGAGGACCAGACCATCTGTTGTTTGAAAGAGTCTTGCCATCCAGCTCCTGGATCAGATGTCTGAGTGGCAACTCGTTGGTGTGGAGGTCACAAACAATCCAGACCAGGTTCCTCCCAATCTTCCGCTCTATCCACTGTATGACCCCCCCTTGCCACCCTGTGTTCGTGTTGGTGCTGTCCCCTCCAATGGCCTGCAGGGTCTGGTCTACGTTCCTCTCTCTGAGCCAGTTCACAATGTTATCTGCCACTATCTCAGCTGGTTTCCTGATGTCATCTTTCTCTGGAGTGAAATGCCACAAATACTTCCCTCCTGGTTCACTGCAGCAGGAGTAGTGTTCCTCCTTCACCATGGCAGGGAACAACTTGTCAGAATCTCCAACTTTCATGAACACTTTAGTGTCATCCCTTCTCCCATCAAAGAACAAACAATTGATTCCATTTTCTCTTATCCCCTTATCGGACTCCTCTTCTAGGTTACTGACAAGTTTCTCCTGAGCTCTCCTTACTTTGTTATGATCTATCACCAGGTGAACATCATCAGGTGTTATCAAACCACCGTCAACCCAGGCAGCTGTTGCTATCTCTGCAGTTTCTCTGAGACCAGTGTGGTGTCGCATGCTGGCCAGAGCTATGCTCGGGATATCTTTCCTATTTCGAATCTTATGCCTGGAAGGTTTGGGATCATTATTTTCTGGGTTAGGGACAAAGTCACCATTCTCCTGGTCAGCACTCGGATCAGCCATGGGGAAGTCATTAAACTCTGAATCAGCTTGACTCCAATCATCGGCCTTTTTTACCTCACCCTGGGCCTTCTCAAGTCTCTTTTCCTCGGCAACTCTTCTCCTCTTCTGTCTCTCTGTGGCAGCCTCCTGTCTCTTGGACTCCGCAATGTCTTGGCTAGAAATCATGAGAGCCCCTATACTGCCAGTCTTCTCTCTCTGTGCTTTGACAAATGCCAGTTCGATCACAGGAATCTTCAGTTCACTCTTGCAAATGCAGGAGATGTGGGCCTCGGATTTACAGTCACGATCGCATCCAAACTCAGGACAGAGAACAATTGGGCACTTGCAAGTAATTATGTCAAATAACTGGTCCAGTTGCTTGGCAAAGCTGTCCTTAACTGCAAGTTTTCCTCTCCCAAGAGAGATATCTCTTGCCTTTTCCCAACTGGCTAGCAGTCTCTCACTAATCTTCTTCTGACTTGTTATGACTGGAGGCTTGAACTGAGCGTTAGCCAGAGTGTACTGTGCCAAGACAGCTTTGGTCATATCACTGGCAATGTCTTTGTTTGTGTACGTTCTTTGGTTCTATTCACTGATTTGCCTGATTAAAACACCGTATCTCAAAGCATCTCTCTATGTAGGCAACTCCGACTTCAGGAGCTCTCTCCCAGACCCAAGGTAGTGAATGAGATGGGTGGATTTTTGGTTCCTCGTCCTGACACAAGCAGCCATCGCAAATATTATCAACTTATAAATGCATCAGAATCTGAAACAGAAAAAAATATTGTTAGTTGGGTTGTTAAATAATGAAGTCAGAAAGCAATGTTCACTATTTAATTGTAATGCACTAATGCAGCTGTACGTTAGATTTTCGATAAATTTCACGCTAAAATTTACCTAGCAAAAGATTGCACAACATTGAAACTGAAATTATTTTCTGTTTATATACACTAAAATCTACCAAAAAAGTGATGGGCTATTAGTTTTAGCTGATCTTCCCTCCTATGACACACCCTATTGTGGGAGGAGGCTCTCATAATGTTTCACGAGTTATATTTAATTTTCGGACAAAACCGCGACACGACTTTTGTCTTTGATTTCTACACGGTTATATTCAGCGGTTGTCCTGCTACGTGGTAGTTTCTGGGGCCAGTTACTCGGCAATTATATCTTATAGTCGCTATTACAATTCCAATGAAACTCAAAGGAAAACGAAAAGTAGTTAAGTTTTTCCTGAAGTGACGAAACCTTGTGAACTTCCTACAACTAAAGATGTATGTCTGTCATGGCACCAATCATTTAGGTGAACTCATTGGTCCATCACCTCTGCCACCTCCCCTAAAATTCAAGTGGGCTACTCCCAAGTTGTAAGGAACCTTCCCTCACCCATGTCTGTGTAAACCTCACCCTAAGAAGAGAGACTCATCTTTCACCCCCAAAAGGTGTTCTTTAAGTTCCAGACCGTCCACCAGTCCGGGCACCTCCCTACGTATCTCACTTCTCTTTATTGATATATAGTTTTTCCACTCGTCGTCCTTCCCCACTCACTCTACATACAATGCCGAGAATGTTGCAAACCTACCTATCTCTCTGTCTCTCTCTCTCTGGCTTCACTTGTGACTGGAGTGAATGACACAGGAGAGACATCATGGTCGATACTGTCACTGTACACGAGCCTTCCCGCAGAGTCCAGCGTGAGGAGAACCTGGAGACCTTCAGTATACATACCTGAAGGACACTCCCAGAGACCTTCAGTATACATACCTGAAGGACACATCCGGAGACCTTCAGTATACATACCTGAAGGACACACCCAGAGACCTTCAGTATATATACCTGAAGGACACACCCGGAGACCTTCAGTATACACACCTGAAGGATACACCCGGAGACCTACAGTATACATACCTGAAGGACACACCCGGAGACCTTCAGTATACACACCTAAGGGACACACCCGGAGACCTACAGTATACATACCTGAAGGACACACTCGGAGACTTTCATTATACTGTACATACCTGAAGGACTAACAAACACCTGGACTATATGTGTTCCTTCGCCTCAGTGTTCTTGGAGTACATAGCGGAAAACTTTACAGTGTTCACCAGAAGACACACACCCAGAAGCCTTCCCTGTTCTATCATCTTGAACGTCAGGATCTATTTGATTATATATGACCCATTAGCTCTTCGTCCTCGACAAATGCTGCTGTTAGATCTTTACCTTAACACGAACCTAAACAACATCCACCACCAAATATGATCTTCGTCTTAACTCATAGTAGGAGTAGACAACAATGAAACTTATTACTACTACGAACTAACAATACAACTGTACACAAACTGGTAAAACACATTATCCGTAGTTCTACCACAATCACTGATAAAACACAATATCCGTAGTTCTACCTCAATCACTGGTAAAACACATTATCCGTAGTTCTACCACAATCAATGGTAAAACACATTATCCGTAGTTCTACCACAATCACTGGTAAAACACATTATCCGTAGTTCTACCACAATCAATGGTAAAACATATTATCCGTAGTTCTACCACAATCACTGGTAAAACACATTATCCGTAGTTCTACCACAATCACTAGTAAAACACATTATCCGTAGTTCTACCACAATCACTGGTAAACACATTATCCGTAGTTCTACAACAATCACTGGTAAAACACATTATCCGTAGTTCTACCACAATCACTGGTCAAATACATTATCCGTAGTTCTACCACAATCACTGATAAAACACATTATCCGTAGTTCTACCACAATCACTGGTAAAACACATTATCCGTAGTTCTACCACAATCACTGGTAAAACACATTATCCGAAGTTCTACCACAATCACTGGTAAGACACATTATCAGTAGTTCTACCACAATCACTGGTAAAACACATTATCCGTAATTCTACCACAATCACTGGTAAAACATATTATCCCTAGTTCTTCCACAATCACTGGTAAAACACATTATCCGTAGTTCTACCACAATCACTGGTAAAACACATTATCCGTAGTTCTACCACAATCACTGGTAAAACACATTATCCGTAGTTCTACCACAATCATTGGTAAGACACATCCGTAATTCTAACAAAATCACTGGTAAAACACATTATCCGTAGTTCTACCACAATCACTGGTAAAACACATTATCCGTAGTTCTACAACAATCACTGGTAAAACACATTATCCGTAGTTCTACCACAATCACTGGTCAAACACATTATCCGTAGTTCTACCACAATCACTGATAAAACACATTATCCGTAGTTCTACCACAATCACTGGTAAAACACATTATCCGTAGTTCTACCACAATCACTGGTAAAACACATTATCCGTAGCTCTACCACAATCATTGGTAAGACACATTATCGGTAGTTCTACCACAATCACTGGTAAAACACATTATCCGTAATTCTACCACAATCACTGGTAAAACATATTATCCCTAGTTCTTCCACAATCACTGGTAAAACACATTATCCGTAGTTTTACCACAATCACTGGTAAAACACATTATCCGTAGTTCTACCACAATCACTGGTAAAACACATTATCCGTAGTTCTACCACAATCATTGGTAAAACACATCCGTAATTCTAACACAATCACTGGTAAAACACATTATCCGTAGTTCTACAACAATCACTGGTAAAACACATTATCCGTAGTTTTACCACAATCACTGGTAAAACACATTATCCGTAGTTCTACCACAATCACTGGTAAAACACATTATCCGTAGTTCTACCACAATCATTGGTAAAACACATCCGTAATTCTAACACAATCACTGGTAAAACACATTATCCGTAGTTCTACAACAATCACTGGTAAAACACATTATCCGTAGTTCTACCACAATCACTGGTAAAACACATTATCCGTAGTTCTATCACAGTCACTGAAAAAACACATTATCCGTAGTTCTACCACAATCACTGGTAAAACACATTATCCGTTGTTCTACCACAATCACTGGTAAAACACATTATCCGTAGTTCCACCACAATCACTGGTAAAACACATTATCCTTAGTTCTATCACAATCACTGGTAAAACACATTATCCGTAGTTCTACCACAATCACTGGGAAAACACATTATCCGTAGTTCTACCACAATCACTGGTAAAACACATTATTCGTCGTTCTACCACATTCACTGGTAAAACACATTTTCCGTATTTCTACCACAATCACTGGTAAAACACATTATCCGTAGTTCTACCACAATCACTGGTAAAATACATTATCCGTAGTTCTACCACAATCACTGGTAAAACACTTTATACCTAGTTCTACCACAATCACTGGTAAAACACATTATCCGTATTTCTACCACAATCACTGATAAAACACATTATATGTAGTTCTACCACAATCACTGGGAAAACACATAATCCGTAGTTCTACCACAATCACTGGTAAAACACATTATCCGTAGTTCTACCACATTCACTGGTAAAACACATTATCCGTATTTCTACCACAATCACTGGTAAAACACATTATCCGTAGTACTACCACAATCACTGGTAAAACACATTATCCGTAGTTCTACCACAATCACTGGTAAAACACATTATCCTTAGTTCTATCACAATCACTGGTAAAACACATTATCCGTAGTTCTACCACAATCACTGGGAAAACACATTATCCGTAGTTCTACCACAATCACTGGTAAAACACATTATTCGTCGTTCTACCACATTCACTGGTAAAACACATTTTCCGTATTTCTACCACAATCACTGGTAAAACACATTATCCGTAGTTCTACCACAATCACTGGTAAAATACATTATCCGTAGTTCTACCACAATCACTGGTAAAACACTTTATACCTAGTTCTACCACAATCACTGGTAAAACACATTATCCGTATTTCTACCACAATCACTGATAAAACACATTATATGTAGTTCTACCACAATCACTGGGAAAACACATAATCCGTAGTTCTACCACAATCACTGGTAAAACACATTATCCGTAGTTCTACCACATTCACTGGTAAAACACATTATCCGTATTTCTACCACAATCACTGGTAAAACACATTATCCGTAGTACTACCACAATCACTGGTAAAACACATTATCCGTAGTTCTACCACAATCACTGGTAAAACACATTATCCGTAGTTCTACCAGAATCACTGGTAAAACACATTATCCGTAGTTCTACCACAATCACTGGGAAAACACATTATCCGTAGTTCTACCACAATCACTGGTAAAACACATTATCCTTAGTTCTACCACAATCACTGGTAAAACACATTATCCGTAGTTCCACCACAATCACTGGTAAAACACATTATCCTTAGTTCTACCACAATCACTGGTAAAACACATTATCCGTAGTTCTACCACAATTACTGGGAAAACACATTATCTGTAGTTCTACCACAATCACTGGTAAAACACATTATTCCTAGTTCTACCACATTCACTGGTAAAACACATTATCCGTATTTCTACCACAATCACTGGTAAAACACATTATCCGTAGTTCTACCTCAATCACTGGTAAAATACATTATCCGTAGTTCTACCACAATCACTGGTAAAACACATTATCCGTAGTTCTACCACAATCACTGGGAAAACACATTATCCGTAGTTCTACCACAATCACTGGTAAAACACATTATCCGTAGTTCTACCACAATCACTGGTAAAACACATTATCCGGAGTTCCACCACAATCACTGGTAAAATACATTATCCTTAGTTCTACCACAATCACTGGTAAAACACATTATCCTTAGTTCTACCACAATCACTGGTAAAACACATTATCCGTAGTTCTACCACATTCACTGGTAAAACACATTATCCGTATTTCTACCACAATCACTGGTAAAACACATTATCCGTAGTACTACCACAATCACTGGTAAAACACATTATCCGTAGTTCTACCACAATCACTGGTAAAACACATTATCCGTAGTTCTACCAGAATCACTGGTAAAACACATTATCCGTAGTTCTACCACAATCACTGGGAAAACACATTATCCGTAGTTCTACCACAATCACTGGTAAAACACATTATCCTTAGTTCTACCACAATCACTGGTAAAACACATTATCCGTAGTTCCACCACAATCACTGGTAAAACACATTATCCTTAGTTCTACCACAATCACTGGTAAAACACATTATCCGTAGTTCTACCACAATTACTGGGAAAACACATTATCTGTAGTTCTACCACAATCACTGGTAAAACACATTATTCCTAGTTCTACCACATTCACTGGTAAAACACATTATCCGTATTTCTACCACAATCACTGGTAAAACACATTATCCGTAGTTCTACCTCAATCACTGGTAAAATACATTATCCGTAGTTCTACCACAATCACTGGTAAAACACATTATCCGTAGTTCTACCACAATCACTGGGAAAACACATTATCCGTAGTTCTACCACAATCACTGGTAAAACACATTATCCGTAGTTCTACCACAATCACTGGTAAAACACATTATCCGGAGTTCCACCACAATCACTGGTAAAATACATTATCCTTAGTTCTACCACAATCACTGGTAAAACACATTATCCTTAGTTCTACCACAATCACTGGGAAAACACATTATCCGTAATTCTACCACAATCACTGGTAAAACACATTATTCGTAGTTCTACCACAATCACTGGTAAAACACATTATCCGTAGTTCCTCCACAATCACTGGTAAAACACATTATCCTTAATTCTACCACAATCACTGGTAAAACACATTATCCGTAGTTCTCCCACAATCACTGGTAAAACACATTATCCGTAGTTCTACCACAATCACCACTAATTGCCAGATGACATAGTTCCGTAATAGATTGATAATAATGACTGGTCGCAGATGTATCACCATGATTTAGTATTACTGAACGACCAACTATCCCTCCTCTTAGTCACAGGCCTGGCATTTGACATTATTAGGGACCTGCCACTCTTTGCCATAAACAGATAAAATGTGCCGGGAACTTTCCCCCCACACACTCATCATTCTCTCACTTTATGTAACTTGACAGAACCTATGACCCTTCAGACTTTTACGCCCTTAATGTACGAGTCATAAAGGGTATGAACTTTTCATACTTCCCTGTTGGGCGCTGTAAACGCTTCTGCGCTTCACCTTGCACAGGATGTAAGGAGGTGCCCAATAAACTAGCCCCCTCGGGGGCAAATCTGAATCTGAACGACCAACACTCTCGGGACCGTTGACGCTGAGGCGTTGAATGTGTAACACCTGAGTCTGCACTTTACCTCATACAATATTAGTCCCGTCCCGCTCTCCCTCACCTCACCGGGCGATTACAAAATTAATGACCTTCCCGATTTTAAACATTTATTATTAAAAACTAGCAAAGCTAACGTTAAAGGCAAGGTAATAAAAATTCCTTAGGGGATTTTCATTTCCAATATCGCCAGTTACAGAACAGTTTTGAATAAACATTTATACTACAGTCCCAGCTGATGAAGGAAAAAAGCTAATGTTTTGTATTCAGCAATATGGTGCGTCGTCCTATGTTCACAAAGATGTTACAACATTCCTGATTAAGCAACTGTCTGATCCTTGGATGGGATGCGGTGGTTGGGGGAGGGGGCTGGTGGTGGTGAGAGAGAGGGCAGCAATGAAGTTTTCGTTCCACCAGTGTCAGCAACTAAGAAAATTTGAAGGGAAGGATACACGAGACTGTGACAAAAAAAGTTCAGTGTGATATGGTACAAACTGTATGGAGGGAAAAATACCGTTGTGGTGTCTGTAGAGCCACAAACGCTCATAATGATCTTCTGAAACTTGAAACTAAAACTTCTGAGTTCTTCATTATTAGTATATCTTGTTTTTCGCTGTAGCTGTGTTAGTTTTTTATAATAAACATTTAAACCGTATGTCACCCGTTATATTATATACCTATAATGTTTCAGTATCACCAGTGTTATCATCACATAGTATATAAACTCTTGGCGGCTACTCACGGAACACAAATTCCATCACTGGTTTTGTTGGAGGAGTCGTCCATGTATCTGTCTCAACAACGTAGTTAAACAAAGCCAATACCGCTAAATGACCTCGTCTGGTATTCTTCTGGAAGACACAAAACTTATAACCGTGTAAAAGAAACCATGATTATGGGGAGGTTATAGAAACAATACAACTCTACCGTCCTCTACTGTATATATGTAGTAACAATAAAATATAATCACAGAGGCTGATTGGACACGGGAGGAGACGGACGTTCTTGCGAGAACAGATTTCCTAACGGTTTTTTCCGCCATAGCCCGCTGCATCTTGTGCAATTTCACTTGCACCTGTTCTTGTTGTTGTTGTTCTTGCTACTCCAAGCATTAACAATTCATCCATCCATTCATCTTTCTTTTAAAAGTGGCTTTGTCACTTTAATTTTTTTGACACCTCACGAGCGCTCAGATTGACAGCCTTAGCATTCCCTCCCCACAGTTAGTGTGAGTGACCCACACAACTGAGAGGGAAGCGCTAACTGTTGTCCTTCCTGACGTGGTAGGAGGGCTTTCTCTCTTACTAAATTTCTTTCTAATACTTACCCTGGCCGAGGCACCTGCTGAATTTTTTTAATTCAGTATTCGTGCTAGAGCCCCCCCAGTGGTGCACACCTCACGGAGTGGGATTGTGTGTCTCCAGTGGGGGTCGGGGAAAAGCCTGGGCCAATCCAGCAGTGACGTCTGTGATCGTGCAGGCACACCACTGTTCGGGGGTCGTCCTTAAGTACAAGTATTTTTTTTTAGCACTTAAGGGCCTTGCATAACCTTAGTGCACCAACATCATATATGTAAGGTATCAACAAAGCTGTACACAAGGGGTGGTTCCCAGCCACCCCAACCATGCCCTCTGGGAGGGGAAGCTCCAAGACCCCCTCTGCTCGTCCAGGCAGGGACAGGCAGAGGCGGGAGGCCAATCATGACCCACGACTGCCACGACCTACGACAAACTCTGACAATCTAAACAACAAAACAACTGACAATGTAACGGCTACCGACAAAACTACGCAACAAAGACCAAACATTCAAGTATCAACTGAGAAGGCCCGAGTAATCCACTTTCGGACTGTTGACCCGTCTACCTCGTTTGACAAAATTAATGGCTTTATCATACATAAGGCCATTAAGGATCAGATAGGGGATGTAGAGAAAGTCCGAAAGACAAGAAAAGGCGAACTCCAAGTTACTGTTAAAGACGCACAGCAAATGAGAGACGCCTTGAATCTTAGAACATTTCATTCAACAACAGTGGAACCATATATCCCAGCATTTCTCAACACCTGTAAGGCTGTAGTTATCAGCTACGAATTTCAGGGGATGACTAATGACGAAATTAAGTACCACATGAAAGATCAAGGAGTCGTCGATGCTTTCGTATTTAGTAGGAAGACCACAGACGGTGAACGTAAACAATCGACTACAGCAGTACTGACTTTTGACGGACTTGTTAGGCCCACTCATGTCTTGGTAGGATATGAGAGGGTCCAGACCAAAACATATATTCCATTTCCAATGCGTTGTTTCAACTGTCAAAGATTTGGACACACTGGTAAGGCCTGCCGTAACACCCAGGTATGCTCCAAGTGTGCTCAAACTGGACACAGGGACAATGACTGTACACAAACGGAGGAAAAATGCTACCACTGTTCCGGTCAGCATGCTGCCTCAGACAGGAAGTGCCCTTCCTACCTGAGGGAGTATGAGATCGGTAAGGTGAGAGCAGAGAATAATTTGGACTACAGGGAGGCTAAGAGGCAGGTGGAGATGTCCTTGCAGACACCAACACCTGGAATGTCCTTTGCATCTGCTGTATCCAAAAATACCTCACCTCCCAAAATGTGCACCATTGGAACCCAGACTGAGACCAGGACCATCTCAACACAGACTGACTTCATAATCCCCGGTTATTCAACCAAAGACGAGAACACTAATACAACCATGACTAATAACGAGACCACAAAACCCAAACCGACTCGCGACCTTACCTACCCTCAAGTAAAGAGGAGGAGAACGCAGTCACTAGAGAACTTGACAAGAGACTCAACACAACCACCAACCTTTCGCATTGTTGAAAGGTCCCCGGGGCAGGGAGCCCCTGCTGAGCAGAGTACTGGCTCTTCGGAGCTGGGAGACTGCTCACCTGATGAGGGGGATTCTTCCCTGGAACAATTTTCCCCCCGATTTACAAGAGGAAAATCTAAAGCCCAAAACGCTGACCATATCAACTCTCAGACTTAAAATTCAGTATCATCCAGTGGAATTGCAGAGGTGCTAGGAATAAAAATGCTCAATTTCATTTACTTATGTCATTATTCCGGCCGGACGTTTTTTGCCTACAAGAGACGCTACTTGCGGGTCACGACGACCCACCTGTATTCGACAACTACACGTCCTACAGGGGAGACAACCTAAGGGGGGTAGCCCTATACATTCGGAGTTCATTCGCCCAGCAAAGAGTCAGTCTGAACTTGAACCTGCAGGCTGTCGCGTGCAGAGTTAAGATTCGGACTGGCTATGTTGCCATCTGTTCACTATACTGTCCTCCGGGCGGGCTCATTGACGATGGTGAGCTTGAGGAGCTATTCAACCAACTGCCAGGAAAGAAAATGATCCTCGGCGACCTCAATGCTCACCATTTGCGGTGGGGCAGTGTCCGGAGTGACGGAAGGGGAGAGCAGGTGGCTGCAGCTATCCTCAACTCCAACTTGTCTCTTCTGAATGACGGTAGTGCGACTCGAGTGGACGAACGATTTGGCACAGCGTCGGCTATAGATCTTTCTATAGTTGACGCTGCCTTGCTATTAGATTGTAAATTTTCTACATACGACGACTCTCTGGGTAGTGACCATTTTCCGATCTGCATTTCTTATGAGTGTGGCGCCCCGACGGCTACTCCCGAGGTGCGCTACAACCTTAGGAAGGCAGACTGGGGGGCATACTCAGAAGCCGTTCGTATAGACACCATTGGACAAGACATCAACACCAAAATTACACACATACAACAAGCTATAATACACGCTGCAGATTTAACAATTCCTAAGACTTCTGCAAAAACCCACAGGCCTGGAGTTCCATGGTGGACACCAGACTGCCGACGAGTTGTCTGTGAGCGAAATAGGAGTTGCCGTTTATTTAATAGAATTCCATCACTTGTAAACTTAATTGAGTATAAAAAAGCTAGAGCCAAGGCTAGGAGAGTTCTCAGGGAGTGTAAGAGAGAGTCTTGGCGGGCGTTCGTCTCCACTATTAACAAGGATACCCCTTCCTCTGAGGTATGGTCCGCTATAAACCGGGTCAGATCCAAAGGAGGAAGGAGTTTTATCCCACAGGTGAGTAGTGGAGGGCGGATTCTCGACGATCCCCAGGCCATTGCCAACACCCTAGGCCAGAAGTTTGCAGATGCCAGTAGCTCCACCAATCATGATCCACGCTTCGGCGTGTTCCGTGATCGTGCCGAGCTCTTGCATCTCGACTTCGAGAATGGGGACGAACAGGGCTACAATCGAGCATTTTCCCCAGAGGAACTTTCCTTTGCTATTAATAAGGGCAAGGGCTCTACTCCTGGACCTGACGGTATACGATACGAGATGATTAAGCACCTTGACCAGGGAAACCTGGACAAATTGCTAGAAGTGTACAATGAGATCTGGACGTCCAGAACGTTTCCAAACTCATGGCACTTTGCCCATGTCGTACCGATCCCGAAGAGGGACAAATGCCCGAATAACACCAACTCATTCCGTCCGATTTCGCTCACAAACTGTCTGTGTAAGGTCATGGAACGTATGATAAAGCGTAGACTAATGTATTTTTTGGAAAGTAACAACTTATTGAATGATCGACAGTGTGGTTTCCGCCAAGGTAGAAGCACACTAGATCATTTAATAAGTCTTGAAACTGACATCTCAAAAGCTCTTTGCAGTAAAGAAACATTAATTGCAGTATTTTTAGACATAGAAAAAGCTTTCGACATGACATGGCGGACTGGCCTCATGATGAAGCTCCACGCCATGGGTCTGAGAGGTAATTTGCCAATTTTCATCAGTAATTTTTTGCAAGACCGGACTTTTTCCGTCAAACTAAAAGGTAACGTAAAATCAGACATATTTGTCTTAGAAAATGGAGTTCCACAAGGTAGCGTTTTGGGCCCGATTTTATTTCTTGTAATTATTAATGATTTCCTATCACCAGCCCCCAGCTTGAGTGACCTCAAATTCTCCTTGTTTGCTGACGATTGCGCAATCTGGCGCTCCTCTCGAGTTGAGAGGCTATCTGCACAAAGGGTGCAAGCCGGCCTAAAAGCCGCGGAACAGTGGGCAATACAATGGGGATTTAGGTTTTCAGTTGAGAAGACAGTAGGAGTAGTCTTCACTAAGAAACGTAACATTAGAAATCCAGTATTAAAATTAAATGATACTCCTATTAAATTTCAGACTTCAGTAAAATTTCTTGGTGTTCATTTTGACCGGAAATTAACGTGGAAAAACCACATTAACGAACTTGAAAGTAAATGTCTTAAAGTCACAAACATCCTGAAAGTTTTATCAGGTACTACATGGGGAGCCGATAGGAAATCTTTATTAATGGTGTATAAGACCCTGATCAGATCAAAACTTGATTATGGATGCCAGTTGTATGCTTCGGCATGCGACACCACACTCGCAAGGCTAACCAGAATACAGAACCGATGCCTTCGTCTATGTCTGGGTGCCTACAGGTGTACACGTGTAGTTAAACTAGAGGTTGAGGCCCACGTCCCTCCACTTCACATCAGGAGGGACATGTTGACGCTAAGGTACGGGTTGAGTGCGGCTAGGAAGCGCGGCACAGGCCACCCAGGTTGGTGTGCTGTTGCCAACTTCCGTTTCCTGCAGCTGCGTAAGTCCCCGTCCTCGGTTGTCCGCCTCCAGACCTTGTGCCAGGGTGCTGGTATCCATTTCGGAGATGTTGATAGATACGTTCCACCGTTGTGTCCGCCATGGGAGAACCCCAACCTCCATGTGGAAACATCGTGGCTTCCGGGAGCAAAGAATGACTTTCATCCTGAGCTCCTGAGGCAACTTTTCTATCAATTTCTTGAAGGATTCAGCACCTATACTCACGTGTACACCGACGGGTCCAAGACTGACGACAACGTTGGAGCCGGTATCTGGAGCAGAGACGAGGAGTGGAGCTCCCGCCTGCCGCGGCATGCAACTATTTTCTCTGCAGAAATGTTCGCAATTAGTAAAGCCATTGACATTGCAATAACAAGCAATGTCAGTGATGTTGCTGTCATTTCAGATTCCATGTCAGCTCTTAAAGCAATTGAAGGTGGTGATACTACCAGCAATGAAATACAGGGCAACATTATTAATAAATTACATGAGTGTGCCAAGAATATTGTGCTGGTGTGGGTGCCTGGGCATTGTAACATTTGGGGCAATGAACAGGCAGACAGATTAGCAAGAGCGACTGTGGGTCTCGGGGAGACAACTAATGTGCCCTGGGAGACTCAGTCGTGTCTCTCCTTGGGGAAGACATATACATTTGAAAAGTGGCAACATGATTGGACTAGGCTAAATCTCCACAACACCTGGAAGCCTAACATAGGTAACTGGCCCTCAGCATACAGGAAGAATAGGAGGGAAGAGGTCGTTCTCGCCAGACTTAGGCTGAACTGCACCTATCTGACCCACCTAGGGGCCTACCTTGATCAGTCCTTTCCACCCATCTGTTCCACTTGCAACCAAACTCTCTCCATCAAACATATTCTGACTGAGTGCAGCCAGTACGAACCAGAGCGCCGGCAGCTGGTTATCCTAGCTGCCGAGCAAGGCTTCGTGCTGACTGTACCCAACCTATTGCAAGATGATGTCACCATCAGTGACGTTGTAATAACCTTCCTCAAGGAGACCCATCTTATCGGCATGCTATGATTGACACACGCATGAACTCTTTTTATATCTATTATATGTATACAACCATGCCTAAAGAAAATAAAAATGAATAAAACAAAATTAAAACATACAACATGAGAAACACATCACAAACCTTATCATTACATACAACACTCACATTTATCAAGTTAAACTGACACCCACCAACACATATTCAAACAAAAAGACACGGGCTACAAAAGACTTTAAAAAAAAAAAAAAAAAAAAAAAAAAAAAATCACAGAGAAACTAGTCACCTGACAAGCCATTTCATCTGGTTTGTCAGTAAATCACCATCATATCACTCATGCATACCATAATTCATCCCCAATAAAAAACAACAAGAAGAAAGAACTAACCAAAATACCAAGAACAAGAAGAACACAAGAATAACAAGAAAAAAAGAAACAAGAACATCAGATTAGTTGTAGCAAAAAAGAAGAGCAAGATTAGAAGAAGAAAGAAAACATCAGCTCCGGCCGAAATAGCCTAATGGCGAAGAGGCCAGAAATCCCTAACAACTTTGAATATAATCACTAACAAACTCAGTGTCATCAAAGGTGTGGTTCAGCTAACACTCTGGCGAGTCACAACACACCTGTTAACATGGGCTGGCGGAATAAAACCAAACTGTAACGCACTTCACCAAATTGAGGAGAAACATAAAATGTTCTCAAAACGATTAAAGGGAAAGTTTTACGTACATTTGCCTCGCTAATCTACAAGAATGACTGCAGTGTGTCGGTGGCAGCAGGGACAGAGAGGTGCACCAAGAGAGACGTACAGGAGAAAAATGACGACAACGATCCAGTTTGTGGAGCTCAAGCTGCTTCTCTTGGTACTGGAACACAACCAGTTTCATGAATTTACCAGCATACTTCGTTTAATTGGCAAGTAATTGCAGTCCCTTGCTTGTATTGTTCAATTTATAAATATTATTTCTGCAACTTTAACCAAGAGAAACATCCCAGGAATCAGGCAATGACGACGACTATTCAACTAATCAAAATAAACTCTGTCAAAAGTTTGGGTTCCTGGTCTTGTCAGGAGGAAGACATAGTTGACAAGTTGTTTGAGCTTATCGTGTGTGTTTTATGACCAAGTCCTGTGAGTCCCAACCACTTCAGCAAATGCTGTGTTTCTCAAAGACATTCGGAAGTCTGCAGACAACAAAAGTCTCAGATACTTCATAGAAACTAAAAGCTTGTCATTCCTTACTTGACACAGGGGTGCCGGGGCCGAGGGGATACCTCACTCGCCTCTTGTTTTAAACATCGTTCGTTTGATCCAGTGGGGAAGTGTGCTGTTGTTTTACTCGACACAACTACACTACTAAATGATGATGTGAGTAACAGCCAATTGTAGCCCCTCCAGACTTGTTCAGTGGATTATAATATTATCCGGTGATGAAGTAATGTGTAAGTGATATCTGGTGTGAAAGGAATAGTTACCAGACCTGATCCTCACCTGCTGGTCACAATCGTCCAGACTTCAGCAAAAGTCACACCTCTCACATCTCAACCTATCCGTGGTATGTGACTTCAGACCCACATGACAGGTACCCAAGTTGGTCAGTAGATTTCGTAGTGCACAGAGGTCTACCAAGTTTGTATACAATCTCTGTACACCGCCCTTCATGCCATAACATGAATACAAAATTAGTATATAAAAATAAATGCCAAAGCACTTGGTCACTATCGTATCCAAATTATAGCTTCCTGGCCCAAGCACCACATGAGGTATCTCCCGCTCAATCAAGAAAATAAACAAATAAACGGAACAACCACTGAGTACTCCACTTTCCCGCGCACTTCACACTTCACCTGTAGACAGAATGGGGGATGGGGGGTAGGGTGTGTATAGCGTCACATTATCACTGAAACGGTCCAACACAATCTATGGCTACCCGAGAAGATGGTTCTGCAATGGCGGGTAAGGGTTCAAGTGGAACAGGACGGACTCTACCCTTGGCGGACATACGTGGGCACTGATCACAACTCCTACAAAAAGCTCTAATATCCGCTCCCATACCTGGCCAGTAAAACTGATCAGCAACCTTCCTATAAGTTTTCCTACGAGAACAGTGACTTACTAGAGGGCTCTTGTGAGCTACAGAGAGAATGTTACTACGACAAACAGCAGGGACAACAAGTAAAAACCGACCTACTTTGGCTGGTCGCTTGGATGACACACAAGACCTGTGTAACACCCCATTAATAGAAACAAACTTGAAAACCGACCCATCTCTCACCTGATCCTCCTCCCCGGAAGTCACCTTCTCCCTTACCCGCTTCAGAGTGGCACACGAGTCTTGAAGCTTGGCGAACTCCCCGGGAGTCACAGTCAGTGGCAACAAATTCGGAAGAATCAGGGGGATGCGGTCGTTTCACCTTCGCCGACCTTTTCTCTACAGCTTGGACCCTTGCTGGAGGTGTGGTGGCGTGTGAGGGTGGCGAGGAGACGTCGGCAGGTGACGAGTCGTCGTCAGGTGGCGTGGGGACCGGTGCTGGTGGCGAGGAGACTGGTGCTGGTGGCGAGGAGAGTTTTAAAGGTTCCAGGTCGTTAGGGTCACGAACACCGGGAACATTATCAATGAGGACACTAGCAAATTTAATGGGAGCTCTTACCACATTAGACCAACCAGTGAAATAGGGGCAACGCAGATAGCACCTAACAACAGGGAACTGGTCAACACGATCTAAATAATCGGCGACACTAACCTTCGGGCAGCTGGAGATGTCAGCGTCAGGCAGGGCTTCCTCAGAGACAATAATGCACGAGCAACCAGTGTCCCTGATGAAAGTAGATGCTCTAGAACCATTTATTGTTCCACTGACACAATAACGGGGGCAGCTCCTGTTTTCCAAACAGAATCCGACCTAGTGGCTGGGCTGATGAGTGTCAGCAGTCTTGAAGGCGAGGGAATTCCTGGGACAGCGAGAACGAATGTGCCCTTCTTCTCCGCAGCTGTGACACGCACGGTTGGTGTGGTGAGCTACTCCTGCGTACTCCTGGGGGTGGTTCCTCGGAGGACGGAGGCTTCGCAATCTTTCACTACAGGAGGGGAAGACTTAGGGTAGGCTTTGCGAGCAGACGCCCAGTTGTCGGCAAGACGAACAGCTTCTCCAAGCATCGCTGGCTGGTGTTCTTTGATGAAAATTCTCAAGTCTGGAGGTAGAGAAGACAAAAACTGATCTAATATCATGAAGTTAGAGAGAGACTCAAAGGTTTTTCAACCACTGATGCCTCCAGCCATTGTTGAAACAAACGACCCAGGTGAATCGAAAACTGCTGGTACGTTTCTCCTGCTCTAATCTTCGTTCTGCGGAAATCGACACGGTAACTATCAGAAGTCTTGTTAAATCCTCGCAAGAAAGCTTGCTTCAACAAGAAGTAATTTCTGGTGATGTCGGCAGACAGGGACGTGTAAATCTCTACCGGCTTACCACTCAGTAGGCTCCCCAACCTTACAGCATAGCTATCTGGGTCCACACCAAGCAGCTCGGCTACCCGTTCAAACCTAACAAGATAGGAGGCGATGTTTTCTCCTTCACGGTACACAGGCAAGCTGGGTTTTACCACATTGTCTTGTATATGGCCAGAGGATTCTGCATTACTTGAAGCATTAATCCTAGCTAGTTCTAGGTCCTTTTCTGCCTTCAACTTATCTAAGTCGAACTCTCTTTCTCTCTGACGTTCCTCCAACTCTCTTTCTCTTTGACGTTCCTCCAACTCTCTCTTTTTCTGAAGTTCCTCTCTCGCTTTCTGACGTTCCTCTCTCTCGGCATTCTGTTGGGTGACCACATACTGACTAACCTCAGTACCTGTCAGACCCAGGGCCACCGCTTGACCTTTCAACTCCTCAAATCTAGACATAATGACCCGAAAGGCCAAGAACAAAAAGAAAAATACACAACTTACCCCGCGAATAGTCAAAGGTAACTCACCTAGTGGCTCAACCAGACCAATAAATGATATGATCCGACTGGAGGGAACCTTGTTCCGCACCCAGCCCAGCTGAATCACTTTCAGGGTAAAGCAACCGCACCAGGTGAAACAACAACAAAAATGCTATGACAGCATCCACAGTGCACCCCAACCAACACTAATTAACTTCCCCAAGTACAAGGGAGAGCAACAAAATTAGCACAACAGGATGAAGGGATAACCACTGAACAACACTTACTTCCGGGCCACAGACAGCATGAGGCGCGCACACGGCGACTTACAACAACACCGGAACGAATGTTAGCCCTCAGAAATCAAGGTCAGAGAAAATCCTGGCTAGGTCGCCACTTGTAAAGGCCTGGGACTTAGCGATAGAAATCCCTTACCAGGCTAATCAGGATCTTAATAAAAGAAAGTCAAGGACCATGGTTTTCTGAGGAATAACAGACAACCGTTTGAGATTGACATCTCTTTACTATAAAAATATAACACAAAACTCTGACACCACTCAACAAACATCAAGTAACAATTACGGGAGTCAAACAATTAATGCAGTCAACAGTTAATGGAGTCAAACAATTAAGGGAAGCAAACAATTAAGGGAAGCAAACAATTATTGGGAGCAAACAATTAAAAGAATCAAACAATTAATGGAATCAAACAATTAATGGGAGTCAAAAAACTGATAGAATCAAACAATAAAAGGGAGTCAGCAATTAAAGGAATCAAACAATGAACAGATATTTCCTACGACAGTGGCCCTGGGGAAGGTTCCAGAACACAGTGATCTACTCTCGGGGGAAGCGTCCGTTCAACTCCTCACTCGAGCGACAGCGGCCTATGTCTTGATACAGCAGATGAAACACCGGGGCATAGACGGTGGAGAGGAGCTGGCGGTTGATGTCCAGAGAATTCACAGTCGATAGGTGAAGGTCTGGGAAAATAGCCCATGAGTCCAGGACCTATGATGAGATCACAGCCAGAATTTGACGGACAGAACAGCAGGGTAGCTAGATAGTGACTGTATGACGGCTGGGGTGAATCTCCTGTGACACAAGTAGCCGCTGCCGTTCTCACCTCTGTCCACCCCCCCCCCCCCAAGTGTTGGTTACACCAGCAAGCGAGAGAGTTAGCAGCGGTAACGAACAGGAAGATCGTTTCCACCCTTACAGTGTTCATAGTTCTCATCAAGGAATGGAGGTCTGAGCTACTGGCATAGAGATTACTATTGTCTGCAAATAAGTTGTATTTTATGAGTGCGCTGGAGTGGACTATGTCGTTTATGTTCAACAAAAATAGTACTGGACCACAAATGGAACCATAGGGGACGCCATACAAGATTTGCGAGGAGTCAGATTGATGATTATTATAGCTGACATACTGCATCCTTTTGGACAGATATGAGGTAAAGCAATTGTGGGACAGGCCCCTAACGCCGTAATGTTCAAGCTTTGAAAGGAGGATGGTATGGTCGACCTTTTCTCGTTAATCAAAGGATTTCAGACAAAATTACGTCTCTGGGAGTCGAAAATCAGAAAGCATAATACAGCCCATTTCCCAACTCTCAGCATGTATGAAATTAAGGACAAACAGTTTTCAAAGAATGCTGACAGGTTGACAGCCTTGCAGGATGAGTTCTCACACAGATTTCAGGATATCAGAAGACATGCACTAGCAATAGAATTATTTGCTGCACCTTTCACTCTGGACGTAGAAACCGTTCCAGAGATGTATCAGACGGAAGTGATCGACCTCCTATGCAACAATGAACTGAAGAAAAAATATGGCCAAGTTTCCACTCCTCATGAATTTTATAAAAATTATTTACCAAGAGCAGATTATCCACAACTTTCTGCTCACGCACAAAAAATATTGTCAGTGTTTGGAAGTACATACAGTACTTATGTGAAAAGCTGTTTTCAAAAATGAATATAACTAAGAACAAATTAAGGTCCTCTATTACTGATGTGCACCTACTAAACACCCTCTGTGTTGCTACATCAACCATCCAGCCAGACATCGCACAGTTAGTGCAGCAAATACAAAGCCACCCATCTCATTAACATATCAATTCACAGCCAACAAACAGTTGTTAGTAAGAATTTTGTTTTAGGCTTTAGATTTATCATTAATTCTGAATTTTAAAAGCAATATAGTGAGTGTATGGCCCATCATGCATCATATGGTTTTTATTGTGGCCCTCTATGAAAAATGTTTGCACGCCCTGGGCCACTAATTATAATTAAAATAAAATAAAATAATAAAAATAATATATTTATTGATGTTCGGCGATGAGAGGCGAGTTTGTTTATTTGGTCTGAGGAGATCATTGTGTTGGAGAAGCTGGGTATAGGGATGTTAGTGTGAAGAACAAATATTATTGACTGGGACAAAGGCATTCATTAAGTCAACAATATTGTTCACTGAGAATGTTGTTCAATATGTCACCAATTAGTCTTCGCTATAATTAAATATCAGTTTGGGTAAACAAAATCACTAGAGTTAAGTTCAGGATCCAGACACTTAGTGATAGTGACTTTATGCCCATCAAATACTCTATGTAAGAAGAATTATTTTTCAGTAGACTATAATAATGATAAAAATTTTAAACAGTGACACTCAAACTCATTTTGGCTTTTGTTCTATCTCACTAAACTTCGTGACTTATGTTGCCTAAACCACTTATGTCTTCCATGACTTAGTGTGAAGTTAAATTATACTATACTCCTTTAACCTGGGAATTGATAAATCTGGTCAAGATTACTTTCTTTAGCTTTTTATAAATGGTTTTAATTTCAAGCTGATGTCTTTATTACAGAACTATTGAGGAACAAAATAATCTCCTCCGACGACGAGTCTATGATCCTTGAGCCAATAGTTGTAATTATAAACACTGGCTCAAGGGATTCATGTTGTCACTCCCGGGAGGCGCGGTAACCTTAGTTAAGTTTTTCGCCTCATTCTTGTCCTTCACCCGTGATCATCAGGTGGTGTAAAGACATTAAGACAAGGCCACCCAGAAAGGTAGGCGGGGGTGGGGGGGTAAATTGGGCAATTTGCCCTGGCCCCTGACATCCTTGGGCCCCCAAACGATTAGAGATGTGTAGACGCGCTCAAGTTATTAGCGTTCGAAAATTTGACGTCTATACTGTAATTCTCCGGATGTGAAAAAAAAAATATAATAGATGCGGTATACTTTGATCTTGGAAAGTGACCACTGAGGGCCCCATCTTATGATTCTGCCATGGGTCCCCGCTAAGCTCTGGGGTGCCCTGCCTGAAGCTACTAACCCCGTGAAGCAAGTGGGTCTACAGGTGGCCCAGGAGGTGGTCCAAGAGGTGAACCATGAGGTAGACCAAGAGGTGGACCAGGAAGTGAACCGGGAGATGAACCAAGTGGCGGCCCAGGAAGTAGAACAGCAGGTGGAGCACCAGGAGGTGGACCAAGAGTGGACCAGTAAGTAAACCAGGCGATGAACCAGGTGGCGGCCTAGGAAGTGGAACAGCAGGTGGAAAACCAAGAGGTGAACCAGGAGGTGGACCAATCGTGTGGACCATGATATGAACCAGGAGTTGGACCAAGAGGTGGACCAGGAGATGGACCAGGTGGCGGTCCAGGAAGTCGAACAGCAGGTGGCCCAAAAGGTGGACCAAGATATGGACCAGGAAGTGGACCAAGAGGTGGACCAGGTGGCGGCCCAAGAAGTGGAGCAGGAAGTAGACCAGGAGGTGTACCAAGATATGGATCAGAAGGTAGACCAAGAAGTGGACCAGGAAGTGGACCAGGAGATGGACCAGGTGGCGGCCAAGGAAGTGGAACAGCAGGTGGAAAACCAGGGGGTGGACCAATAAGTGGACCAAGCGGTGAACCATGAGGTGGACCAATCATGTGGACCAAGATATGAACCAGGAGTTGGACCAAGAGGTGGACCAGGAGGTGGACCAGGTGGCGGCCCAGGAAGTGGAACAGCAAGTGGCCGAGAAGGTGGACCAAGATATGGACCAGAAGGTGAACCAAGAGGTGGACCAGGAGGTGGACCAGGTGGCGGCCCAGGAAGTGGAACAGCAAGTGGCCGAGAAGGTGGACCAAGATATGGACCAGGAGGTGGACCAAAAGGTGGACCAGGAGGTGGACCAAGAGGTGGACCAGGTGGCGGCCCAAAAAGTGGGGCAGGAGGTGGACCAGGAGGTGGACTAGGAAGTGGAGAGAAGATGAGAGTGGAGGTGGACGATACTATAATCCAAGTGTTTTCGTTCTAATCCTCTGGTAACCCCCTACCCCCCCCCCCTCCCACTCCCTCCCATCTCCTCTCAGAAAAAAAAATATCGTCTCCATTTCGTTTCAGTTCCTGAATAGTCTAAAAGGTTCCTAAGGAAAGTTTAAAGCTTGGTCTAATTGGAGACGTGGGAAGGTATCCAAATTGTCTCACTTAAGATAGGCACAAAGACGGCGGCCTGGCATGGCATCGAAATTACCCTGAGATTGTCTTGGGGAGGTAAGAGAGGGAATGTTGTTATACGGTGGTAAGTAGATTCCTTCTCTTATGGTTAGTTGGGAATGCTAATGTAACACGAGGATTCATAGAAATTGCAAGATAATTATTTAATCCCTTGAATACACGATGACTTAACCCATTGGATATGATATGTGCTTCAGGGGGTTAAGTCGTCACACTCTAGAGGTTAGATCATCATACTCAATGAGTTAAATCGTTATACTAAAGGTATTAATTAAAATACTTGAGGAGTTAAGTCATCATACTCTAGGAGTTAATTCATCGTACTGAAGGGGTTAAGATCAGTATTCGGAGTAAAGTCCCTAATACTTGAGGGTTAAGGTTTACACTGTTTCCTGGCCATCACTCATGAGCTAACACTCGAGGGAAATACGTCATCACTTTCTCATTTATGTGGTCGGTCAGGGACGATGTGAGTGACCGATGGTGCCCCTCTTCCCTAGTGACCGATGGTACCCTCTTCCCTAGTGACCGATGGTGTCCCTCTTCCCTAGTGACCGATGGTGCCCCTCTTCTCTAGTGATCGATGGTGCTCCTCTTCCCCAGTGACCGATGGGGTCCCTCTTCCCAAGTGACCGATGGTGTCCCGCTTCCCTCGTGACCGATGGTGCCCCTCTTCTCTAGTGACCGATGGTGTCCCTCTTCCCTAGTGACCGATGGTACCTTCTTCCCTAGTGACCGATGGTGCTCCTCTTCCCCAGTGACCGATGGTGTCCCTCTTCCCTAGTGACCGATGGTGCTCCTCTTCCCCAGTGACCGATGGTGTCCCTCTTCCCTAGTGACCGATGGTGCTCCTCTTCCTAAGTTGACCGATGGTGTCCCTCTTCCCAAGTGACCGATGGTGCCCCTATTCCCTAGTGACCGATGGTGTCCCTCTTCCCTAGTGACCGATGGTGCTCCTCTTCCTAAGTTGACCGATGGTGTCCCTCTTCCCTAGTGACCGATTGTGCCCCTATTCCCTAGTGACCGATGATGCCCCTCTTCCCTAGTGACCGATGGTGCCCCTCTTCCCTAGTGACCGATGGTGCCCCTCTTCCCTAGTGACAGATGGTGCCCCTCTTCCCTAGTGACCGATGGTGCCCCCCTTCCCCAGTAACCGATGGTGTCTTTCTTCCCTAGTGACCGTTGGTGTCATTCTACTCTAGGGACCAGTCAGTTTATAGTAGAGCGGATAATGGAAAAATCGTGCAAATGGTGATACAAGCATGAAATTTGGCATGATCATACCCTAGGGGCTACTGGTCAAATCTGCCTGATTGGCCATTTGGAAATCAAAGATGTCGGCTATTTTTCAAGATGGCTGCCAAATTGACCTTCGAAAGATGATTTTTTTTATAAAAATTGATGTAGTTGGTCAATCTAAATGATCTTAATGTTGATATGTATGTTTTCAAGCATGCTCGGATGATTTTTTCTATTTCTGATACTCTCTGATATATATATTTGTCTTATTTATGACTGGTTTTATGTACTGGTTTTATGTTTTTTCCAACTAGGTGAGGGTAGCATGCAGAGGGTCTCTGCATGTGAGGGAGTGATTGTCGGGCACTACCAGGGCACACTGGTGACATCACTGCTGTGCAACCCAGCATGGGGTTCAGTGTCAGCTAAGAAAAAGCATGTCATACTGCAACAGCTTAGTATCCCAAATGCTGCTTAACCAACCGCAAATCAGTTAAGCAGCCGCACCTGAATTGACAGGATGTGACAGCGCGGGAGAGCCGAGCCAAGGATAACGGGGTTTTAGTTATCTAGATGGTGTACTGATCGCACGGGACTAATGACACTGGATGAACGATCGGACTAGGTGTAGGGCAAAAGGCATGAACCTAGTTGTATCTCATTCAAGAAATTGCTTATCAGGGTGGTAAAAGGATAAACCCTCGGCCCTGAAGATCAAAAATAGTTATGGACACAAAATCTACCAACAAATAATCCCTCACTGACTGGGCAAAGTGTTGTCTTTGTCAACAGGATAAGAGGGAAGATCTTAAGTCTCCACATGCAAATCCTGACAAAAAAGGAGATGACGGTTACGAGAGCTTGGCAAGGAATATTCCTCTATTTCATTCAATCAATGCACTGCCAATCAAGCTTGACCCTGCAAGACCTGTTGAAGATGATGGGATAGAGGAGACCTTGAGGAGAAACAAGGCACATGAGAGTTGCTGACTTCTGTTCAACAACACAAAGTTAAATAGAGCTCAGAAAAGGCGAACCTCTGCAGTTGCTACAGAGGAGAGCAGCAGTAGCAAGATACTACGAATGGTCAGAGACCCAAAAGCAACAGAATGCTTTCTATGTGAGGAAGAAGCTTCGGGAGATGACATAAGACATGATTCACCTTCGAGACATGATGTGCCTTGAGCAACAACATCCAGAGGTAGCGAGGGAGTTCTACAAGGGAACTTTGTTGTTCACAAGTCAGGAAGAGAATTCTCTGCCATTGCTATTGATCAAGCCCATGAACTAAACAATGCAGTGATTTAAGGCGATGGAGGAGCAATTGGGTTGACTGAGGACCCAGCAGCACTTCGTAGATGGATGGTGGCTGGACCTGAAGTGAGTTGTCTTGTTGCTGGATATGAAGCTGCGTCAGGGGCAAAATATGGAACCACCACCAGCAGCCGACATCATGAGCAGACCATGAGTGAACAGAAATCTTTCTTTGAGAAGGTGGAAGCACATTCCAAGGTTGCTGCGGGAGATGGGCAACCCTCTCCAAGAAGAGTCATCTTACCTTCTGGTGTTAGACACAAAGAACATTGTAGATCCAGATATTGCTAAAATGGTTGGTACACACCATGACAGAGGAAAAGAGCAACTCCAGTCATTCTTAGAGAGACTAAAGAATGAAGGTAAATGTCTGTTCTACCATCCAATCAGGAAAAACAGATCCGCCTTCTTCAAACATGACCACGTTGTTAGCAGTTCCAAAGAGTAGGTGCTGAAAGATGACTGTCAGCTGTTCTCGCGACTCTTCATCTCCAGTCAGAACAGACAGTATGACTTGCAAGAATTCTTCAAGCACGAGAACCAGTCAGATCCTGCCTCCCTCAGTAACAATAGCAAGCTTCATACATGTCAGAAGTCACAGCTGGCTGAAATTCTTCAAGCACAAGTGAATGCTACAGAGAGAGAACCACATGGAGATGCTATCATCATAGATGGCTCAGCACTGATCGATGCCCTGCCTCCAAGCACCTCAAAGACTTTTGATGCCTATGCCAGAGAAGACATCCTGCCCAAAGTGGAATTCTATGGTGCCAAATACAATAGGGTGGATGTAGTGTTTGATGTGTACAAAAATTCAAGTCTGAAGTCTGAAGCCAGGTCGAAACGAGGACAGGGGATCAGGAGTAGAGTTATAGGAACCACTAAGACTCCCAAAAACTGGAGAAGCTTTCTGCGAGATGACAAAAACAAGACAGAACTATTCCATTTTCTCGCGGAGAAAATGTGTGAAGCACAGACGACAAGCACGGTGGTTGTGACAAAGGGAGAAAATGCCATTACGAACACAGAGAAGTCCCTAGAAGCTGTGGCTCCAAGCTGTCATGAGAAAGCAGACACACGAATATTTGTGCATGCTAGGGATGCAGAAATGGAATGTAGCAAGTCCCTCATCATCAAAGCCAATGACACTGACGTGGTCGCCATAGCAGGATCTGTACTGCCATCACTACAGGAGCTTGGTCTTGATAACATGTGGATTGCCTTTGGCCAAGGAGCCAGTCATCGATGGATTCCAGTTCATGATGTAGTTTCTGCGATAGGGCCTAACAAAGCTAGTGGGATCCTATACTTTCATGCTTTCACTGGCTGTGACGCTGTGTCTGGCTTCCGTGGGAAAGGAAAGAAATCTGCATGGCAGACATGGAATGTCTGTGATGAAGTTTCAGAAACACTCACCAAACTCAGCCAATGTCCAACAACAGTTGCTGATGTTGACCTGCAGAAGCTGAAAAGATTTGTTGTCCTCATGTACGACAGATCTAGTGCAGCCACTGGTGTAGATGAGGCAAGACTAAATCTCTTTTCCCGCAAGCAGAGACCATATGACTCCATTCCACCAACCCAGGCAGCCCTCAAGGAACATGCAAAGCGGGCTGCCTACCAGGCTGGTATCATCTAGGGCCAGGCAACAATCTCCAATCCAGAAACCAGCAGTCCTGTCAACTGGGGATGGACGCAGAAGGGAGAGGCATGGCAGATACGTTGGACGACTCTTCCCCCGATTGCTACATGCTGTCAGGAGCTGACCGAATGTTCCTGTAAGAAAGACTGCAACCAGAGATGCAAATGCTTTCGCTCTGGACTTTCCTATACAGCACTTTGCAGCTGCATATGTGAACAGCAGTAAATGCACAAAGATGTACTGTCAGGAGAAGTCACAGGAACCAGTGCTAATAGTGAGTACTTTTTTATTTAGTAAGTTCTTTTTTGTTATATTTTTTTTTTACTAAAAGTGTTATTTTATGTGGATACAAATGTTACAATAGACTTAAAACTATAAAAAAATCATCTGAGCATGCTTGAAAACATACATATCGACACCAAGATCACTCAGATTGACCAACTACATCAATTTCTATAAGAAAAATAAACTTTTGAAGGTCAATATGGCAGCCATCTTTAAAAATGGCCGCCATCTTGGATTTTTAAATGGCCAATCAGGCAGACTTAACTAGTAACCATTAGAGAATTACCATGCCAAATTTGGTGCTTGTATCACCATTTGCATGATTCTCTTGAAAAATTGCATTTAGCTGCCCCACTATTTAGCAACACTCAATGTGAGACCAGTTATCCCTGACCAGTCATTTGTGGATAGAGGCCGAACTCACTCATACCAATTCCTCTCTCAAGTACAGTTAACTCCTCCTTCAACACCCACTATACCCTTACCTACGCCTAGTACACTCTCACCTACACCCACCCTACTCACCTACACGCACTACACCTTCACTTACACCCATTCCACTCTCACCTACACCCACTACACCCTCACCTACACCCACTCGTTATTCGATTTTATTACAAGGTAGTCGGGTCACCTTCATGCACCTGAAATAATTATAATTAGACAGTTATGAAATAATTATACCATAACACATATTTTTTGCCTGTAAATAAATAGTTTAATGCTAAATTTCAAAGTATTCATATAATAAATATATAGAAAAATATTAAAATATTTTGATTTATTAGGTTTAACATCCCCCCTCCCCCCCCCCCCCCCCCCCTTGAGAGCGAGTTTCCCCGTCAGTCAGTCATTTCTCCCAATCCTGACTTGTTTTTCTCCCTGTCTTGTGGGGTAATTTTGGCTCAAGGGGGGGGGGGGGGGGGTAGGGTTTTTTGTAATAGCTCCCGGTATTGAAATAAATGCAACACGCTTAACTCTGATATTTTTCCGGCAATTTTTCGAGCAATTTCAGTTAGAATTTAGGAGAATTTCTTGTTCCATAAATTCTTCCACCAACGCTGTGTCAGGGGTCAGTAGGAATTAGAGAGATAACTCACTAACAGATGGCACTGTTACTGAAAGTGTGACGCGAGACAAGACGACGGGAGAGAGGGAGGGCTGTTGGAAGAGAGGGAGACAGGGACAATGGGAGGGAAGGAAGGATGACAGGAGGAAGGGAGGGCGAAATGTCACAAAGGCTCAGGGAGGAGAGTACACCGTCATAGAGGCTCAGGGAGGAAGAGTACACCGCCATAGAGGCTCAGGGAGGAAGAGTACACCGTTATAGAGGCTCAGGGGCAAAAGTGCACCATTATAGAGGCTCAGGGAGGAAGAGTACACCACCATAGAAGCTCAGGGAGGAGAGTACACCGTCATAGAGGCTCAGGGGCAAGAGTACACCATTATAGAGGGTCAGGGAGGAGAGTACACCGCCATAAAGGCTCAGGGGGGAAGAGTACATCGTTGTTCTCGCCCTTAACCATCGATTCTTGATGAGTTAATGGAGCTGGAACATGTAAAAGTTTATTGGGATTTTAGTAGCGAAACCCAACTGGTCCTTTTCTTCATTATTTAGGAAAATAGATTAATTATATACAGTTCCAAGTGTATATCACCGTAACTTAATCACTGTAGCTATGAGTGTTAAATGAGGACTGAGGCTATCTTACAGTAGCTCTACTAAATACGTCCGATTGATGTGAAAGTTGAAGTGATAGTCAGTAGAGACTGCTCGAGGGAGAACGGAATATATCAGACGTCCTCCCCCGAGGAAAAACAGAGCACTTTAGGGATGACTCTAATAACGTCTTCCTCTCGTGAGTGATGTCAAACTACTGCCCGCAATAGGTGGCCAGGGAGCCGATCACTTATGTCTTAGATTAGCACTAAGTGATGCGCTTTCCTGTGGACACACCCGATCACGTGCTCTGAACATGTCACCACACAGCTAGTGGAAAATTGTAGGGAATTATAGTTATACAAGACTAGTGTAATTAACCCACATTTATATAAGCACTTCTGCCATAGAGGCTCAGGGAGGAGAGTGCACCGTCATAGAGACTCAGGGGGGAGAGTACACCGTCAAAGAGATTCAGGGGGAGAGTACACCGTCAAAGACACTCAGGGAGGAGAGTACACCGCCATAGAGGCTCGGGCTGGAAGAGTACACCGGCATAGACTCGGGGGGGGGGGGGGGAAGTATACCGTCAAAAAGACTCAGGGGGGAGAGTACACCGCCCTAGAGGCTTGGGCTGGAAGAGTACACCGTCAAAGAGATTCAGGGGGAGAATACACCGTCATAGAGACCCAGGGGGAAGAGTACACCGTCATAGAGACCCAGAGGGAAGAGTACACCGTCATAGAGACTCAGGGGGAGAGTACACCGTCATAGAGACCCAGGGGGAAGAGTACACCGTCATAGAGACCCAGGGGGAAGAGTACACCGTCATAGAGACTCAGGGGGAGAGTACACCGTCATAGAGACCCAGGGGGAAGAGTACACCGTCATAGAGACCCAGGGGGGAGAGTACACCGTCATAGAGACCCAGAGGGAAGAGTACACCGTCATAGAGACTCAGGGGGAGAGTACACCGTCATAGAGACCCAGGGGGAAGAGTACACCGTCATAGAGACCCAGGGGGAAGAGTACACCGTCATAGAGACTCAGAGGGAGAGTACACCGTCATAGAGACTCAGGGGGGAGAGTACACCGTCATAGAGACTCAGGGGGAGAGTACACCGTCATAGAGACCCAGGGGGAAGAGTACACCGTCATAGAGACCCAGGGGGAAGAGTACACCGTCATAGAGACTCAGAGGGAGAGTACACCGTCATAGAGACTCAGGGGGGAGAGTACACCGTCAAAGAGACCCAGGGGAGAGTACACCGTCATAGAGACTCAGGGGGGAGAGTACACCGCCATAGAGACCCAGGGGGAGAGTACACCGCCATAGAGACTCAGGGGGGAGAGTACACCGCCATAGAGACCCAGGGGGAGAGTACACCGCCATAGAGACTCAGGGGGGAGAGTACGCCATCATAGACTCGGGGGGGGGGGGAGTACACCGTCATAGAGACTCATATATTTTACTCTTTTGTCTCTTCCGACGACAACCAAGTTTTAAATTTATTACCGGGCGTCACCTATTAGAACTTACGCTAACTTCTGCGTCTGTCTGCCTGTCTATCTTATAGTGTACCAGTGAGCAAATTAAATAAACTTCATATAGATTAAAGTATATTTTCTATATCAGTTGGGTAAGATAAAACCGTCCACACATTTTTATAAGAAGACTTTACATGTTAATTAACCGAGTAACAATGTATTGATCGTTTGTATATCACATTAATATTTGTGAAATTATCGGTAATTTTGTTAAAGTATACTTCATCTTCATTACACATCATGGCACAGTATACTTCATTATACAATATCAAGACACAGTATACTTCATTATACAACATTAAGATACAGTATACTGCATTATACAACATCCAGACACAGTATACTTCATTATACAACATCAACACACAGTATATTTCATTATACATCAAGAAACAGTATACTTCATTATTACAATATCTAGACACAGTATACTTCTTTATACAGTATCTAGAAACAGTATATTTGACTACGCAACAGCTAGACACAGTATACTTCATTATACATCAAGACACAGTATACTTCATTATACAACATCTAGACACAGTATACTTCATTACACAACATCAAGATATAGTATACTTCATTATACAACATCAAGATATAGTATACTTCATCATACAACAAGGTGTGGTATACTTCATCTTACAACAAGGTGTAGTATACTTTATCATGCAGCATCAAGATATAGTATACTTCATTATACAACAAGGTGTAGTATACTTCATCATGCAGCATCAGGATATAGTATACTTCATTATACAACGAGACACAGGATGCTCCATTACACAACATCTAGACATTAAATAATAACCTTAAAGAGACAATAATAGTCCTTTATAAATTATTGAGTCAACAGTAACCATTATTTTCACTTATTTATTTATAATTTATTTTACAGAATTATGAGCGCTAAAGCACAGCCGTGGTTTTGGGCGATGTGCGGGTCGGTGATGTGCCTGGTGGTGGTGGTGATGGTGGTGACGATCGTCGCCCTCCACGACAACTACTACAACTGCCAAAGTGCGGGCCTTAGGCCCCAGTGGCCCTCGTACAGGCCATACGACTGCCAACATCGTCATCCTGTGTTGGGCTACAAGCATCACCACCACCACCACCACCCATGACGCTCCAGTAACCGTCGTGTTGTGACCCAGGCAAATAAGTAACGCCCGGTGTAGCGGTAATATGAACTTAGTCCATCAATATAATATTATTTTTCCTCCACACCTCCCAGTCAAGTATTGTAGTGCGGTGTCCTTCGTGACTCATTTTTTTAAAACTGGTTGTAAACACGAACGGCCTCCGTCAACGGACGAGGGTGATTAAAACTCCGGGCGTAAAGGTCGTCTTGCCTTGTCCCGGTCAGCTAAGGGTCGTCCTGCCGTGACTCGGCCAGCTATGGGACGCTCAAAGCGGTGTTGGAACAAAATTAGACAGTTCTTCCTAACAATTGCAAGTGATGTTGTGGCCCCGTGTTCATCTCTGTGACTCAAACACTTTCTTTTGTTTTTAGTTGAGATAGTCTATTAACCACCTGTGTACGTACATCCTCTGTGCTGAATAAAATCGTCATTCGTTAACGAAATAAAACATTAACAGTAGTGAAGGGGTTAAAACTACTTACTATACGTCTACAGTACAGAGAATATCCAGATTCATCCAGTTTTATTCTTGACCAAATACTTGTTGACAGTAATGCTTCAGGAGGCTGGTACAGGTAGACCTTTACTTCAAAGCAGTTTTCTACTGTAGATAATTTATTTCTTACCTGAAGAAAGTCACAAATAATGACGAAGAAGTGAAAGGTTCGTTTTATTTTCCGGTGTAATAGTAACACTGTATTCTGAACACTGTGTGCTACAATAACAATACTGTACTCGGAACACAGTGGGTCGTAATAGCAACACTGTAGTCGAAACACTGTGTGGTGTACACTACCAGCAAACACTGAAAAATGGCAGATCAAATTTATTGTGGACAAATGTAAAGGACTTAGTCTAGACCAGTGTTTCTCAAATTTTTTCACTTCATTGCCCCCATGAGGAACTCTCAACATCCTCGTGCCCCCCACCCCCCCCCCCCCTTCAGTTCTCTCCGAAGCCACTCACATATACTGATGAAAATAAACCGTTTCGGTACTCTTCATCATCAAACAGAATGCATATTTTGTTTCAGTTCAATGGGATGGATGACATTGTTTCCTTTCAGTCAGTCGACTGATTCTAAGTTGCGTCACTGATAAAGCACATCTCATGTCTGGGTCCACATGTAATCGGTTTCGGCTTTTATTCTCTGTTTGAAAAAGGTGGAGAAACCAGATCCACATAAATAAGTAGTAGAAAATGGCAAGAGGACTCAAAGTACAATCTCACTAGCTTTTGGATATGGCTGATACATTGAGCACCAGAATACAGTCAAAGATATTTCTTCATAGAGGTCTCTGGCAGCAGATTCGTTCTGAGATCAAGGAATTCGTCTGAATAGGAACTATAAACGTACAATCTGAGCGAATCCGTTGGAAATGAAACACTAGCTGCTGCACCATACAATGTAAATGTTAAAACTGTACTGTATGGGTATTATGATTGCACACAACGACAAAAAAAAAATCCAAATTTTCTCCAAACATATACTACTTACACTATCTTGCCATGGCCCCCCTAAAATCTTGCCGTGACCTCCTTGGGGGCCATGGCCCCCAGTTTGTGAAACACTGGTCTGGGAGATGTAAAGAGAAAAACCAGATATCAGAAGAACAACGTTGTTATAGAGAAATCCGACTGTGAGAGGATTAGGAATAATGATAAGTAGGAATCTAAAACCAAAACAACAATACGTATTTGCTCTAAACAAGGCTAACACAGTACTTGGGTTCATACAAAGGAGTGTTGGTTACAAGACTAGCGAGGTTATCCAAAAACTAAATCTTGCGTCTTGGGAGACCTCACTTGGATTACGCGGTTCAGTTCTGGTCACCGGGGGTGCTGGTGGAAGAGTGGTACCGCTCTTGCCTTCGCAAGCGAGATGTCACGGGTTCGATTCCCGGGCCGGTGGAAGTTGTTTGGACATACTTCCCAGCCCTCATTAGTCCCTGTTCACCTAGCAGTGAAGTAGGTACCTGGTGTAAATCGAAAGTTGCGAATTCGTATTCAGGGACAAGTTGTTGGAGCTTCCAATAACTTGATGACATTAACCATTGACTCTTCAGGCTTCTATGCCCTTGACTCCTCAGACTTCTACGCCTTTAACTCATGAGACATAAAGGCAAGCATGAACTTAGTATGCTTCCCTGTTGGGCGCTGTAAACGCTTCTGCGCTTCACATTACACAAGGATGTAGGGGAGTGCCCAATAAATAATAAAAAAAAAAAAAAATAAAAAAAAAATAAAGAAAGTTCTGGTCACCGTACTAGAGAATGCATATAGAATCCCTAGAAAGCAATCAGAGGAGGATGACAAGGCTAATCCCGGGCATTTGGAACCTTGTGTACAGAGAATTGAATAGGAAACAGTTCATTTAGCCAGAAAAATACAGATACAGAGTGGATAATAATAACAATATTAACACGGCTGAGCCAGTTGAGAACCTGAGCTCTCTTTTAGGCACCTGATATATACTATAGATTTATCTCAAGGAAGAATTATGTAATATTTAGTATCATCTGGAATTGTACAATAGCACTGTGGTAATAAGAACATCTCGTAATGTTACCACGGTTATCACTTCAATATTTATAATCTTATTTATTTAATATTTTTTTTAGTTTATTTTATTTTTTATTTATATATACATAAATTACAGTGGAAATGAAAAGCATAAGTATAATGGGGGAGCAATACAACATGGGTTGTACTGTAATAAGGTTGAACAAGAGGACAGAGCTGTCAGGATTATGTCTAATTGGCAATTATGTTAATTGCAATGATAATTACTTATCTAGTTACATGATAATTTCCGATAAAATGGTTTTGATGGTGCAATAAAAGCAAGTACTGTAAATATAGTAGGTGTTACAAGAAATATTAATACTTCGACAATAGATTAAAGCATCTTAATTTGCACTCCTTCGAGAGACGTAAATTGAGTGGCGATATGATCAAGGTGTATAAATGGAAGTATGAGTTAAACAAAGATGATATAACAAAGGTACTCAAACTATCCAACCAGGAGTGAACTCGTAGCAATGGTTTTAAATTTGACAAATTTAGATTTCGGCGCGAGATAGGTAAACACTGGTTTGGAAATAGAGATGTGGATGAGTGGATAGCGTTACTGAACTTCGACATTAACTCGAACACGCTCAGTAGCTTAAATATAAGTTGGATGGATATATGAACGATGGGGGTTGGATGATAAAACGGGGCTGCCTAGTATGGGCCAATAAGCCGGCTGCAGTTTCTTCCATTCCTATGTTCTTATGTTCCCGAAACACTGTGTAGTGTACAGGAATAGCAACACTGTACCCGGAACACTGTGTGGTGTGCAATAATAGCAACACTGTGCCTGGAACACTGTGTATTGTGCACTAATACCAACACTCTACCTGGAACACTTTGTGTTGTAATAGCAACCCTGTACCTGGAACACTGTGTGATGTGCAATAATAGCAACACTGTGCCTGGAACACTGTGTATTGTGCACTAATACCAACACTCTACCTGGAACACTTTGTGTTGTAATAGCAACACTGTACCCGGAACACTGTGTGATGTGCAATAATAGCAACACTGTGCCTGGAACACTGTGTATTGTGCACTAATACCAACACTCTACCTGGAACACTTTGTGTTGCAATAGCAACCCTGTACCTGGAACACTGTGTGATGTGCAATAATAGCAACACTGTGCCTGGAACACTGTGTATTGTGCACTAATACCAACACTCTACCTGGAACACTTTGTGTTGTAATAGCAACACTGTACCCGGAACACTGTGTGATGTGCAATAATAGCAACAATGTGCCTGAAACACTGTGTATTGTGCACTAATGCCAACACTCTACCTGGAACACTTTGTGTTGTAATAGCAACACTATACCCGGAACACTGTGTGGTGTGCAATAATAGCAACACTGTGCCTGGAACACTGTGTATTGTGCACTAATACCAACACTCTACCTGGAACACTTTGTGTTGTAATAGCAACCCTGTACCTGGAACACTGTGTATTGTACAGTAATAGGTATATTGTACCTGGGACACTGTGTTGTACAGTAATAGCAACGCTGTACTCGGAACACTGTGTGGTCGAAGGATGTTATGTGATAGTCTCACTTGTGTTTACACCATTTGTAATTAAATCTGTGTAATAGTGTTATAGAATTACAATGAGAGAGAGTAATGACAGCTGTAACTGCCGCTGCTTGTAATGAGAGGCAGACCGTTAATACAACATTTTCACAATATTGACCCAATTAATTCCTTTCACTGTTGGTTCACAAAATTGAATTTCGCAAGAGTGTAGTTTTAACACCGGATATGTACCAGTGTGCAACAATTTAATTTTGTGACTTTAAAGCTTTTGATTAAACGATGTAAAAGCGATGATTCTCTTAGTAAATAAATAGTGTTTTGGGTGGACGTATCACAAAATATATATTACATGCAGCAGAGACATACTTGTATAGATAAACTATCAATTAACGCGGTGAATATTGTTATATAGCAAGTAAAGAAGAATCTGCCACGGTTCTTAATGTAAAAGTAAAACATGTAAAACCAAATAAAACCACAAATACTTGTTTGGAACAGTCGGTACTGCGGCGCTGACATGAGCCTTAAGAGGGGGAAGAAAGGTGGAAAAGTCAGCCGCCGACCTTCATCTGTGGCCAACAAGATCCACACTTTGAATTACGTGTCTCTTTAGTCAGTTATATGGAGAGCATAATCTACCCACCCACCCTCCCACACACACACACACACACGCACGCGCGCACACACACGCACGCGCACAAACACTCAAACACACACACCCTCTGTCAGTATTTTTCCCATTACATTGCGACGTCCATTCACTCTTGTATCACAAACACAGGAGGATTAATGTACACACACAAGTTGAGTTGTTCAATACACAGGTCGGTGAACGGGAGCAGTTTGTTCTGATAAGTAACCTGAACAGTTGACTGCTAGTTGTAGTCTCTCCATTTCCATATATAAAATACACACACACACACACACACACACACACACACGTGTTACGCTAAATAAGAATAAGCTGCGATTAAGTTTTAAAAATTATCTGGTAACTTTTTCATTACTGTTTCAGCATAAAGGATAAGAATCATAGTGGTAAAACTTGTTTTTTCATTTAAGACCATTTAGGTAAGATTAGGTTACCTAATTGAGGTATAATATGGCTGTCTTTATGGCGGTAAACGACGTCTTCAATGAAACAGAATAAATGGACAAGTGATCTCTACTCCATCACCGCTGGACACAAGACCTGAGGGAGCAACTTTACCATGATAGTGTATTCAGTTCGCTCATTAGTCTTGACAGTGAGGGAGAGTTGGTGTAATAGTGCTCACCTGCTCCTGGCTCATATTCAAGGTTACCCAATGTGATCTCAAATAAAGATAATATACTATAAATGATACTTACGATGTAACAAAAAAAATCCCTTATGACTTTTGAAGCACCTTGTTATTTATCTACAAGTGGTATTGAAACCCACTTACCCAGTATATTTTAACGTTTAGGCAAAAAATTAGTAAGAAGGAAAATCGAAAAAAAAATCTGGCAAATGACAAAAAAAAATCAGTAACAGACAAAACAATGTTATTTAAATACCTACATTTCAGCTAGAATGTTGGATCAGTGACTCTTCATCCCAATCATTCCAATTTATTTCGTTTAATTTCTGAAACAAATGATGCAAAAGAGTAAAATGATCTGTTATAAAAAGTGAACCTTACTGAAGGGTGACCTATAGTAGTAGCAGCCGAGACACACCCTTCGTCTACCTCATTCCACCTCACATATTATATAAATCATCACCTGATGTCCTCTTGTACAACAAACAATAATCATAAATATTAAAAAAAAGGAAAAAGTCCCAATACTGTCTTATATTCATCACTATATTAAGTATCATTTAAAAAATTCTCACATTCTCAGAGTGTCATAAGTGAACACCTGGTTACGTCATCACAGTACGACAGCAGAACCCCTGTTGGTGGAGCGTTAATGACGTATACATACAGGTGTTTCTCGACCGGGTATCATCGCAAACATATTACCTATTTACTGTTCCCTTTATGTTACACAACGTAAGACCTTGACCTTATCCCATGAATATATTATCACTAATCCATAAATTATCGCTAATCATAAATTATCGCTAATCCATATATTATCGCTATTCTATAAATTCATTCATAATAACCCGTCAGCCCCCCAGGCAGCTTGTGGGGGGAGGGGGGGGGGCAGGAAAAGACAATATTTATCACAAACTTGTAAAGTGTTTTACAACTCTGGTATAGTCTGGTGTTATGACTGATGAGGTGTAGTGCTTGTGTTTTGTTTTGTGACGTATGAACACACACTCAAGCTTATTGGAACATGTAAACACACACACACACACACACCAGAGAGAGAGAGAGAGAGAGAGAGAGAGAGGTAAAATGGCAGGCTAGATACAATCCTCTCTCAGGTGACTCGAGTATACAGTAGCTCTTTACAGAATGACGAACCACTATGACTGACGTCAAGAGAATGGATGGTACAGAAATAGACTTTTATTTTTTAACATTATCCAATTCTTAGAAACTCCCTTTTTTCCAGCTGTTAGATAAATATTTTTAGAACCTCGCACACAGCAGTTGACTGCCAGACACTATCCGACCATACTGTTGTGGGTGGACTTTTTACAACTGAGGATGATCTAATTTAGTTGAAAGAAAATTGGCTCACCACAATTATCACAGGGATATTCACCCGGTCACAGTCTTACCTTTAAAACCAATACAAACGATAAATATGGGTGCCGTGTGTCCATTACTTGTCCGGAGTCTCATGTTCAACTCAGTTCCTTTTATTGTACGTACTTTTTATAGAGTCCATAAAACACCATCTTTGACAAGTATCTTTATTCTCTAACTAACCAGATAGTTCCAGCAATATTATCTTCATCATCAGCGCTAAAAAAGTAATGAAACACCATTTAAGTACAATAACGTATAATAAAACAGATTTTTTCTTATTTGAATAAATGCAAATATTTTTTTAGGTAAAGGCAATTTAGAGAACATAGTTAATTTCAATTAATGGATCTCTGACTTGTTTTCGTAAACATATATTTCTAACCTAAACTTACCTAATAACCACAGAAATCTATGTAACGTAACGTGAACTTAACCTAAACTAAGTTAACCTGACCCAAACTAACCTAACCTAAACCAACTTGAAGAAGAGACGGTGTAGCTGTGTGCAGCCCCGCGGTCAACGCTCCTTGCTGGCATTTAGTGATCTATTTTTTAATGGTGTAAAATGTACAGTATATGAAGGTGGGTCCCTACACCCCTCCAAATGGTCGCGTCTCTGTTTGAAGGTCGTGTTAACATCTCGTCATAACTTACGGTTTATCTCCAGTATAATATTACGATGTAAATCACTGTGTACCATTACTAAGTCCAGTTTATTTTAGTGTTTATGTGAAAAATTAGGTTGATGCAGCTCATATGATGCAGCTCATAATGATGCAGCTCTATGATGCAGCTCATAATGATGCAGCTCATAATATGCAGCTCATAATGATGCAGCTCAAAACAATGCAGGTCATAATGATGCAGCTCATTATAATGCTGTTCATAATAATACAACTCATATGATGCATCTAATGATGATGCAACTCATATGATGCAGCTCATAATGATACAGCTTATAATGATGCAGCTCATATGATGCAGCTCATAGTGATGCAGCTCATATAATGCAGCACATAATGATGCAGCTCATATGATGCAACTCATAATGATGTAGCTCACAATGATGCAGCTCATATGATGCAGCATAATATATTGCAGGTCATAATGATGCAGCTCAAAATAATGCTGTTCATAATAATGCAACTCATATGATGCATCTAATGATGATACAACTCATATGATGTAGCAAATAATGATACAGCTTATAATGATGCAGCTCATATGATGCAGCTCATAATGATACAACTTATAATAATGTAGCTCATAAGGATGCAGCTCATATGATAGAGGCCATAATGATGCAGCTCATAATGATGCCGTTCATAATTATGCAGCTCATAATGATGCAGCTCATAATGATGCCGCTCATAATAATGCAGCTCGTTATGATGCAGCTCATAATGATGCAGCTCATAATGATGCAGCTCATAATGATGCAGTTTATGATGATGCAGTTCATAATGATGCAGTTCATAATGATGCAGCTCATAATGAGGCAGCACATAATGATGCAGCTCATAATGATGCCGCTCATAATAATGCTGCTCATAATGATGCAGCTCATGATAATAATGCTAATTATAATGCAGATCATAATTATGCTGCTCATAATGATGCAGCTCATAATGGTGCTGCTCATTATAATGCAGATCATAATTATGCAGTTCATAATGATGCTGCTCATAATGATGCAGCTCATAATAATGCTGCTCATAATGATACAGCTCATATTGCTGCTCATAATTATGCAGCTCATAATGATGCAGTTCATAATGATGCCGTTCATAATGATACAGCTCATATCAATGCAGTTCATAATGATGCCGTTCATACTGATACAGCTCATAATGATGCAGCTCATAATGATGCAGCTCATAATAATGCAGCTCAAATGATGCAGTCCATAATGATGCAGCTCATAATGATGCAGCTCATATCGATGAAGCTCATAATGATGCAGCTCAAAATGATGCAGTTCATAATGATGCCGTTCATAATGATACAGCTCATATTAATGCAGTTCACAATGATGCCGTTCATACTGATGCAGCTCATAATGATGCAGCTCATAATGATGCAGCTCATAATAATGCAGCTCAAATGATGCAGTCCATAATGATGCAGCTCATAATGATGCAGCTCATAATGATGCAGCTCATATCGATGAAGCTCATAATGATGCAACTCATAATGATGCAACTCATAATGATGCAGCTTATTATGAAGATGCTCATAATGATGTAGATCATAATAATGATGCTCATAATTATGCAGTTCATACTGATGCAGCTCATTTGCGGCAGCTCATAATAATGATGCTCATAATGATGTAGTTCATAATGATGCAGCTCATAATAATGCTGCTCATAATTATGCGGTTCATAATGATTCAGCTCATTTGATGCAGCTCATAGTAATGCTGCTCATAATAATGCTGCTTATAATTATGCAGTTCATAATGATGCAGCTCATAATGATGCAGCTCATAATAATGCTGCTCATAATTATGCAGTTCATAATAATGCAGTTCATGGTGTAACAGCACCATTTGTAATATATAAATATTTACCCAAATGTATAATACCAAAATATTCACCAGGTCATTCACCTATGTGCATGAATGAAGTGGAGAGTTGGCATTTCCTCCGCGGAGCGAGCGAGGTCAGGCTGGGTCAGCACATCTCAGCAACAATACTACTGCCTGTGAAGATATTGGAAGCATAATGTGTTGTCTAATGATAGACCCTGCTGCCATATGGCATCACGAAAATTGTGACCAAGTCCCAGGTTGCTGATCTGTCTTTCTGCCACATTTATACACAATTGCAGGGTTTCAATTGTTTCTCTTACTATTGACAACACAACAAATATAAACGTACTCACTCTTAATCTGTTCGATTCATTCTATTTTATTCTAATATGTCAACTGACATTAATATTAAAGCGGGGCCTTCTCGGATGGGTCCCACTGGTTGCGGACCCCAGGGTCTACCTGGTCATCATAAAACTACTGTGGCCTCAACTGACGCCACAGCGGTTGCTGGAGGATCGGCTTTTTTAACACTGCATTTTTCCAACATTCGCGGCCTGAGATCCAATCTTCCTTCTGTGGAGCACCATCAATTTATCTCTTCCCCCGACCTCTTACTACTTTCTGAACTTCAACTGCCCAAAGCAGATATAGTCTCCAACTATATCATTCATACCGCTTTCCGTTCTAACGGAGGTGTATGTGCCTACTACAACACACGTACACCTATAGCTCAACTCTCGGATCTTGAATCTTCCCTTTATGATGTCCACTGGCTCAAAATATCTTTACCATCTACGACTATTTTTCTTTGTTTCCTATACTGTTCTCCCAACTCTACCAACTATTTCGAACTCTTTGACTATCTCGCTTCTTGCCATGAGTCGTTGCTATCCACACACCCCGACACCGAGATCCTCTACCTAGGGGATTTCAATGCACATCACAGAGAGTGTCTTGGCTCTGCAAGGGATGACTCTGGTGGAGTTGAAGGACTCTCTTTTTCCTTACTTAATGATTTGGAACAAATAATCAAACACCCTGCACGTGTTCTTCATCGATACAATCAACTTGCTAACATTCTCAATATTTGTTTTACCTCTGACCCCTAACACTATCCAGATTTAATTTCTGCCCCCTTAGGTCTTCTAATCACAATCTTATTTCTATTAAATCAAACTGGGCACGTCCAACTCCCCCACCCCACTCTAAACATCAACTATGGCACTATCGGAGGGCAAGCTGGCAATCCTTGCGAGAATTCTTCACCGACTTCCCTTGGGATGAATGTTGCTTTTCCACTCGGGACGCCTCGGTATGTGCTGACAACATTGTTGGGTTTATACAGGGTGGTATGAGTGCATTTATCCCATCTTATACCAAAACTTTCACTTTACAATCATAGTTTGATCGCTCCTGCTCTCTTGCACGCAGGAAGAGAGAAAAGGTATATCAAGGTGTGAAACTATCTCCTTCTCTTATTGTCCACTCCTCTTTCATTACTTCTAGGAATCGTTGTAAGGCTATTCTTCGTAGGGCCAAGCTGAATTTTATAAAACGAAAGACCAATGTCCTTACTAATTCTTCCTCTAGTAAATCCTTCTGGTCCTTAGCCAAAAACATATGTAATAACTTCTGCACTACCTCTTTTCCTCATCTCTTCCGACCTGATAACTTTATAGCCAACTCTCCCCTTGACAAAGCTAATCTCTTTGGCACCTTATACTCCACTAACTCCACCTTAAGACTATTCAAACTCTATCCCTCCTACCCCTGCTCCTCCTACTGACTCATTCCAGTGACTCAGTTTCACCACGGGGAGCGAACTTTTGTCCACCACTGTACGGTATATTAGGAAAGTATATAATTGACTTATTAAAGACAATCATTTATTCACCTGGATATAGATTGTTACTATATCGTCCAACCAATAAACACGACTTCTCAATCTTCAGGGGCATTACCGTTTTTAGTACACACCCAGCCAGTGGCTTCTCATAAGCTAAGTACAAGACGGGATAAACATATCCTAAATAATAATAATATTGATAATGAAAACCTCTGTGAACACAAATAAAAGTCGACTATAAGAGAGTTTGCCGGGAGGAGGAGTGTGGGGACGCGAACGACTCACCAGGGAAAACTAGAAATGAGAAAACTTTAGGATCATTTGAATAATTCTATCCAAAAACTCCGGATAAAGGGATAAGTAAAATTGTTTGGAAAAGTGACTTGGAAATAAGAGTTAAGATAATTTTGAAGAAACATTCAATCGGGGCTTTCAGACAGATATTTGTACGCAAGGAAGAAACATGTTAATTGTACACACTTATCTTGGTCATAGATATACACTCAGATATACTTAAAGAAGACACGAGTCAAAATAAACACACAAGTGCATGACTAATTATATAGATGTGAGGATTAGAGAGCAGAACTTTAGGTGAGAATGAAATGAGTTTACAAACGAAAGCAAAAGAAAGAAAGAAATGAAAGTAGAGCAAAGAAAAGGTGAGGAAAGCAAAGATTAAATAAGAGTTCATTTAATAGCTGGAGGAGGTAAATGGGGAAGTGAAATGGGGAATATAACATAGACTTAAACAGGCTGAGGAAAGATAGCAGGAAGTGAACAAATGAGGCAACTTGGTCTATTTGGCGAGAGATATTGCCTATAACTAAAAGAGGGGGAGGTACAGTCGGGGTCAAAAGTCTTGAACACTTACAGTATTTGGCATGTAAGTTCCCGAAGATTTTAAGTATTAAGGAGAGTTTTATCCCATTTTGTGGTTCAGTCATAATACAGTATGTGATGACAAGTAGTGTTATTAGTATATCCTAATCATATATGTATAACTCAGAAGTAGATGCCGGATATTGTTAAGTGTTCAAGACTTTTGACCCCAACTGTACACGGTGCTATATACATTAAAATTAAAAGAGGGGGGGGGGAGGAATTATTCATGGGAGGAGCATAGCTAATGGTGAAAGAATTTTACGTGGAAGAAGCATAAGTGTAAGTGAGAGAATTATACGTGGGAAAAGAGTAACTTGAAAAAACATTATCCAATTATTCACTCCTATAGTCGATTTAAATCCAATTTCTTAATCACTGGTGGACAGACACTCAAATAACACATACAAACTTGCCCCAAACCCCAGCAAAAGAGTAATATGGTACACTGTGTTGACAATAAGGTAGACTGGCCAGAGTAACACGACTGGACGCTTATCCTGAACCACTCATTCCTATTAGTGTTAGGACATTTATTATAATTTTGTGATTTTAAATGTATAAAAATGTCGAGGCTTATAGTGACATAGGATCATCGACCCACATTGGGGCCTAGGGGGCGAAAAAATAAGAATAAAAATTAATTAGAAATAGAAAAGGCCGCGCTTTAATATTCATGTCAACTGACAAAGAAAAATAAAATAGAATGAATAGAGCAGATTAAGAGTGAATACGTTCATATTTGTAGTGCTTTCAATAGTAAGAGAGACAATTGAAACCCTGCAATTAGGTATAAATGTGGCAGAAAGACAGATGAGCAACCTGGGACTTGGTCACACTTTTCGTGATGCATTATGGTCGCACGGTCTACCATTAGACGACACATTATGCTTCCAATATCTTCCCAGGCCGTAGTACCTCCCTGTTTGGTAGCTGCCTACTACCTACTCAATTGTCTGAAGAAAAAAAATGAAATTCGTTATTGTAGAGAAGGCAAATGTGATTTCCTGGGTTTTTTTTTTTTTTAGTTTTCGGAGAACTCGAAAGGTCGTCGCTCAGTGGAATAACTGTTGTACACACACTCCAAAAAGTATCTTTACAGAGGGGTCCGTCGAATTTCATCATGAACACAGACTCCTATTGTCTTTGTAAGGTTGTCCGTTGTGTCATATTGTCTCGCACAAAATCGCAATGATACTTTTTGGAGCGAGTTCCGTGGCTGTGGTCTCCTCCCGTTCTTAGCAAGAAGACCCTTTAACCTGTGACTTAGTACCCCGGTATTTCCTAGTAGTTCACACCGATCGTGATTTTAACATTACGAAAATCTGTTTTTGTTTGTAAATTAATAAAAAAATATACAATGGCAAATTATAACCCTGTGTCTGGCAGTATTTGTGTATTATTCTCCGTCCTCAACATAATCTATCTATTTTTTATTTTCATTAACAAAACATTCAAGAACAGTTGTCCTTTATTCGTGGATATCATCTATTATAAAAAATCTACACGTTTCATGCTTACAAAACAGTGCTTTATCATCTGTTCCTGCGATTTGATACCAGCTGGTCAAAAGCCCAGCGACTATATATGGGTTTATGGGATTATGCAAATATGCGAAGGTTCGCCATTACTGAGGAAAAACTATGCGGACGTTATAGCTGACATTTGCACACAAAGTGGTTTATTACCGACGATATTTCGGCTTTACCTTTTTTATAATTGTACCTCTTTTTTATTTCTTTTTTTATAGTATTGATTTTTTACGAATATCTGATGAAACTAGTTTGTCGTGTTGGGGTGGCCTGTGTTCACCCCCCCCCCCCCCCGCCCCCCTCAGAGGCCAAGGACCAAATATTTACTGTTTCTGTCATCAGTTCTGTTTGTGATGGTAATGGTTAATGTGATGGTGACAGTCTTGATGTAAACAAGAGAGTGAGTACATGTGTTGTTTTGGTGGATTATGGATAAAATACAGGTGACTGACTGACTGATTGACTGACTGACTGACAGCCCCCGTTTCAGATCAAGATAACTAATGTCACGTTATATAATTACTTCTGACTAATTTATTCGACTGCTAATCATATTTTATTCGTCTTAAGAAATCTGAACAGAATGTAAAAAAAAACGAAAATTATAAAAATAAAAACTCGGCAAAATCTGTCATTGAGAGTAGCTAAAATGTTCTTATATAAATCTGAAAGTTTATTCACTTCGTTAGCCAGTCAGTCATCTCGTCAGCCAGTTAGACTTATCAGTTAGTTGGCGAGTCCTTCAGTCGGTTATGCAGTCGGACGGGGTTGGTCTTCATAGAGATGATTGACGGGGAGAACATCATTTGATGTCATAGTTTAAATAAATCAAGACCAACTGTATCTTACCCTCAGCAGCTCCTCCACCCACTTACGTTACCCTCAGCAGCTCCTACTACCACTTATATTACCCTCAACAGCTCCTCCACCCACTTATCTTACCCTCAGCAACCCCTCCACCCACTTACGTTACCCTCAGCAACTCCTCCACCCACTTACGTTACCCTCAGCAGCTCCTCCACCCACTTATGTTACCCTCGGCACCTCTTCCACCCACTTATGTTATCTTCAGCAGCTCCTACTACCACTTATATTACCCTCAACAGCTCCTCCACCCACTTATCTTACCCTCAGCAACTCCTCCACCCAATTATGTTACACTCGACAGCTCCTGCACCCACTTATGTTTCCCACCCGGGCACAGGTCAAACGACCCACAACGGGGCCTGGGGAGCGAAAAAATAGAACAGAAAGAAATTAAAAATAGAGAACAAAAAGGTTATATTGTGTTTATCTATACCACGAAGATGCCGGAAGACCAGCTTTTTAAAGTGAGACAGATTGTATAAGTATGGAAACACAGAAGAAGGCAAAGCATTCCACAGTTTGGCTGTGTGAGAAAAGAAGGAGGTACTATAACGGGTTATTCTCGTGTGACCGACATCCACAGAGAAACGGTGGGCACCGCGGGCAAGACGTGTGTTACGAGCACACGGCCTTGCTGGCGGTACACAGGATGCCAAATCCACCTAACATTGCCCGTTAAAGTACCTGTAAAAGAGAGAGAGTGAAGCAACATTGCAGCGAAGAGAAAGGGAAGAGACATTGTCGACTAGAGGAGGAGAGTTAATAAGACGAAATGCCTTTGATTCCACCCTATCTAATAGTTGGGCAGAAGAAGAGCCACCCCAGATATGAGAGTAGTACTCCAAGTTAGGACGAATGAATCCCTTCTATACTTGCAGCAACTGCTCAGGATTGAAGTAGCTACGGCATCTGTACAGCATTCCCAACTTTCGGGAGGCAGCTTTAGCTATACTAAGGATGTGTGATTTCCAGGACATGTTGGAGGAGATGGTGAGGCCTAACATATTTATTTCAGAATTTGGGAGGATGATAGCGTCCTGAAATGTAATTGGTGGGATGTCGTCTAATTTACAAAGTGTAATTGGTAAATGTTGAGTTTTATTACTATTGAACTTAACCAAGTTTGTACCTCCCCATTCAGAGATGATGCAAAGATCCGCATTGATAGAAGTAATGACACCAGTTCTAGACACAGATCTAGTTTGAGAGTTAGGAGGAAGGGAAAAATGTGAAGAAGAGTGAAGAGTAGAATGGATAGAATTGGTTGTAGTGTGAAGTAAATCATTGATAACAAGAAGGAAGACAGTAGGTGAAAGAAAAGAGCCCTGTGGGACACCACTACTGGTAGAGAAAGAGCGAGAGATCGAACCCTCGACAACAACTGCCATGGATCGGTTCTCAAGGAAGCTAGAGATGAGAAAATAAAGTGGGGGAGAGAAACCATAAGAGGGAAGTTTAGATAGCTGAAGACATAAAGTAGAATCTTTCGTGGTAACGTTTCTCAATACATTCACTGCAAGGGGGTATAGTAACCAAATATTGTTTTCTACAGTATTAGTCTCATAATAATATGTTTTCATTATAATTTAAGATTTCTCTCATATTAGTAATTCTTGTATAACGTCCCCAGGCGTTAATAGCTCCACCTATTGGGAAACTCCCAGCAACTTTACCAGTTGTCGTATTGTAAGAAACGCCATCTATGGAGTGAACATTAAAAAGTAATCCCGAGGACTCACTGGGTTCACTCCAGCGATTCATTCTGATTGCCGAGGACTTTTTGAGTTGACTGTACTCAATGTCAATACCTGGCCGGTCACCCATATCTGACACAGGTACTCGGTAGCCTGGGTGGTGGTGATGTACACTCACGCGCCCTGGTTTCGATGCACCCTCTACCCTTACTCCTGGCTCTCGGGAAGTCGTAGTCAGGGCTGCAAACCGAACAGTCCCTCTTGTATAGTGATGTGATGTTAAGTATAGTAATGACAAATAAAGTGTTGTGAGTCACTAAAATCCTGTATCGTGCGTATATTCTCTCAAGTATTACATCATGAACTGCAATTCGTACAATCCAGCAAAGCTTCGAGCTACCACATTGCACCACTGAACAATGGGTGGGGGAAATGGTAGAGAGTGAGGGGAAATGAGAGAGGGGGGGGGGGCGTTCGGTATGAAGCCAATGCTACGATTTCCATCGAGTTAGGGGTAGGGGTAGAGGGTGCATCGAAACTATGGCGCGTGAGTGTACAGTATGCCAACACCTGGCTGGTCACCTGTACCCGACACAGGTACTACTAGTCTGGGTGGTAGTGATGTACAGTATGTCAACACCTGGCTGGTCACCTGTACCCGACACAGGTACTACTAGTCTGGGTGGTGGTGATGTACAGTATGTCAACACCTGGCTGGTCACCTGTACCCGACACAGGTACTACTAGTCTGGGTGGTAGTGATGTACAGTATGTCAACACCTGGCTGGTCACCTGAACCTAACACAGGTACTACTAGTCTGGGTGGTGGTGATGTACAGTATGTCAACACCTGGCTGGTCACCTGAACCTAACACAGGTACTACTAGTCTGGGTGGTGGTGATGTACAGTATGTCAACACCTGGCTGGTCACCTGTACCCGACACAGGTACTCACTAGCCTGGTGGTGGTGATGCACAGTATGTCAACACCTGACTGGTCACCTGTATCAGCTGCTGATAAAATCTTCACTTAATATTCATAAAATCCTATTACGTTTTACTGCCGACTTTGCTCTCAGTATTAACCTGAGGCTTATAACGGCATCAGGGATTTAACTTGTATATGTTTTATCAGCAGCGATGTGATATATTGTTATGATGTTATTGTTATTGGTTTCTGCTTTTGAAGAACGATATTGGTAATAATATATTTCATGATGCTCTCTATGATAGTGTGATACACTGTAATCCTCCCAAACGACCAATACAGAAATATATATGATTTTTCCCTCAATATTTATATACTACCCCCTCCCCGTCCCATTCTGTCTCTAGGTACTGACACAAGTATAAATCTTTGTTTTCCTGTTTTTCTGTGCGATATCTCAGGCTTTGTGTGAGTTAGGAAGTAGAAATATGGAACTATATCGGTCTAGTGCTTAAGCTTCTCTTTTTATTATATTTTTTTAGTCTTTGATTTGTATTGTAGGCCAGGTGTGACGCGAAGTGCTGGGCGGTGCTAATTTTGAGATTAACAGCGAAATAATCTCAGTTTCAACATATGTGTTGTTAGGGAATCTCAAAAGAGCGTGATGCGGAAATACCAACTTGGCTCTGTGAATCCTTGGCTTGATTGGTAAAGGGAAATTAATATACAGAGCACATTGTTGCAATCTCTGGTGATATGTGATTGATGCTTCATTGTTACAATCTCTGGTATTCTTCAATTCATTTCGAGAACAAATTTTCCACCCATATCTGGTTTTCTTGTTTCTCCATTCTAGATCAATAAATAGGTCAATCTCTTTAAGTTAAATATCTGCCCCAACAAGAATGAGCCGGGGAGGGTAGGGTGTATAAGCTGTCAGGACCAGGACTTGGCAGAAAATTGACTTGCCTCCTGCCTTCCTTTGTTTGTGGTAAAGATCGAGTGTGTTTGTTCGGTGGTATATGAGATTTTGTAGCCTTTTAAATTACTCGTCGTTATGCCGTCCAATCTTCCCCTTTTCCAGGCCTCGAGGGCTTTGTTTCCCCATCAGACAGTGCGTAAAATATCAATGGTTTAATATTGCACGTCATATTTCATAAGTCAGAGACGCCACAAACAGTTACCTCCACTGCTGCGGCTGCAATAAAATGCTTAAGGTTCAGAAACGAGTGTAATGTTATACTGATCATAGATTCTAACACTACCATCCCATCATCATATAGGAATGAGATTTTATCAGACTGGGATGAATCATACAACCCGGACAAGTGCTATATAATGTCCACGCGCCCGGCAGTTGGCCCAGAGTGAGAGACAGTGTGGCGCGAAGTATGAATGTTGTGAAGGACACTACTCCCCGCACCCTGGTGGAGGTGAAGGTCAATGGGCCAAACCTGTTGGACTCAAATTCCTAAGATAATCTGTCACGATTAAAACACGTACAGTAAACGCATGAAACCCAGAATCTCCGCCACAACAACTCGGGGATGAAAACCTGGAGGTGGGAACTTTCTGCACCAGATAAAGAGCTCCAAAGTCATGGATGGTCAGCCAAAGCTTAACCTGGAACTTCCTGGATCACTAGAACCAAATCACATTAACGTATAATCTTCGCTACATGACCATAAATCCCAGACTAAAATAGTATGAATAAATTACCCCCACACAACTCGGATACATCCCAGAATCTAAAAGTCAATATAGTGCCCTAAATCACAGTAATATTTTTTTTTCTTTACCTAATATCCAGTCAGAGAAAGAACTCGTCACAATACACGAGCAGTGACGTCAACAAACATCTCGTTGTGACCCAGTGGGAACAATACCACAAAACGGGGGAATGTGTCCCAAATATTACCTGCTGGTTACATTACCTGGAATAACGGGCCTTGGGGGAAAGAACCACTGTGGATGAGGAGGTAACTTACAGTGACGGCAAATAGGTCGTGCTATATTGGACAGTCTACAACCTATTACCGTCAAACTCAACTATCGGATCATCTTAGGGGTTTCAATATCTCCTATAACGATCAAGAGAGAACATGTAATGATCATTAAGAACAGTATTACGCGCGTCTCTGATCTGTTCTGAAGCGACACACTAAGGTGGACCTCTGCCGGACTCTTCCCTCCTAGAGGTCTCAGGTCAGGTCCCTCATTAAAGATAACAAACATTCCTCCGTCTAGCGAGGAAGGCTGAGGAGTAAAGGAAGTAGCACCTGACACTGTTGTCTATCGTAACCAATTCACTGACCGACCAGCCACTGGATCGTTAGCAAAGGTTTAAACTTCTTCAAAAATCCAGGACTACGTGGCTTTAGTCAGAACTTGAGACAGAGGCTCAGATATGACAGTAACGCCCATATTATTAAACATCTTCCCTTGAAGAGGGTCGTCGTGTTTCAACCCGAGTTTTAAATTAAATAAGTCCTGAGGGACACCGCAGTACAGTTCTTAACGGGGTGGTGTGGCGGTAAAATTAACTATTTCCAATATTATAAATTAATTTTATTGGAATTAGTTAATGGAGGACACTAATTTAAGTTTATTTTCGTGGACTGTAAATAACTTAAGTCCTATGACCACAGATGTGCATAGCTTATGCACTGTTGTATAAGGTGGATGTTATAGCCTTACAAGAGACCGGCACGGAGGATGGTAATTTGTTGAATTTACGTGATTATCAATGTTTCTGTTTACCAGTTAATAATAGAAATAGTACAAGAGGTCTGCTAACTTATATTCAGAAAAATGTACCGGTTGAATTAGTAATAGGTGACAAGCAGAATGGGGTTGAAAGTTTGTGTTAAAATCTACGTCCAAGGGAGGTCTATACGTATTGTTAACATCTATGTATACCCTCAAAGTTTGGATATTGATGACATACCTGAGTGCCTATTAATGATGCTAGTGTTTTGGTTGGTGATATTAATGCTAGACACGAAGTCCTGGGTACTATGGGACCCAGCAACATTAATGTAGGGAGATGGTTACACTTCTTGGAGGAGTTTGATGATACTGAAATATTGGGGAATCATGAGCTACCCACATACACGGAGGAAGGTTAGATTATGCAGTATGTTTTAATACATGTGAACTAAGAGCGAATGATGACCTAGTTAGGGATTTACATACTGATCATTTTGTATTACGAATTACTATACATGTTAACAAAATACAGAAGTTAATTAAGCGGAAAAGATACTGGTTGCCGGAAGACAAAAAACAGCAGCTGATCACTACTATACCGGATTGGTATACAGATTATGAACCAAAGGGTTTATGATGATATATTACATATAATTGATTCTGTTTTGACGATAAGCAAATGTAGTTATAAAGGAGAAATATATCATGGGAAACGTAATATATGTGTTAATAACAAATTGGTTCATGGCTGGAGTAAACTCCTTAGAAAGGTGCAAGGAGAATGGAGTGCAAATCCAAATGATAATGAAATCAAGCAAGAGGCGAGGAATAAATACTGGATAGACTTTTTGTTTTCTTTTATTTAAAATGTTACAATTTACATAAATACATGAAAATTACATAATAACGTATTTGTCCGTGAAATATTTCTTTATACCAATGTTATCTTCAGTCTTCATTCCTTCCCTTGTGATGTTTGTTTCGTCTGTAAACAATACAGTCTTCTCTATATCTAAAAAAAACAAGTTGTGATCGACGTAGTAGTACAGGAACATTTATGTATTCGCGAACTCTAAATTTGTACTAGATTTTGGGACGTACAATAAACAGGAACCTAAAAATCAGTAGGAATAAAGTGATCAGATTTTAGTCCTACTGGTCCTTTGGTTTCTGTTCTTTATACATACTAAAATATATAAAAAAAATTGGGGTTTCTTAATACAAAAATTATCCTGAATTTCTAAGTATTTCATAAGCATCATCTTTCTTTGTGAATTTTCCAGTGTGTTATTAACTTCGCTGTGTTTATGTACTTTCCAGAATATTTGTAAGATACGAGTCTCAGGCGATATTGACCGATGCAAAAACTGAGACGTTTATTTCCTGCTGCACTTATATTATGACAAGGATGACTGGTTGGTGTGAGGAAACTAGTAGAAAAATAGTCGAATGTGTCAGCGGAAACTTGGAATTGTAGGAAATTTTAACAAAAATATTACCAACTTTGAGGTAATTTTGTCTGAGAAAGTCGATCGTTATTGGAAGTATTTTTAAACTTGACGCAATATTTTGTTGACGGTGGAATATAAGTGAAGACATCTGAGAGTCTGGGAGTTACGAAAGAAAAAATAATTATATTAAATTTGTTGAAAAGGATGATTTGGGTGAGGAGTTAGGAGGGTGGGTAAGATTGTTGATGACATATTTCAGAACACTGGAAGTGGGAAAAAGAAAAAAACATTAAGGAAGAGGGAAAGCGAAGACAAAAATGATAAAAATGCAGTGAGAAAAAAGTGTATACAATCGCCCCCCAAAAAATTTCTTTACGGAGCGATCAATGAATTTCAAAAACACCGCGACTCCTCTTGACTTGGTAGGGTTGTCAAAATCCTTCGTCCGTTGTGTCATATTGTCTCACAAAATCGTAAAGATACTTTTTGGAGCGAGTGTACATATAAACAAGTATCTCAAGTCCGAGTAATATATAAAGGAGTGATAGATGAGAAGTATAAGCTGAATAATATCCCTGGGTGGTATAGTATAGGAAGCTGTAGTGTGTACTGACGGTATAATTCTTTGGAACTTTCATAAGACCATTGATGGATATAAAGGATATATCCATTAACCATATAGGCCTCGCCGGACTGTTAACCGTGAGGTGGAGTTGTTTTTAGTCTACTTCACACAACCTATAATAAATTGAGATGATGCAGGTTATATAATAATAATTGATATACTTTACAGTATATTCTCTCGGCTATTGGGACATGTCTCTTAGCCTCCCTTATTATATTTGTATTTTGAATGATATTTCCTCATGTGGACTGTATTATTGTTTAACCCATTAGTGTGTACTCAAAAATGATGCACATGAAATACGAGTTTACATGTGTGTTGTACAGCCACGATAATAGTGGTTCTCAACCTTGTTTGCCCTATGCACCCCTTTCACCATATGTCAGAATGTCATTCCCCCCTCCTTTCCAAGATTGTCTGCCTCAAAAAGTGCATTCCAAATAATATGCATATAATACTGAAAATCCTTTATTTTTTCCATATTAGTACATATACATTTACAATTTTACATGGATTATTTTTATAGTGGAGTTTTACAAATTAAATGCCAATTGAAAATGTTGATGGATTTATAAAACTTGAATAAGAGTAAAATAGTTTTTTTATATTTATAATGAATTACTTAACAGACCAAACTGAAGCATAATGCAATAAACAAAAAGTTCAATAGAATACCAGGATATTGTAAATTTGTAATTAATTTTATTCAGATGAAGATTACAGTCAATGAGAAACCTGTGATTGTTTTTTCTTCGCCAATTCTGGAATACGCGGAGGAGTGCTTGAAAGGGCACAACGCAGGTCATTTTCTACCTCTAATCTACTACGTTGCTTCGTTTTAATTTGCAACAGAGTTGAAAAGCCTGACTCACAAAGATATGTCGACAAAAACGGAAGCAATGCACGGATAGCTCTTTCTGCCACTTTTGGGTAGGAATCGCACATCAAGGGCCAAAATTCTGTGATTGATTTCTCATCGAACATATCTCTTGCTCCCAAATCAGTTTCCCCCCCCCCCCCCTGAAAACCTGAATTCCCCCCCTGGGGAGAATTCCCCCCTGGTTGAGAACCCCTGCACTATAAGATGGAACATTTATACATTACAAGTGAGTTATACCCTAAACATCTGCTCTGTGAAACCCGCCACAAGGGAGAATGTTTCCGGTAACATTCAACCTTCTGTTTTCTAAGATCTTTTTCTGCCGTTATCTTACTGTATACCTGCTGGCGGGGGACGACGTCTGGCGGAGAGGGGGGCACACACTGTCGGCCTCCAGTGTTGCCTGAGAGTATCATCATCATCATCATCATCATCATCATCATCCAGTGATAGTGATAACAGCGTAAGAATATATTAATTACAAAAATGCTTCAGTTACAACTTCCCTGACTTAATATTACATTCTATTAATTATATCTGTATTAAATCTATTGATATAATAACATAGTAACTTTATAAACTACTACATCAAACTTCTCTTCTTTCTTTCCTGTTAAACTGTCCAATCTCTTCCTTTCTCTCTATGTATTGATTCTCAAATCTCCCTCGATCGTGCCAGGGTTTGAGTTCATAGAGAATTGGTCCTCCAAATTCCTCTTTCCACATCGTAAAAAGAATTCTAAGAGGATGGAGTTCCTTCTCAACTATCACGTCTTTATAGTAAGGATCCTTGGAAGACTCGGAGGGTGCGGAGATAAGAGGGGGGATGACGCGAAAGGGAATGGAAGTGGTGGAAGGTTTGGATAAAGGGAATATAGAGTGTAAATAAAAATAAGAATATTGTAGAAATTTGTCAGGATGGAAGAGATAAGAAAATCGGCTGAAGGTAAAAAAAGGAAATTTAGTATTAAATTAGATAAAAGGATAAGGGCGACGAAGTATAAAGTAGATGATGAATCACTATAAGAAATCGTAAATTAATCGAGTGTATATTGATGTATGGAGTAAGTTCATAGGCTGGGGAGTAATCCTGACTTAATGGAGGTGAACAATGTTGTTTGGTGAGAGGAAGGTTGTAGTTGTTAGAGGACCCACAACCGACGACTATAACAACACCCAGTCGTAAAAACGTTCCGGTTAAAATCAACCCAGTGTGACCCATAACGTATTTCATTACACACACACACACAAACATACACACACACACACACACACACACACAAACATACACACACACACACACACACACACAAACATACACACACACACACACACACACACACAAAAGTTGTTCGAACAATACAAATATTACTAAGCCATATACAGTGTACCCGAGACTTTAATATAAAGTTCAGCGACAACAACGAAAAGAATAAATTTGTATCTGTTATATACTTCAAATACACGATGGTAAACGACCAAACAATTTTAATACTATGACTGGTATTGTCATCTTGAACTGGACATTCGCCAAGTAAATATTCGTATTAAAAAAAAACTTGCAAAAGATGATCGTCAACCTGTTTTGACAACATAAGCTGAGGGATGAGAGGTGAGGTGGTAGCAACACCTTAGCCTCATAGACTGGTGGATAACAGTGAATGATGTAAAACACAATGAAGGTAAGAAAGGTGTTAATAAGATAGTCAAAATAGAACATCCTTGAAGGTGTGTCCATAACTAGAGTCAAGGTGAAGCATGAGAGTGTATGCTGACGTTAGTGGCTCCAGACACGACACATAACAGCAGGAGGTCTGGCAGGTTCTCAGGTCGCTGTTCACCAGTTGTTATTATCTCGTAACTAATGGTGGTCGTTCTCAACCTAAAATAGTTGTAATTCGCGTGTATTTGTGTCTGCAGCTACGTATTTATCCGTGTGTGTGTATGTGTGTGTGTATATGTGTGTGTATTGCATAGGTGTTTGTACACAAGTATATATCTGTGTGTGTGTGTGTGTGTGCAATTGTGCATGGATGTGTATACATTTGTGTCGAGGAGGTGGAGTGAGAGTATGTGTGTGTGTGTGTACCATCAACCATGATCAACAGAAGCTCGTGACAGACGCAGTGAGGAAAGCCCAGGGCCTAAATTACAGGAAGATATATAACATGTTTAAGTACAATAGCTAGAAGTGTTATATCATCTTAGTATAGGTTACTTTCTATACCAATTTATGTAATACTGTATACAAGGTATAATGACCAGAGACAGGGGCTTCACCATTTACCTTTTCCGACCTGGTTGACCGTAAACATAACTTCTCACACTAATCATGTTTTCTCTCTCATTTGGGTAAGTTTATGGCATTAGTTATTGTTAATATTATAAACAATAAAACTTTTGAATACGTATTATGATGTGCACTATAGCCTCGTTTACCCCTGTCAGCATCAAAAGTTACGAGGGAAAATTCTTTGTGATAGTCTAAGAGGACGGCATTCACTACCTTGAGGACGTGTTATTGCTGCCTCAAGAGACGGGGTCAAGATTTTTGCCATACTTGGCTGCTTCACCTTCCTTTCATCGTTCACTCTGAGACGCCAAAATACTCCTTGTCCCCAAGTCTGTTTCAATGGTGCTTTTCTCCAACTGAACTTAGTGATTCTTTCGCTTTTGAGAATATTGCTTCTCTGGCGTCGTTCACAAACATGTCTGTTCTTCGTCGCTCGGTTGGTTGTCACCTCGTAAAATGTTTATGATTGTCTAATTGTTATTTCTTCTAAATATTCTTTTGTTTAGTTGATTCTATAATGCTTTAATTGAAACACGGGAATTAAGAAGTTACTAACGAATATACTTAACACACCAAGAATTTTTTTTTGGGGGGGTCTACATCCTCGTGTAAGGTGAAGCGCAGAAACGTTTACAGCGCCCAACAGGGAAGCATGCTAAGTTCATGCTTGCCTTATGTCTCATGAGTTAAGGGCGTAGAAGCCTGAAGAGTCGAGGGCGTAGAAGCATGAAGAGCCAATGGTTTATGTCTAAGCAAATTATAGGAAGCTCCAACAACTTGTCCCTGAATACGAATTCGCAACTTCAGATTTACAGCAGGTACCTACTTTGCTGCTAGGTGAACAGGGACCAAGGGGACTAGGAAGAGTGTCCAAATAACTTCCGCCGGCCCGGGAATCGAACCCGTGACATCTTGCTTGCGAGGCAAGAACGGTACCGCTCTACCACCAGCATATGTACAGTCGTGAGCAAAAGTTCGCTCCCTATGATGAAACTGACCCACGGAATGAGTCTCCGAACTGACTTACCCTGACTGTCATCTGTTGCTGGTGTGTTGTTTTATCTCATTTGGGGTCGATACTGCTTCAGTTTGGGAGGGAGTGAACTTTTGACCCACGGTGTACGTGTCAAAGGTTGTAAAAATATTAGTATATATAATTTACATGTAAGCAATAGACACAGCGGTTCAGCCATCACCAGTCATAAAAAGTGTATCTCAATCTTAGTCTCATTAAAACAGTATCAACAGATGGTAAATTAGTCCCATAAGTTACTTTGGTGTTTCGGAAAACATCCAAATAATGCTCACAACTCTCGCTACGTATGGCAATCACTTCTCTTCTGGCTTTTTCCCATTCCTCTCTTTTTCTTTTCATTTTCCTCTTTATCGTTCAAATGCTAATTGCTAGCAATATCAATATACATCTTTCCTGCGGTTTTTTTGGCCAATTTGTCAGCCATTTCATTTGAATGAATCCCCACATGTGATGAAATCCATACAAACTGCACAGTACATTCCAGTTCTTGCATTACTATGACCAGTCGTTAACAGATATTAACGATATGAAAGTTACATGGATTTTTACCCTGCAAAGCTTCCAATGCACTTTTACTATCAACAAAAATATATGTTTCTTTACATTTCTTTATAGCAACCTGGAGTCCTTCACATATTGCGTGAAGTTCAGCCAGCGTGGATGAGGTGTTGTTACTAATTCTTTTACAAACTGTTTCATCTGCATAACACTCATTGATAAAATATTCCCTTATAAAAACACCACATACTGCTTGACCGTTACTTAATACTGATCCATCACAATATATATGTACAGTGTTTCGCCTGATAAAACTATTCATTTTCTCTAAAAAGACATATCGTAAATACCTGGGATGCCACTCATCTTTTTTCCCCTCAAGCTGTAAAATATCTACTTCAATGCAGCCTTCATGCCATGGTCTAAACCTTAAATAAGCTTGTAATGAAATGCAATATTTATCTACTCCATACTCCATCGTAATATTATACAACAGCCTTGCATGCTTAGACACATTGCCAAGATCTGTTCTTTCATTTAAGCACATTATTGTACGGGACAACCTTTTACAGTATCTTCTCCTCTCCTAATGGTCCTAAGGATAGCGGCTACAGCAAGTTCCTTTACTCTATGTTCTATACTTGGTAAATCTAAATCCATTCTCATTATTTAAATTCTAGTGTTCCGTTAACACCTTAAAACAATTCTCATGGCTTCGTTTTGTATCACTTCAAGCTTTTGAATAACAATCTTACTATACATTATAAGGATGGGAGCTGCATAGTCAATAACTGAACGTAAAGTGCTGATATAAACCATCCTTAAAATAGGAATACCTGCGCCATTTCCCTTCCATGCCAAAGCTTTAAAAGGTCTTAAACGTCATTTGCCTGCATTCTCCAGGTATTGCATCTCACGCACTTTACTGCTGGACTTATACCCAATGTTCATCCCAAGGTATTTGTAAACATCAACTTTTTCAAGCCTTAATTCATTTAAAAATAAATCCCTATGTTCATAATTTCTGACCTGATATTTAATTTTTTTTATTGTTAATTACAAGGCCCCTTCTACAACAAGGTGTACTCAATGCAACTAAAGCCTCTTGCATGTTTATCATATCTTAACGCTGTAAAAGTATATCAGCAGCAGATATTATAACCTGTGTGTCTCCAGGAAATTCGTAGCGAGCCATTATGTTCACCAATATGTGAAAAAGAGTGGAGCTCAGTACACCTCCCTGTGGAGTCCCCAACTCCATCTCTCTTTCTTCTGAGTACCAACCCTGACACCATACTCTAGCCATTCTGTTACTCAAGTAACCCAAAATCCATTTCACCAACTTCCCAGAAACCCCGAAATTAATTAGTTCCTCAAGTATGATTTCTTCATTTGCCCTATCAAAGGCCCCTTTTAAGTCAACAATAGTCCTACATGTAGCCCAGGTGGGATGGTCAAAGTATTACATTTTAAATGTGTCAAATGAGGAGTGACTGATCCACATGTAAGTTAAGGTTTTTTAAATATGTAGTTAAATTAAACACGATTTTTCATATAGTTACGTGAATGATGGGAAATAAACGATATAGATGGGGTGTGGTGGAATCATCGTGGTCTGGCCACAAGCGTTGTAAACGTTGTGTGGAGTCATTGGGTGGTTTGGAAGTGTTTATTTCCATTCATACTTTCGTAACTACAACCTATGGTAATTTTTCTTCGTGTTCATATATAATGAAGATAATGCAGAGTATAAAATGCCATATACAATATTTATACATATTATCATCTATACAGCCGTACTATGACTATGTGTATTCGTGCGTGTGTTGCCGCGTGATAGTTAGAGTGGGCCCCCGTCCAGAAAGGACACTGTACTAACCTCCAGCACCGACCCAAGTGGGCTAAGGAATATGGTTTCCGAGTGTACATGGATATTATTATTCTTGTACACTGACCTTCTTCCCTATCCTATCCTTTCGCCTAGAGTCCCTGCTGTTTGGTAAAGACGCGAACCCTGCGGGCAGAGCCACAAGGGGGGCCCCTCAGAGGGCTGCTGAGTCGAAACAGTAAGGGTGGCAACATTTTCTGTTAGGGATTCGGCAGTGCTTCATAACCTGTCGAACTGTGAGGGCTTGGATAGGCCCCCGTCAGGGGATTGTCTGTTCACCCTACCCATAGACCCGTCTTTACTCGCCCAGCAAGCGGACAGAAGGAGCGGCATCCATGGGGTTTAGCTGAGGTGGACAGATTAGGTAGGATTTTCATGTATGTTACTGACCATGGCCAAAGTGAGAGTGAAGATCTCCGGAACCCAGACCCAGGGGTCTCGGATAGGGCTAAAAAGGCTATTGAGCGACCTAAGGGTGAGGATAAATAGACTTGTGGATCTGAGAGATGGTTGCATCATCCTCACAGAAACAGATGAAGATGCTGATAAACTACTTAGGTCTAGTGCCATGGACAAATGAAAACTAACGGTTACGAGGTCATTGTTCCACGGGAATACAGCGCCAAGCTCACCCTTGTATGTAAGAAGTTAGACAAAGATGTAGTGGAAAATAACGCAGAAGAAATAATCAAGGTTCGCTTTGCAGACACAACGGATGCAAAAAAAAAATGAAGGAGAAGGGGCTCTATGCATATGGCACTTCCATCTCATCACACCAAATAGAATATGAAAAGTATCCGCCCATCCAACAATGTATGAAGTGCTATAAATACAATGACCACGTGACCAGGAACTGCACCCTGCAAGGGGTCATATGCTCTGAGTGTGCATCTGATCAGCCCTTCTACAAAGACTGCCGTAGCACCATAAAAAAGTGTGTCGTAGTGTGAGTGGCCACAGGACCTTCTCTGCCACCTGCCTGGTCAGGAAACAGGTAACTCAAGAAACAGAGAAAAAACTGACCGAAATAACCAAACAAAAAGAAACCAGGGAAATTTCTAACACCATAGAAAGGACCACTCAGTCGACGATCATGGCTTACAGCCAAACCGAAAAGACGCTCTGAAAGAAACTGAAGCAGACTCCCAAAAACTCAACAATGTCAGCGAGACCATGGAAGTCCTGCAATCAGAGATAAGTACCATCAAGGACTCAATAAAACGGGCAATTACTGAGTCACTGGGCGCCATGAGGGACGCAGTGGCGGAGAACATCAGGAGTGTCTCCTCTCCACAGCTGGACGAGTCCAAAGCCATCACTATATACTTGTCTTACCTGCATGCCCATCAGATGAACATGGTTCATCCAGGTTCATTCTCGAAACACCTGAACGAAACACTAACCAGGAACAACATTGCACCTGTTGAAATAAGCGACAAAGTCCCTTCAAAAGAAATCCTGAAGGCAGTAACCCACTCAACGACTTATCGACGACCTCAAACCACGCCAGAAATAGACCATGACCTCCCTGACTTAGGCAAAAGTCAGTATAACCGTAGCCCCGACTTGGCCAGTCAGTCCCTCTGGGATCACAGCTCCAACGACACAGCAAATCTCCGTGACCCCAATACATGTACTCCCAGCGACGACAGTGACCATCGGACTGCAACCACAGTCAATGATTGCGACCAGATGATAGCGACTTACTCCACAGAGGAACAAGACCCTCGAGCTGCAGCGTCAGTAGATTACTTCGACACGCAGGCCCAGGACCTGAACACATTTACAATCAGATGTCCAAAGATTCTGCTGAGAAGTTCCGTATCCATAGAAATGGCAGAAGCCAAGCAAACACTTCAAGCGACGCCCCAAGCTACAGTCTCCGAAATGGCAGTCGTTAACAGGATGACAATTGTCCAACATAATGTCCTATACTGGTCCCTTAATAGATGTAACGAACTGTCTAACTTATACTATCAATTAGACCCAGACATCATTCAGGTTAAACAGTACGGGCATAAAGGACGAAAGTAAGCTGAAAATTTTTAGCTACACTGTATACCAGAGGAACATGACGGGTGAGCTGAACGATGGTGTGGCTGTGGCCATCAGGTCACGGCTGAGTCACAGAGTGTTGCCAGACTTCGAGGATTCAGTTCGGGAGTGCAGGTGGAGACAACTAGGGGACCTGCGATCATAGGCACAATGTACTTACCTTCCAGACGTCCTTACTTACCCGAACAAGACCTCAACCAGTTGCTATGCCACAGAAAACCAACGTACATCATAGGTGACTTAAATGCCCGCCACGCCATCCTCGGACACGGTAATGAGAACAACGTCGGTGTGGCGCTGTATGACAACATCAGAAGGGGAAAACTGCAACACCTCGGGCCAGATTTCCCAACATTGATCAGACGTGCCAGTGCCACAATACCCGCCATAATCCTCTCTAACAACGAGGCCGTCCTGAACAGGCACGTTACCGGCGGACCCATCAGTACCAGCGACCACCTGCCAGTCGTCGTGACGCTCTCATCCAATTAGGTCAAACCTCAAACGGGCAGACTGGAACTCCTTCAAGGAGTCTCTCATTCTCAAGTAGGGGAGGAACCTGGAAGAGGCCAGCTGAGGCAGGTCAGTCATCCTCACAGGCCATCTTCACCAGCTGAGGCAGCTCAGTGTCCAGTACGCTCACGTGAGACGGCTAGCCAGTATCCGCAGGTGGACGCAAGAGCTGAGAGACCGGTACCGAGAGCTACAGACGGACATCCAGCACGAGAGCAAACGTCTACATCAGGGGTTCTCAACCAGGGGGGAATTCCCCCCAGGGGGGGAATTCTGGTTTTCAGGGGGGGGAGGGGGAAACTGATTCGGGAGCAAGAGATATGTTCGATGAGAAATCAATCACAGAATTTTGGCCCTTGATGTGCGATTCCTACCCAAAAGTGGCAGAAAGAGCTATCCGTGAATTGCTTCCGTTTGTGTCGACATATCTTTGTGAGTCAGGCTTTTCTACTCTGTTGCAAATTAAAACGAAGCAACGTAGTAGATTAGAGGTAGAAAATGACCTGCGTTGTTCCCTTTCAAGCACTCCTCCGCGTATTCCAGAATTGGCGAAGAAAAAACAATCACAGGTTTCTCATTGACTGTAATCTTCATCTGAATAAAATTAATTACAAATTTACAATATCCTGGTATTCTATTGAACTTTTTTGTTTATTGCATTATGCTTCAGTTTGGTCTGTTAAGTAATTCATTTTAAATATAAAAAAACTATTTTACTTTTATTCAAGTTTTATAAATCCATCAACATTTTCAATTGGCATTTAATTTGTATAACTCCACTATAAAAATAATCCATGTAAAATTGTAAATGTATATGTACTAATATGGAAAAAATAAAGGATTTTCAGTATTATATGCATATTATTTGGAATGCACTTTTTGAGGCAGACAATCTTGGAAAGGAGGGGGGAATGACATTCTGACATATGGTGAAAGGGGTGCATGGCGCAAACAAGGTTGAGAACCACTGGTCTACATGAACAAAAGTGGGCCGCCTTGATGTGGGAGGCACCCAACAATTACCGCGATTCTGCTGCATTCTGGAAAGGGATCAAGCGACTGATTGGTTCCACCTCTAGCATGGTCCCTTACCTGCTTGACCAAAACAACGTGAAAATATTCGAGGAAGAAAACCAAGAACAACTACATCGGCGATATTTACGAAAGATCTTTACCATTAGTGAACACGAGAACGAGAGCTTCGACAGGGAGTTTGAGGAGGACATTTTAGGTCAGTTGCAGGACCATCAGCACCTGCTCCAGCCGTACTGACTTCACTAGACTGGTAGACGGAAGCTACCTGACGGAGCGCATAGTTCCTGCAGATGTGTCAGCCGTCATAAAAGGGTTTAAAAACAAATCACCTGGGTAAAGCCACATTAACAAGAAGATCCTGGCCCGACAACATGATAGAGAGGCTTGCTCATATATGCAATGCGTGCCTCGCCTCTGGACACTTCCCTAAGATGTTCAAAATCGCCGTTATTCGCCTCATACCAAAAGCAGGGAAGCCTCCAAACAAAGTCGAAAACTTTCGACCAATATCGCTGCTAGAGGTACCTGCCAAAATCTTCGAAAAAGATAGTCAACAAGCGATTGCGGATGTATCTGGAGGACGAAGATGTGCATAATCCCCGCCAGTTCGGCTTCCGCCAGTACCGAGGCACATCCACCGCCATAGCTCAGACCTACGAGCAGATCGCCAATGCCATGACTGGCCGCCTGTAGTGCAATATAGTACTGAGGGACGTCAGCAAGGCGTTTGACAAAGTTTTGCACGCAGGGCTGCAGTATAAGATCATACAACTGGGGCTACCCGCTGTGCATCTTCATTATGGACCGCAGAGCCAATATCAAGATGCAAGAACATTTTGGAGAAGAATTCTCATTATCGAGCGGCGTGCCTCAGGGCTCTTGTCTCTCACCAACCCTTTACACACTCTACACGGCTGACCTGCCACCCCCAATCGTCGGCAGCGAGTATGTCATGTATGCCGACGATGTAACACAGATCGTCACCTGCCCAGGAAGGTCCACAGCAAGGATGGCGCGACTCACTGCTCGGGCAATCGAGGAAATCTCGGAGTATGAAAATAAATGGAAAATAAAAACAAACAAAACGAAATTTGAGGTCATACCCATTGCCAAATTCAAGCCGGCCCCAATGATGATCGACGACGAAGAGATTGAGTACTCTAAACAAGGCAGGTTGCTCGGCCTCATCATTTCTCGGACGGGCATCATTCCCCACGTGAAGGACATACTAAATAAAGCCAAAGTCGCCGCAGCCAAATTAAAACGTATTAAACTGATGCCTGAGAAGATACAAGCTCACCTGTACAAGGCGCTGGTGAGGCCTGTGTTGGAGTACCCATCTATACCACTCGTCACACTTGGGAAGACTAGACTACAACAACTACACAGCTTCCAAAACAAGTGTTTGAGATCAGCCAGATGCCAAGTGCCACCCTACCAGGAGACAGTGGAAACCATCCACCTAAGAAATAAAACAGAGGCCCTCAACGTCAGGTTCCATCGCTCATAGTCTTTGTCTTGAGCGGACTTCTTAGTCCTAAGTCGCTCTGAGCGTCGAGGTGCACTGTGGGGCGGATCCTCGTGAGGTGTAGGGGACTCGTCCTCGGTCAGGGGGCCAGCAGCAGGGGGTGGGACTGGCCGGAGGAAGCGGCGGTTCCTCCACCAGACACGGCCGCTCGGCATGCTGACCATGTAGTCCCGCGACCGGCCGACGCCTATCACAATGCCCACCTTGTCCCAACGTGTCGTCGTCGGGTCCTGGGCGCGGACAAGGGCACCAATCTCCAGCGGCTGAAGAGGGCGGGTACGGTAGTCATACCGAGCCTTGGCATCCTGGGCACGTGTAGCGGCGCGGTGGTCGCAGCTCTCGGCTCTGGTCTGCCAGTCCTTCGCAAAGGCCTTGGCGTGTGCAGGAACGCAAGAGCGGAGAGGGTGACCATACAGGATCTGGGCAGGGGAGCGTCCTGTGTGGGTGGGAGTGGACGCGGGTTCTGGGCAGCTCTGTGCAGCAGCGCCAGGCGCGTCGCTCGTTGACTCACGCACCCTGCTGGCGGTGTAACGAGCAGCTGGGATCTGCTCGGGAAAGTCTCTGGGCACCACGCATAACTCCTTGAGTTGCTCCCACGACAACAAGGGTGTAGCGAGAGTAGGCTGCACGTCGATCCATCCGTGACACGACCTGTCGCCGCAAGTGATCTCCGCTTGAAAGGAGCCCACAGCGTCCGGCATCTGGGAACCGTCCGCATTGTAGTACAGCCGCTGCGGCGGTGGTCCCAGGTCGCGTTTGGTGAGGCCCAGTTTCTGGAGGTGCTTCAACCCAATCACCGTAGTATGAGCGCCGGTGTCCGGTATCACCTCGATGTGACCCGACACATCACCGTGTGTGCCGGCGACGCGGATGGTGGGGGAAGGGGTAGCCCTGGGGCGTGTGGTCAATTCCACCCTCCTGATGTGATTCCGCTGCTGCTTGGGGCTGTGTGGGCCATCTGGAGGGGGCTGCGTGCGAACCACCCCGAGGGAAGTGCGCTGCTTTCCTCCTAGTCTCGGGCTTTTGGGCTTGGGTAGGCGGCAGCACTTGTCGTAGTGTCCATAGCGACTGCAGGCCTGACACTTGCGGCCTCGTGCAGGGCACCTGTCTGTGTTAGACCAGTGGCCCTTACGGTCACATCCACGACACAGTGCGTCGGTGGCCGGGCATGTCTTGGGGCCATGCTGCTTTCCACAGCTGCCACAGGAAGCACTAGGTGGAGGCGTGGAAGATCGTGCGGCAGCCTTCACGTTGTTGCCCGCCTTCTTATCCTTCTTGTATTGTGAGATAGCTCTCACAGCAGGTGGGGCCCGTAAGGCAGAGGTGGCGGACTTGGTGGCCTCGTACGACCGACATTCAGTCACTACAACCTGGAGTGTGGAGGAAGCGTCCAGGGGGATGAGTCGCTGCACCAACTCTTCGTGCCTAACACCTGTCAAGATTCCATGCTTGATCCAGGCTTCCTCACATTCCCTGCTGTGCGCCTTGCAGACGTCGATCTCCTCTGACATACTCTTCAAGCATACAAAAAAGTCGTCAAAGGATTCGTTCTCCGCCTGCTTGCAGCTGGTGAAGGCGCGGTGACGCAAAGCCTCGTTATTCCGACCCTTAACATGCTCCTGTGAAAGGTCGAGCACATCCGTCACTGAAGAAGTAGAATCGGGAGGCACTTGCAACGTGTGCTCCAAAACTCTCTGGGTCTCCAACGACAAACACATCCGCAGTTGGATGAGCTGTTTGTTTGGAGGCATGCTGTCAAGGTCCACCATCGTGGAGTAATCTGTCCAACGCCGCCTCCACTCACGAAAAAGCTGAAACGTGACGTCTGGTGAGAGTGCCTGCAGGACGCTGGTGTGGTGGAGGAGGGAGGGTACTGGCGCCTTGATGCACGCTATCTGCGAGTGAGGGAGGGTGGGTTAGCGCCAGGGTCGCCAATAGTGCCTCAAAACGCAACTTTTCCTCCTCTCTTCGTGTCTCCTCCCTCTGAAGTTCCATCTCTCTGCGTCTCTCGTCCCGGTCGTCCATCCACCTCAGAATTGTGGCAATGTCCGTCACTGGAGGTGGAGGATGAGAGTCTGCGCCCGGTGGAGGGGAAGATGGTGGGGAGTCATGTCTCCCATCTTGACGTTGTCCCTTCTTACCGCCCATCTTTGTGTGTGTGTGGACTGCACTGTTTAGTATATAAAGTGGCGCCTCAACAGCTCGAACCACATATATATGACATAAACAGCGCAGAAATAATGCATAGAGTCCACTGTTCTGTCCGTGAGTGAGTGCGTGCGTGTGTGTGTGTGTGTGTCTCAGAGAGCGGAGCGTGGTGGCTCGCACAAGAAGGGTGTACGCCTGCGAGCTCCGTGGGTACCACTAAAAAACAGGCCAATGCTCAACTCTCAGCTCTAGACACACTAATACACTGACACTAACACTGCCACCGTCACTAAAAAGCACTGTGACGGCCCAACACTGCACATCGCAGCGAAACACACTAAGTATAGACGCGCACATCACATCGCCGGCTAACTGTCCATTGTTCACACACTTGTAAGTCCACAGATCCTAGTCACTGCGCCATGAAGGTTACAAGTGTTCCCTGAAGAATGCAGTGATGGGTAGGGAAACACCGGGTAACACTGAAGTCCATTTATTTATGGATAAGAGAATTACAAGTGGTGACTAGCGTGTACCATGCACGGCTCACACAGTCAGACTGAGACTGCCTTGCCATATGGCAGCCTCGGGGCAATGTTGCCACATAACACGTGCAGTGTTGCCACGTAATTATATACATAGGTGCTACTCGGCACAGTAGCTTATATACAAGGTTGCTACTCGGCACAGTAGCTTAGATACATAACCTACAAAAGGATAGATGATAGAGGAGAAGGATGATAATATACGAGGGATGATAGAGGAAGAGGATGATAGCAAAGGATGGATGATAGAGGAAGAGGAGGACAACAAAGGATGGATGATAGAGGAAGAGGATGATAGCAAAGGGTGGATGATAGAGGAAGAGGATGATAGCAAAGGATGGATGATAGAGGAAGAGGATGATAGCAAAGGGTGGATGATAGAGGAAGAGGATGATAACAAAGGATGGTTGCCTGGAAGAGACAGACTACCAAGGGAGAGTTATGGTCAGCGAATCTCGTAGGCCATTTGTTGCTTCCACTCAGCCATAAAATTTGATTTTATATTTGTATATGTCATTTATGTTTAACGGTTCGGAAAAAGAACACATTCAAACACACACAGTTACAGGCATACACGCTTTGAATATTATTTAACAACTGTAGAGATTGATGAAGAAAAACTTTATTAACAGTTCAAAATCAGTTGTTGTTCGAAATGAGATTTAGATAAAAACAGTAATTAGTTATAAACATCAAATGTTAAAGTTGTGACACAAATGGAGGACCATCACCGCCAGACATAAACTCAACACATTGTTACTGATGGAGAGACTATGATATTTAGCAACAGATTAAACAGATAATAAAGCTCATCTCCGCCAGAGAACCTGTTAAAGCACACACGATAAATGGTCAGGTATTTGTCCCTACCAACTACTGCCTGTCGATTCAATTTCAGAATGACTTGTTTGCGGCAGATCTTTCCACACCTAGATAGTTTCACGTCTTCTGTTATCGCTCTGGAAGAGGTGTTTGACGGGACCCTTGGTAGATGTTATGTGATAGCTAATATGTGTACAGTGCATCTGATTTTATAATACGAAGACAAAGTGAGAGGCTGCTAACCCGCCCCAAGGGAATAATTATTTGTTTACCAACACTGGTCCTAAATGATAAGTCAGTATGTTCCTCATCAGCGTTTTTATGGGTGAGTTCTAACAACAGAACACTCCCCACCCCTGCCTACGCCTTCTGTACACTTATGAAAAGTTCCCGATGTCTGTGCCTTGGGGTTTCTGTCGTACACAAAATCAAGAATGTAACAGTTCCATTAAGAAGACCGATTCCCATTTTTGGTAAGAATAAACCCAAACAAGCTGTCAACAAGTAATATATATAATGGTTACATTACCACGTCCAGGTGAGGTGGAGCACAGCGGCACTGACCCGCCGAGGAAGATCTGGAAAAAAGGAAAAACGACGCTGAAAGTTGACCTTTAGCATTGAGCCCCATTCTGCTCCCCACACCTAGAAGGGTTGTTCTAAGTATCTAAGCCATCATAACTTATCAAGGGTTTCCAGCAATGATAAAGTGAATTTATAAGTAAATGATGCAAGTGAGTATATCAAAATAGTTTTTATTATAGTGCGAGTCATTGAAAATAATATGTCAATTAATACCTAAGGTCTTTAAGGACGTATTTTGGGTTAGTCAATAACACTAGCGTCACCAACAACAAAACACTGAGAGAGAGAAACGTACTGTATACCTCTCCAGTTAAGACACGCATGTGAACTAAACACACCAGGAAAGAGTAAGGAGATACTTGGTCTACCACAAGAGGTTGGTGATGCCTTCAAACACTTGAAGAATTGGAACACATCCTAAGAAACAGGCGAATTAACTGATTTAATAGAATGAGAGAATTACAGTACAGTCGTGGTTATTTTGTTTCATATGATATTTCTCCATCTATAAAATATCATTCCATCACCATTTACATAACCTAAACTTTTGTCCCTCGTAGAAAATTCCTCATAGATTAATACGCTTGGAAGAAATTCTGCCAGCCTCTATACCTGAAAAACTGTCCAGGCGGGAAAAAAATGCCTGACATTAATATTCAATTTACACAAATAAGATAAATTCCACAGCGGCCACAGCTCTCGAGGAACAGTCATGGCGCTGTAAAACTCAAAATTCCACAGCAGCAATATCACTTCTTTCGTATGAGGCGTGTGTATGTGTGTGTTTGTGTCGTTGGGGGGGGGGGGGGGCAAGGGAGGGAGGCATGTTGGGGGTGGAATGGGAAGCACGAGGGAGGGGCAGGGACACGGAGAGGAGAGGCAGGACACGGAGGGGAGGAGTGGGACAGAGAGGGCAAGGACGGGGAGGGGCAAAATATGGAGAGGACTAAAGTGGTTAGTGGTGGACGGCCAGTTGTGTAATATAAAGGCTGAACATTGTGGCTGAGCAGAGATGAGACTCAGACACACACACTGATGTTATGGCTGTGTTGGTGGTTCATGGTAGTGTTATGGTAGTAGTTCACTGAGGTGTCATGGTGATGGTTCATGATGGTGTTATGGTAGTGGTGGTTCATGATGGTGTTATGGTAGTGTTATGTTAGTGGTGGTGGTTCATGGTGGTGTTATGGTAGCGGTGGTGGTTCATGGTGGTGTTATGGTAGTGGTTCACTGAGGTGTCATGGTGATGGTTCATAATGGTGTTATGGTGGTGGTTCATTGTGGTATTATGGTTGTGGTTCATTGTGTGTTATGGTAGAGGTAGTGGTTCATTGTGCTGTTATGGTTGTGGTTCATTGTGGTGTCATGACGATGATTCATGATGGTGTTATAGTAATGGTGGTGTATGAAGCTATACATCTACATGCAATATGGTTATCTACTTGAAAGTCGACGGCCAGTGACAAGTTGCCAAGAAAGAAATACAATGAAGTTATCGATATATTGCAAGTGTCTCTTGATGCATCACCAGATTAATATTAGTCTCATAAAAGAACTCTCAGCCGACGGACGTGATGTTACGATGTATAAAGTGATGTTAGGACGTAATAAAGTGATGTTAGGATGTAGTAAAGTGATGTTAGGACGTTATAAAGTGATGTTAGGATGTAGTAAAGTGATGTTAAGACGTAATAAAGTGATGTTAGGATGTAGTAAAGTGATGTTAGGACGTTATAAAGTGATGTTAGGACGTAATAAAGTGATGTTAGGATGTAATAAAGTGATGTTAGGGCGTAATAAAGTGATGTTAGGATGTAGTAAAGTGGTGTAAGGATGGAATAAAACAAGAGCCTTAACAGAAGCCCTACGACACAGCATGAATATATTCATATGCATGAGGATTTGGAAGAGCCCAATGTACAGTTTGGCGGTGTGTGAAGTTGTACTCTTCTATCCACTTTAACTGTACAGCTACAAGATGAACATTGTCGTGGTATTAGATATACAGCAGGTATCTAAAGAGGTATTTTGAATAGAATTAAACCTTGCAAATAAAATTACGTCGTGTCGCTATTTGAAGTTAGTTTAACGCCATTTGAATTTAATTTAACACCATTTGTATTTAGTTTAACGCCATTTGAAGTAAGTTTAAAGCCATTTCAAGTTGGTTTAACGCCAATTGAAGCGCTTTAAACGCCTTTTGAGGCGCGTTTAAAGCCATTTGAAGCGTTTAACGCAATCTGAAGCTCGTTTAATACCATTTGAAGAGCGTTTAACGAATTTGAAGATAGTTTAATGTCATTTGAAGTTTGTTTAATGCCATTTGAAGTTTGTTTAACGCCATTTGAAGTTAATTTAACTCCATTTTAAGGGCGTTGAAGATCATTTGAAGTTAGTTAACGCCATTTGAGGTTAGTTTAACGGCATTTGAAATAAGTTTAACACTATTTGAAGTGTGTTTAATGTCATTTCAAGAGTCCACCCTCACCTGTGTGTCTGTACCCGCCCTGCACCTCCTCATCTATGTGTCTCTACCCGCCCTGCACCTCCTCATCTGTGTGTCTCTACCCGCCCTGCACCTCCTCACCTGTGTGTCTCTACCCGCCCTGCACCTCCTCACCTGTGTGTCTCTACCCGCCCTGCACCTCCTCACCTGTGTGTCTCTACCCACCCTGCACCTCCTCACCTGTGTGTCTCTACCCTCACCAGCGTGTCTCTACCCTCACCTGTGTGTCTCTCCCCTCACCTGTGGGTCTCTACCCTCACCAGCGTGTCTCTACCCTCACCTGTGTGCCTCTACCCTCACCTGTGAGTCTCTACCCTCACATATGTGTCTCTATCATCACCTGTGTGTCTTTCCCTCACCTGTGTGTCTCAACCCTCCCCGTACCTCCTCACCTGTGTGTCTCTACCCTCACCTGTGTGTCCCTACCCTCACCTGTGTGTCTCTACCCTCACCTGTGTGTCTCTACAGTCACCTGTGTGTCTCTACCCTCACCTGTGTTTCAATACCCTCACCTGAGTATCTCTACCCTCACATATGTGTCTCTATCATCACCTGTGTGTCTTTCCCTCACCTGTGTGTCTCAACCCTCCCCATACCTCCTCACCTATGTGTCTCTACCCTCATCTGTGTGTCTCTACCCTCACCAGTGTGTCTCTACCTTCATCTGTGTGTCTCTACCCTCCCCATACCTCCTCACCTGTGTGTCTCTACCCTCATCTGTGTGTCTTTCCCTCACCTGTGTGTCTCTACCCTCCCCACACCTCCTCACCTATGTGTCTCTACCCTCATCTGTGTGTCTCTAACCCTCAAATAAGTGTCTCTACCCTCACCTATGTGTCTCTACCCTCACCTATGTGTCTCTACCCTCACCTGTGTGTCTCTACCCTCCCCGCACCTCCTCACCTGTGTTTCTCTACCCTCACCTGTGTGTCCCTACCCTCACCTGTGTGTCTCTACCCTCACCTGTGTGTCTCTACAGTCACCTGTGTGTCTCTAACCTCACCTGTGTGTCTCTACCTTCACCTGTGTGTCTCTACAATCACCTGTGTGTCTCTACCCTCACCTGTGTGTCTCTACCCTCACCTGTGTGTCTCTACAGTCACCTGTGTGTCTCTACCCTCACCTGTGTGTCTCTACCCTCACATATGTGACTCTACCCTCACCTGTGAGTCTCTACCCTCACCTGTGTGTCTCTACCCTCACCTGTGTGTCTCTACAGTCACCTGTGTGTCTCTAACCTCACCTGTGTGTCTCTACCTTCACCTGTGTGTCTCTACAATCACCTGTGTGTCTCTACCCTCACCCGAGTGTCTCTAATCTCACCTGTGTTTCTGTACCCTCACCCTTGTGCTTCTACCCTCACCAGTGTGTCTCTACCTTCACCTGTGTGTCTCTACCCTCACCCGAGTGTCTCTACGCTCACCAGTGTGTCTCAGCCCTCACCTGTGTATCTGTACCCTCACCTGTGTGTCTCTACGCTCACCTGTGTGTCTCTACCCTCACCTGTGTTTCTCTACCCTCACCTGTGTGTATCTACCCTCACCTGTGTGTATCTACCCTCACCTGTGTGTCTCTACCCTCACCCGAGTGTCTCTAATCTCACCTGTGTTTCTGTACCCTCACCCTTGTGTTTCTACCCTCATCTGTGTTTCTCTACCTTCACCTGTGTGTCTGTACCCCCATCTGTGTTTCTCTACCCTCACCTGTGTGTCTCTACCCTCATCTGTGTTTCTCTACCCTCACCTGTGTTTCTGTACCCTCACCCTTGTGTTTCTACCCTCACCTGTGTGTCTCTAACCTCACCCTTGTGTTTCTACCCTCACCTGTGTGTCTCTACCCTCACCAGTGTGTCTCTACCCTCACCAGTGTGTCTCTACCTTCACCTGTGTGTCTCTACCTTCACCTGTGTGTCTCTACCCTCATCTGTGTTTCTCTACCCTCACCTGTGTGTCTCTACCCTCACCTGTGTGTCTCTACCCTCACCTGTGTGTCTCTACCATCACCTGTGTGTCGCTACCATCACCAATGTGTCTCTAACTTCACCTGTGTGTCTCTACCCTCACCTGTGTGTCTCTACCCTCACCTGTGTGTCTCTACCCTCACATATGTGACTCTACCCTCACCTGTGAGTCTCTACCCTCACCTGTGAGTCTCTACCCGCACCTGTGAGTCACTACCCTCACCTGTGTGTCTGTACCCTCCCCTGTGTGTCTCAGCCCTGACCTGTCTTTCTCTACCCTCACCTGTGTGTCTGTACCCTCCCCTGTGTGTCTCAGCCCTGACCTGTGTTTCTCTACCCTCACCAATGTGTCTCTACCCTCACCTGTGTGTCTCAGCCCTCACCTGTGTTTCTGTACCCTCACCTGTGTGTCTCTACCCTCACCTGTGTGTCTCTACCCTCACCCGAGTGTCTCAGCCCTCACCTGTGTTTCTGTACCCTCACCTGTGTGTCTCTACCCTCACCTGTGTGTTTGTACCCTCACCTGTGTGTCTCAACCCTCACCAGTGTGTCTCTACCCTCACCTGTGTGTCTGTACCCTCACCTGTGTGTCTCAACCCTCACCAGTGTGTCTCTACCCTCACCAGTGTGTCTCTACCCTCTCTTGTGTGTCTCTACCCTCACCTGTGTGTCTCTACCCTCACCAATGTGTCTCTACCTTCACCTGTGTGTCTCTACCTTCACCTGTGTGTCTCTACCCTCACCTTTGTGTCTCTACCCTCACTTGTATTTCTGTACCCTCACCTGTGTGTCTCAACCCTCACCAGTGTGTCTCTACCCTCACCTGTGTGTCTGTACCCTCACCTGTGTGTCTCAACCCTCACCAGTGTGTCTCTTCCCTCACCTGTGTGTCTGTACCCTCACCTGTGTGCCTCTACCCTCACCAGTGTGTCTCTACCCTCACCAGTGTGTCTCTACCCTCTCTTGTGTGTCTCTACCCTCACCTGTGTGTCTCTACCCTCACCAGTGTGTCTCTACCTTCACCTGCGTGTCTCTACCCTCACCTGTGTGTCTGTACCCTCACCTGTGTGTCTCAACCCTCACCAGTGTGTCTCTACACTCACCAGTGTGTCTCTACACTCACCTGTGTGTCTGTACCCTCACCTGTGTGTCTCAACCCTCACCAGTGTGTCTCTACACTCACCAGTGTGTCTCTACCCTCACCTGTGTGTCTGTACCCTCACCTGTGTGTCTCAACCCTCACCAGTGTGTCTCTACACTCACCAGTGAGTCTCAGCACTCACCTGTGTGTCTGTACCCTCACCTGTGTCTCTCAACCCTCACCTGTGTGTCTCTACCCTCACCTGTGTGTCTCTACCCTCACCTGTGTGTCTCTAATCTCACCTGTGTTTCTGTACCCTCACCTGTGTGTGCCTACCCTCACCTGTGTGTCTCTACCTTCACCTGTGTGTCTGCACCCTCACCTGTGTCTCTCTACCCTCACCTGTGTGTCTGTACCCTCACTTGTGTGTCTCTACCCTCACCTGTGTGTCTTTCCCTCACCTGTGTGTCTATATCATTACCTATGTGTCTCTCCCCTCACCTGTATGTCTCTCCCCTCACCTGTGTGTCTCAACCTTCACCTGTGTGTCTGTACCCTCACCTGTGTGCCTTTACCCTCACCTGTGTGTCTCTACCCTCCCCGCACCTCCTCACCTGTGTTTCTCTACCCTCACCTTTGTGTATCTACCTTCACCTGTGTGTCTGTGCCCTCATCTGTGTGTCTGTACCCTCACCTGTGTGTGTCTACCCTCACCAGTGTGTCTCTACCCTCACATGTGTGTCTCTACCCACACCTGTGAGTCTCTACCCTAATATATGTGTCTCTACCTTCACCTGTGTGTCTCTACCCTCACCTGTGTGCCTTTACCCTCACCTGTGTGTCTCTACCCTCCCCGCACCTCCTCACCTGTGTTTCTCTACCCTCACCTGTGTGTCTCTACCCTCACCTGTGTGCCTTTACCCTCATCTGTGTGTCTCTACCCTCCCCGCACCTCCTCACCTGTGTGTCTCTACCTTCACCTGTTTGTCTGTGCCCTCATCTGTGTCTCTACCCTCACCAGTGTGTCTCTACCCTCACCTGTGTGTCTCTACCCTCACCTGTGTGTCTCTACCCTCACCTGTGTGTCTCTACCCTCACCTGTGTGTCGCTACCATCACCAATGTGTCTCTACCTTCACCTGTGTGTCTCTACCCTCACCTGTGTGTCTCTACCCTCACCAGTGTGTCTCTACCCTCACCTGTGTGTCTCTACGCTCACCTGTGTGTCTCTACCCTCACCTGTGTGTCTGTACCCTCACCTGTGTGTCTCTACCCTCACCCGAGTGTCTCTAATCTCACCTGTGTTTCTGTACCCTCACCAATGTGTCTCGACCAAATTGCGGGTTACAAACTGTTCCATACCGATAGGCAGACCAGGAAAGGAGGCGGAGTAGCAATCTATGTTAGGGATAATCTGAAGTGTGAAATAAATAAGGAAATAAAAACTGAGAGGAATAGAGAAACAATTTGGATAGAATTAAGCGACGGTCGGGAAAAATTAATCACAGGAGTAATATATAGACCCCCCAATTTTGATAGCGTCAATGAGCGACTTATCTGGGATGAAATGCGCAGGGCTTCCATACACAACAAAGTCTGTATAGTAGGCGACTTTAACCTTGGCCAAATAGATTGGACCGACCTTACGGGTAACTCAGAATCAGAGGATTTTCTCGAGACGATCCAGGACTGTTTCCTAAGTCAACATATAACCGAACCCACACGGGGTAATAATATATTGGATTTAGTTTTGTCAAACAGAGAAAACCTCATTAGCAATGTCGAGGTAGGGAACGAACTTGCAAACAGCGATCACAAAGAAATTCGATTCCAGTTAGATTTTCAGGGCAGACGTAAGGAAAATTCCACTAAAGTACCAGATTTCAGAAGGGCAAACTTTGACAGTTTAAAGAGGCAGCTGAGAGAGGGGGTGTTGCGCTTGGCCGTGAACCTGACAGATGACACCGACCTGATAACGAGATCTGAGATTGCCGAGTTCCACGACAATTTAAATAGTGAGTTACTTAATGCACAAAGGCAGAACATACCATACAAAAAACTCAGATCAAACAACAATGACCCTAAATGGATAAATAATTATTTAAAGAACATCATTGGCCAAAGGAAGGCTATAGGTAGAAGGATAAATCGTGGCGAAATTCAACTCCGGGACTATTATAGGGTATTGGCGAGTAGGGTTAAAACCGAGATAAGGAAAGCAAAGAGGAATAATGAGGTAAGGATAGCAAGGGAGGCAAAGACAAACCCCAAAGGATTCTACCAAATGTATCAAACTAAAACACGAGAAAAGATTGGACCAATACGGTCAGACTCCGGCGAGCTCACTGATAACGACGGAGAAATGAGCAATAATTTGAATAAATATTTTTCAGCAGTTTTCACCACCGAAAATTTAAACATGATACCCGAGGCACCGACTCTATTCAGAGATAGTGAAGAAAACAAATTAAGTGAGATAGTAGTGACTAGTAACGATGTTAGTAAGCAAATAGACAAACTAAAGCCTAATAAGTCACCTGGTCCCGATGAGATATTTGCCAGAGTATTAAAGGAATGTAAGGAAGAGCATAGTATGCCCTTAGCAAAGTTGTTTAACATGTCCTTAAAAACAGGTGTAGTACCAGAATCCTGGAGGTTAGCGAATGTAATACGGATCTTCAAGAAGGGGGATAGATCACTATCCTCTAACTACCGCCAAATCAGTCTAACATCAATAGTAGGCAAATTACTGGAAGCAATCATTTCAAATTCTATTCGAAATTACCTGGAGAAGCACCGATTGATCAATGATTCCCAGCATGGCTTCACAAGCGGACGTTCTTGCCTAACTAATCTATTAACATTCTTTTCATCAGTTTTTGAATCAGTGGACGAGGGGCACAATTATGATGTGGTATATCTCGACTTTAGCAAAGCCTTCCACAGAGTACCCCACGAAAGACTAATTAGAAAGGTAGAAGCTCATGGCATCAAAGGTGACATCCTTAAATGGATTAGGGCGTGGTTACAGGACAGGAAACAGCGAGTGAGCATTAACGGCACTAAGTCCCATTGGAGCAACGTCACAAGTGGAGTTCCCCAAGGCTCAGTACTTGGACCATTATTGTTTATTATATACATAAACGACATAGATATCGGCATAGACAGCAACATAAGTAAATTTGCTGATGATACTAAAATAGGACGTGTTATCAAATCTGACGAGGACTCGGCAAAACTACAGGAGGATCTAAACAAATTTTTCGAATGGTCTGAAAAATGGCAGATGAAATTCAACATCGACAAATGTAAAGTACTCAGTATAGGAAATGGAAACAGGGAAACCAGATACCAGATGAACAACGATGCCATAGAGAAATCCGACTGCGAGAGAGATTTAGGAGTAATGATAAGTAGGAACCTTAAGCCAAGTAAACAATGTGTTTTTGCTCGAAACAAGGCTAATAAAGTACTTGGGTTCATACAAAGGAGTGTTAGTTACAAGACTAGCGAGGTCATCCTAAAACTGTATCTTGCTCTTGTGAGACCACACCTGGATTACGCAGTCCAGTTCTGGTCACCGTATTACAGAATGGATATAGAATCCTTGGAAAGAATTCAGAGGAGAATGACAAGACTAATCCCGGGTATCAGGAACCTTGAGTATAGAGACACCCTACTGTGTGTCTCTACCATCACCAATGTGTCTCTACCTTCACCTGTGTGTCTCTACCCTCACCTGTGTGTCTCTACCCTCACCTGTGTGTCTCTACCCTCACATATGTGACTCTACCCTCACCTGTGAGTCTCTACCCTCACCAATGTGTCTCTACCTTCACCTCTGTGTCTGTACCCTCACCTGTGTGTCTCTACCCTCACCAGAGAGTCTCTACCCTCACCTGTGTGTCTCTACCCTCACCTGTGTGTCTATATCATTACCTGTGTTTGTCTACCCTCACCTGTGTGTCTGTACCCTCACCTGTGTCTCATTATCCTCACCTGTGTGTGCCTACCCTCACCAGTGTCTCTCTACCCTCACCTGTGTGTCTGTACCCTCACCTGTGTCTCTCTACCCTCACCTGTGTGTCTCTACCCTCACCTGTGTCTCTCTACCCTCACCTGTGTGTCTCTACCCTCACCCGAGTGTCTCTACCGTCACCTGTGTTTCTGTACCCTCACCTGTGTGTCTCTACCCTCACCTGTGTGTCTCTACCCTCACCTGTGTGTCTCTACCCTCACCTGTGTGTCTCTACCATCACCAGTGTGTTTCTACCCTCACCTGTGTGTCTCTACCATCACCATTGTGTCTCTACCTTCACCTGTGTGTCTGTACCCTCACCTACATGTCTCAACCCTCCCAGCACCTCATCACCTGTGTGTCTCTACCCTCACCTGGGTGACTCTACCCTCACCAGTGTGACTCTACCCTCACCAGTGTGCCTCTACCCTCACCTGTGAGTCTCTACCCTCACTCGTGAGTCTCTACCCTCACCTGGGTGACTCTACCCTCACCAGTGTGACTCTACCCTCACCAGTGTGTCTCTACCCTCACCTGTGTTTCTCTCCCCTCACCTGTGTGTCTCTACCCTCCCCTTACCTCCTCACCTGTGTTTCTCTACCCTCACCTGTGTGTCTCTACCCTCACCCGAGTGTCTCTACCCTCACCTGTGTGTCTCTACCCTCACTTGTGTGTCTCTACCCTCACCTGTGTGTCTCTACCATCACCTGTGTGTCTCTACACTCCCCGTACCTCCTCACCTGTGTTTCTCTACCCTCACCTGTGTGTCTCTACCCTCACCCGAGTGTCTCTACCCTTATCTATGTGTCTCTACCCTCACCTGTGTCTCTCTACCCTCACCCTAGTGTCTCTACCCTCACCTGTGTGTCTCTACCCTCACCTGTGTGTCTCTACCCTCCCCGTACCTCCTCACCTGTGTGTCTCTTCCCTCCCCGTACCTCCTCACCTGTGTGTCTCTACCCACACCTGTGTGTCTGTACCCTCACCTGTGTCTCTCTACCCTCACCTGTGTGTGCCTATCCTCCCCGCACCGCCTCACCTGTGTTTCTACCCTCACCAGTGTGACTCTACCTTCACCTGTGTGTCTATACCCTCACCTGTGTGTCTCTACCCTCACCTGTGTGTCTCTACCCTCACCTGTAGGTCTCTACCCTCACTAGTGTGTCTCTACCCTCCTCCGAGTTTCTCTACCCTCACCTGTGTGTCTCTACCCTCACCTGTGTTTCTCTACCGTCACCTGAGTGTCTTTACCCTCTCCTGTGTGTCTCTACCCTCACCTGTGTGTCTCTACCCTCACCTGTGTTTCTCTACCCTCACCGGTGGGTCTTTCCCTCACCTGTGTGTGTCTACCCTCACCTGTGTGTCTCTACCCTCATCTGTGTGTCTCTACCCTCACTTGTGTGTCTCTACCCTCACCTGTGTTTCTCTACCGTCACCTGAGTGTCTCTACCCTCACCTTTGTGTCTCTACCCTCACCTGTGTTTCTCTACCGTCACCTGAGTGTCTCTACCCTCACCTGTGTTTCTCTACCCTCACCGGTGGGTCTTTCCCTCACCTGTGTGTGTCTACCCTCATCTGTGTGTCTCTACCCTCTCCTGTGTGTCTCTACCTTCACCTGTGTGTCTCTACCCTCACCTGTGCTTCTCTACCCTCACCGGTGGGTCTCTACCCTCCCCGTACCTCCTCTCCTGTGTGTCTCTACCCTCACCTGTGTGTCTCTACCCTCACCTGTGTTTCTCTACCCTCACCGGTGGGTCTCTACCCTCACCTGTGTTTCTCTACCGTCACCTGAGTGTCTCTACCCTCACCTTTGTGTCTCTCCCCTCACCTGTGTGTCTCTACCCTCACCTGTGTTTCTCTACCCTCACCGGTGGGTCTCTACCCTCACCTGTGTTTCTCTACCGTCACCTGAGTGTCTCTACCCTCACCTGTGTTTCTCTACCGTCACCTGAGTGTCTCTACCCTCTCCTGTGTGTCTCTACCCTCACCTGTGTGTCTCTACCCTCACCTGTGTTTCTCTACCCTCACCGGTGGGTCTCTACCCTCACCTGTGTTTCTCTACCGTCACCTGAGTGTCTCTACCCTCACCTGTGTGTCTCTCCCCTCACCTGTGTGTCTCTACCCTCTCCTGTGTGTCTCTTCCCTCACCTGTATTTCTCTACCCTCTGGGGTGGGTCTCTACCCTCACCTGTGTCTCTCTCCCCTCACCTGTCTGTCTCTCCCCTCACCTGTGTGTTTCTACCTTCTCCTGTGTGTCTCTACCCTCACCTGTGTTTCTCTATCCTCACCTGAGTGTCTCTACCCTCACCTGTGTGTCTCTACCCTCACCTGTGTGTCTCTACCATTCATCTGTGTCTCTACACTCACCTGAGTGTCTCTACCCTCACCTGTGTGTCTCTACCCTCACCTGTGTGTCTCTACCATTCATCTGTGTGTCTCTACCCTCACCTGTGTGTCTCTACCCTCACCTGTGTGTCTTTCTCTCACCTGTGTGTGTCTACCCTCACCTGTGTGTCTCTACCCTCATCTGTGTGTCTCTACCCTCACTTGTGTGTCTCTACCCTCACCAGTGTGTCTCTACCCTCCCCTGTGTGTCTCTACCCTCACTTGTGTGTCTCCACCCTCACCAGTGTGTCTCTACCCTCACCTGTGTGTCTCTACCCTCACTTGTGTGTCTCCACCCTCACCAGTGTGTCTCTACCCTCACCTGTGTGTCTCTACCCTCACCTGTGTGTCTCCACCCTCACCTGCTTGTCTCTACCCTCACCTGTGTGTCTCTACCCTCACCTGTGTTTCTGTACCCTCACCTGTGTGTCTCTACCCTCACCTGTGTGTCTCCACCCTCCCCTGTGTGTCTCTACCCTCACCTGTGTCTCTCTACCCTCATCTGTGTGTCTCTACCCTCACCTGTATTTCTCTCCCCTCACCTGTGAGTCTCTACCCTCTCCTGTGTGTCTCTACCCTCACCTGTGTTTCTCTACCCTCACCGGTATTTCTGCACCCTCACCTGTGTGTCTTTCCCTCACCTGTGTGTCTCTACCCTCCCCGTACTTCCTCACCTGAGTGTCTCTACCCTCACCTGTGTGTATCTACCCTCACCTGAGTGTCTCTACCCTCACCTATGTGTCTCTACCCTCACCTGTGTGTCTCTTCCCTCACCTGTGTGTCTCTACCCTCACCCGAGTGTTTCTACCCTCACCTGTATTTCTGTACCCTCACCTGTGTGTCTCTACCCTCCCCGTACCTCCTCACCTATGTGTCTCTACCCTCACCTATGTGTCTCTACCCTCACCTGTGTGTCTCTACCCTCACCTGTGTGTCTCTACCCTCACCTATGTGTCTCTACCCTCACCTATGTGTCTCTACCCTCACCTATGTGTCTCTACCTTCACCTGTGTGTCTCTACAATCACCTGTGTGTCTCTACAATCACCTGTGTGTCTCTACCCTCACTTGTGTGTCTCTACCCTCACCTGTGTGTCTCTACAATCACCTGTGTCTCTCTACCCTCACCTGTGTGTCTCTACAATCACCTGTGTGTCTCTACCTTCACCTGTGTGTCTCTACCCTCACCTGTGATTTTCTAGCCTCACTTGTGTGTCTCTTCCCTCACCTGTGTGTCTCTACCCTCACCTGTGTGTCTCTACCCTCACCTGTGTGTCTCTACCCTCACCTGTGATTTTCTAGCCTCACTTGTGTGTCTCTACCCTCACCTGTGTGTCTCTACCCTCACCTGTGTGTCTCTACCCTCACCTGTGTGTCTCTACCCTCACCTGTGATTTTCTAGCCTCACTTGTGTGTCTCTACCCTCACCTGTGTGTCTCTACCCTCACCTGTGTGTCTCTACCCTCACCTGTGTCTCTCTACCCTCACCTGTGTGTCTCTACCCTTACCTCTGTGTTTCAACACTCACCTGTGTGTCTCCACCCTCACCAGTGTGTCTCTACCCTCACCTGTGTGTCTCTACCCTCACTTGTGTGTCTCCACCCTCACCTGTGTGTCTCTACCCTCACCTGTGTGTCTCTACCCTCACCTGTGTGTCTCCACCCTCACCTGCTTGTCTCTACCCTCACCTGTGTGTCTCTACCCTCACCTGTGTTTCTGTACCCTCACCTGTGTGTCTCTACCCTCACCTGTGTGTCTCCACCCTCCCCTGTGTGTCTCTACCCTCACCTGTGTCTCTCTACCCTCATCTGTGTGTCTCTACCCTCACCTGTATTTCTCTCCCCTCACCTGTGAGTCTCTACCCTCTCCTGTGTGTCTCTACCCTCACCTGTGTTTCTCTACCCTCACCGGTATTTCTGCACCCTCACCTGTGTGTCTTTCCCTCACCTGTGTGTCTCTACCCTCCCCGTACTTCCTCACCTGAGTGTCTCTACCCTCACCTGTGTGTATCTACCCTCACCTGAGTGTCTCTACCCTCACCTATGTGTCTCTACCCTCACCTGTGTGTCTCTTCCCTCACCTGTGTGTCTCTACCCTCACCCGAGTGTTTCTACCCTCACCTGTATTTCTGTACCCTCACCTGTGTGTCTCTACCCTCCCCGTACCTCCTCACCTATGTGTCTCTACCCTCACCTATGTGTCTCTACCCTCACCTGTGTGTCTCTACCCTCACCTGTGTGTCTCTACCCTCACCTATGTGTCTCTACCCTCACCTATGTGTCTCTACCCTCACCTATGTGTCTCTACCTTCACCTGTGTGTCTCTACAATCACCTGTGTGTCTCTACAATCACCTGTGTGTCTCTACCCTCACTTGTGTGTCTCTACCCTCACCTGTGTGTCTCTACAATCACCTGTGTCTCTCTACCCTCACCTGTGTGTCTCTACAATCACCTGTGTGTCTCTACCTTCACCTGTGTGTCTCTACCCTCACCTGTGATTTTCTAGCCTCACTTGTGTGTCTCTTCCCTCACCTGTGTGTCTCTACCCTCACCTGTGTGTCTCTACCCTCACCTGTGTGTCTCTACCCTCACCTGTGATTTTCTAGCCTCACTTGTGTGTCTCTACCCTCACCTGTGTGTCTCTACCCTCACCTGTGTGTCTCTACCCTCACCTGTGTGTCTCTACCCTCACCTGTGTTTTCTAGCCTCACTTGTGTGTCTCTACCCTCACCTGTGTGTCTCTACCCTCACCTGTGTGTCTCTACCCTCACCTGTGTCTCTCTACCCTCACCTGTGTGTCTCTACCCTTACCTCTGTGTTTCAACACTCACCTGTGTGTCTCTACCCTCACCTGTGTGTCTCTACCCTCACTTGTGTGTCTCTACCCTCACCTGTGTGTCTCTACAATCACCTGTGTGTCTCTACCCTCACCTGTGTGTCTCTACAATCACCTGTGTGTCTCTACCCTCACTTGTGTGTCTCTACCCTCACCTGTGTGTCTCTACCCTCACTTGTGGTTCTCTATCCTCACCTGAGTGTCTCTACCCTCACCTGTGTGTGTCTACCCTCACCTGTGTGTCTCTACCCTCACTTGTGTTTCTCTATCCTCACCTGAGTGTCTCTACCCTCACCTGTGTGTCTCTACAATCACCTGTGTGTCTCTACCCTCACTTGTGTGTCTCTACCCTCACCTGTGTGTCTCTACCCTCACTTGTGTTTCTCTATCCTCACCTGTGTGTCTCTACCCTCTCCTGTGTCTCTCTACCCTCACCTGTGTGTGTCTACCCTCACCTGTGTGTCTCTCCCCTCACCTGTGTTTCTCTGCCCTCACCCGAGTGTCTCTACCCTCTCCTGTGTCTCTCTACCCTCACCTGTGTGTGTCTACCCTCACCTGTGTGTCTCTACCCTCACTTGTGTTTCTCTATCCTCACCTGTGTGTCTCTACCCTCTCCTGTGTCTCTCTACCCTCACCTGTGTACCTCACCCTCACCTGTGTGTCTCTCCCCTCACCTGTGTTTCTCTGCCCTCACCCGAGTGTCTCTACCCTCTCCTGTGTCTCTCTACCCTCACCTGTGTGTCTACCCTCACCTGTGTGTCTACCCTCACCCAAGTGTTTCTACCCTCACCTGTATTTCTGTACCCTCACCTGTGTGTGTCCACCCTCACCTGTGTGTGTCTACCCTCACCTGTGTGTCTACCCTCACCTGTGTGTCTCTACCCTCACCTGTGTGTCTCTACCCTCACCCTTGTGTTTCTACCCTCACCGGTATTTCTCTACCCTCACCTGTGTGTCTTACCCTCACCTGTGTGTCTCTACCCTCACCTGTGTTGTCTGTACCCTCACCTGTGTGTCTCTACCCCCACCTGTGTGTCTCTACCCCCACCTGTGTGTCTCTACCCCCACCTGTGTGTCTCTACCCTCACCTGTGTGTCTCTACCCTCACCTGTGTGTCTGTACCCTCACCTGTGTGTCTCTACCCTCACCTGTGTTTCTCCACCCTCACCTGAGTATCTCTACCCTCACCTGTGTGTCTCTACCCTCACCTGTGTGTCTCTACCCTCACCTGTGTGTCTCTACCCTCACCTGTGTGTCTCTACCCTCACCTGTGTGTCTCTACCCTCACCTGTGTGTCTCTACCCTCACCTGTGTTTCTCCACCCTCACCTGAGTATCTCTACCCTCACCTGTGTGACTCTACCCTCACCTGTGTGTGTCTACCCTCACCTGCGTGTCTCTACCCTCACCTGTGGGTCTCTACCATCACCTGTGTTTCTCTACCCTCACCTGTGTGTCTCTACCCTCACCTGTGTGTCTCTACCCTCACCTGTGTTTCTCTACCCTCACCTGTGTGTCTCTACCCTCACCTGAGTGTCTCTATCCTCACCTGTGTGTCTCTTCCCTCACCTGTGTGTGTCTACCCTCACCCGAGTGTTTTTACCCTCACCTGTGTGTCTCTACCCTCACCTGTGTGTCTCTACCCTCCCCGTACTTCCTCACCTGTGTGTCTCTTCCCTCACCTGTGTGTCTCTACCCTCACCTGTGTGTCTCTTCCCTCACCTGTGTGTCTCTTCCCTCACGTGTGTGTCTCTCCCCTCACCTGTGTGTCTCTACCCTCACCTGTGTGTCTCTACCCTCACCTGTGTGTCTCTACCCTCCCCGTACCTCCTCACCTGAGTGTCTCTACCCTCACCTGTGTGTCTCTACCCTCACCTGTGTGTCTCTACCCTCCCCTGTGTGTCTCTACCCTCCCCGTACCTCCTCACCTGAGTGTCTCTACCCTCACCTGTGTGTCTCTACCCTCACCTGAGTGTCTCTACCCTCACCTGTGTGTCTCTACCCTCCCCTGTGTGTCTCTACCCTCACCTGTGTGTCTCTACCCTCCCCGTACCTCCTCACCTGAGTGTCTCTACCCTCACCTGTGTGTCTCTACCCTCACCTGTGTGTCTCTACCCTCACCTGTGTCTCTACCCTCCCCGTACCTCCTCACCTGAGTGTCTCTACCCTCACCTGTGTGTATCTACCCTCACCTTTGTGTCTCTCCCCTCACCTGTGGGTCTCTTCCCTCACCTGTGTTTCTCTACCCTCACCTGTGTGTCTCTACCCTCACCTGTGTGTCTCTACCCTCACCTGAGTGTCTCTACCCTCACCTGTGTGTCTCTACCCTCCCCGTACCTCCTCACCTGAGTGTCTCTACCCTCACCTGAGTGTCTCTACCCTCACCTGAGTGTCTCTACCCTCACCTGAGTGTCTCTACCCTCACCTGTGGGTCTCTACCATCACCTGTGTTTCTCTACCATCACCTGTGTTTCTCTACCCTCACCTGTGTGTCTCTACCCTCACCTGAGTGTCTCTACCCTCACCAATGTGTCTCTACCCTCACCTGAGTGTCTCTACCCTCACCTATGTGTCTCTACCCTCACCTGTGTGTTTCTTCCCTCACCTGAGTGTCTCTACCCTCACCTGTGTGTCTCTACCCTCACCTGTGTGTTTCTTCCCTCACCTGAGTGTCTCTACCCTCACCTGTGTGTCTCTACCCTCACCTGTGTGTTTCTTCCCTCACCTGAGTGTCTCTACCCTCACCTATGTGTCTCTACCCTCACCTGTGTGTTTCTTCCCTCACCTGAGTGTCTCTACCCTCACCTGTGTGTCTCTACCCTCACCTGAGTGTCTCTACCCTCACCTGAGTGTCTCTACCCTCACCTGTGTGTCTCTACCCTCACCTGTGTGTCTCTACCCTCACCTGAGTGTCTCTACCCTCACCTGAGTGTCTCTACCCTCACCTGAGTGTCTCTACCCTCACCTGAGTGTCTCTACCCTCACCTATGTGTCTCTACCCTCACCTGTGTGTTTCTTCCCTCACCTGAGTGTCTCTACCCTCACCTGTGTGTCTCTACCCTCACCTGTGTGTCTCTACCCTCACCTATGTGTCTCTACCCTCACCTGTGTGTTTCTTCCCTCACCTGAGTGTCTCTACCCTCACCTGAGTGTCTCTACCCTCACCTGAGTGTCTCTACCCTCACCTGTGTGTTTCTTCCCTCACCTATGTGTCTCTACCCTCACCTGTGTGTCTCTACCCTCACCTGAGTGTCTCTACCCTCACCTATGTGTCTCTACCCTCACCTGTGTGTTTCTTCCCTCACCTGAGTGTCTCTACCCTCACCTGTGTGTCTCTACCCTCACCTGTGTGTTTCTTCCCTCACCTGTGTGTTTCTTCCCTCACCTGAGTGTCTCTACCCTCACCTATGTGTCTCTACCCTCACCTGTGTGTTTCTTCCCTCACCTGAGTGTCTCTACCCTCACCTGAGTGTCTCTACCCTCACCTATGTGTCTCTACCCTCACCTGTGTGTTTCTTCCCTCACCTGAGTGTCTCTACCCTCACCTGAGTGTCTCTACCCTCACCTGAGTGTCTCTACCCTCACCTATGTGTCTCTACCCTCACCTGTGTGTTTCTTCCCTCACCTGAGTGTCTCTACCCTCACCTATGTGTCTCTACCCTCACCTGTGTGTCTCTACCCTCACCTGAGTGTCTCTACCCTCACCTGTGTGTCTCTACCCTCACCTCTGTGTCTCTACCCTCACCTGAGTGTCTCTACCCTCACCTGTGTGTCTCTTCCCTCACCTGTGTGTCTCTTCCCTCACCTGTGTGTCTCTACCCTCACCTGTGTGTATACACCCTCACCTTTGTGTCTCTCCCCTCACCTGTGGGTCTCTTCCCTCACCTGTGGGTCTCTTCCCTCACCTGTGTTTCTCTACCCTCACCTGTGTGTATCTACCCTCACCTGTGTGTCTCTACCCTCCCCGTACCTCCTCACTGAGAGTCTCTACCCTCACCTGTGTGTCTCTACCCTCACCTGAGTGTCTCTACCCTCACCTATGTGTCTCTACCCTCACCTGTGTGTTTCTTCCCTCACCTGAGTGTCTCTACCCTCACCTGTGTGTCTCTACCCTCACCTGTGTGTTTCTTCCCTCACCTGTGTGTTTCTTCCCTCACCTGAGTGTCTCTACCCTCACCTATGTGTCTCTACCCTCACCTGTGTGTTTCTTCCCTCACCTGAGTGTCTCTACCCTCACCTGAGTGTCTCTACCCTCACCTATGTGTCTCTACCCTCACCTGTGTGTTTCTTCCCTCACCTGAGTGTCTCTACTCTCACCTGAGTGTCTCTACCCTCACCTGAGTGTCTCTACCCTCACCTATGTGTCTCTACCCTCACCTGTGTGTTTCTTCCCTCACCTGAGTGTCTCTACCCTTACCTATGTGTCTCTACCCTCACCTGTGTGTCTCTACCCTCACCTGAGTGTCTCTACCCTCACCTGTGTGTCTCTACCCTCACCTCTGTGTCTCTACCCTCACCTGAGTGTCTCTACCCTCACCTGTGTGTCTCTTCCCTCACCTGTGTGTCTCTTCCCTCACCTGTGTGTCTCTACCGTCACCTGTGTGTATATACCCTCACCTTTGTGTCTCTCCCCTCATCTGTGGGTCTCTTCCCTCACCTGTGTGTCTCTACCCTTACCTGTGTTTCTCTACCGTCACCTGAGTGTCTCTATCCTCACCTGTGTGACTCTACACTCACCTGTGTTTCTCTACCCTCACCGGTTGATCTCTACCCTCACCTGTGTGTCTCTCCCCTCACCTGTGTGTCTCTACCCTCACCTGTGTTTCTCTACACTCACCTGAGCGTCTCTACCCTCACCTGTGTGCCTCTACCATGACCTGTGTGTCTCTACCCTCACCTGTGTGTCTCTACCCTCACCTGTGTGTCTCTACCCTCACATATGTGTCTCTATCCTCACCTGAGCGTCTCTACCCTCACCTGTGTGCCTCTACCATGACCTGTGTGTCTCTACCCTCACCTGTGTGTCTCTACCCTCACATATGTGTCTCTATCCTCACCTGTGTGTCTCTACCCTCACCAGTGTGTCTCTACCCTCACATATGTGTCTCTACCCTCACTTGTGTTTCTCTACCCTCACCTGAGTGTCTCTACCTTCACCTGTGTGTCTCTACCCTCACCTTTGAGTCTCTACCCTCATCTGTGTCTCTCTACCCTCACATATGTGTCTCTACCCTCACTTGTGTTTCTCTACCCTCACCTGTGTGTCTCTACCCTCACCAGTGTGTCTCTACCCTCACATATGTGTCTCTACCCTCACTTGTGTTTCTCTACCCTCACCTGTGTTTCTCTACCCTCACCTGTGTGTTTCTGCCCTTCCTGTACCTCGTCACTGTATGTCTCTACCCGCCCCGCATATCCTCACCAGTGTGTCTCCACCCGTCCCGCACCTCCCGTTCTGTAGGTCTCTACCCGCACCGCACCTCCCCATCTGTGTGTCTCTACCCGCCCCGCACCTCCCCATCTGTAGGTCTTTACCCGCCTCGTACCTCCTCACTTGTGTGTCTCTACCCGCCTCGCACCTCCTCACCTGTGTGTCTCCACCCGCCCCACACCTCCTCACCTCTGTGTCTCTATCCGCCCAACACCACCTCACCTTTGTGTCTCTACCCGCCCCACACCTCCTCACCTGTGTGTCTCTTCCCGCCTTGCACTTCCTCACTTGTTCCTCTCTACCCGCCCCGGTTCAATAACATAAGTACAATCACCTAAGTTCAGTAAGGCAAGTCCTGTAACGTAAGTACAGTCACCTAAGTTCAATAATGTAAGTTTAGTCACCTAAGTTCAGTAACGTAGGTTCAGTCCTCTAATTTCAGTAACGTAATTACAGTCACCTAAGTACAGTCACTTAAGTTCATTCACCTAAGTACAGTCACCTAACTACAGTCACCTAAGTACAGTCACCTAACTACAGTCACCTAAATAAAGTCACCTAAATAAAGTCATCTAAGTACAGTCACCCATATACAGTCAACTGCGTACAGTCACCTATGTTCAGTTACGTACAGTCACCTAAGTACAGTCACCTTTGTTCAGTCACCTAAGTTCAGTAACGTAATTATAGTCACCTAAGTACAGTCACCTAAGTTCAGTCACCTACTTACAGTCACATAAATACAGTCACCGAAATACAGTCACCTACCCAGTAAGTTTAGTCACGAAGTACAGTCACCTAAGTACAGTCACCTAAGTACAGTCACCTAAGTTCAGTCACCTAAGTACAGTCACCTAAGCACAGTCACCAAGCATTTTCCCCACGAGAGGGAGACGATGCAGCTGTTCATGGTGGAGAGGTCGTGAACTACGTGCCTGTGTCAGAAGAGGCGGGACGTACAGGTAATTATCACACTTATATATACAATTTACCTGAATTTCGCTTCCTATTAAGCCACGTGAGGTAAACATGATGCAGACCAAATGATGCGGAATTAGTTACGCTGTTCGCTGTCCCATAAGGCAGTCGGGGATATTCTTGAAAGACATTTGAGTAATAAGTAAACACTGCATCCCCGCGAATTTGTATCTTCGTAAATGAATTCGATAGGTCAAATTAACTTGAAAATTATAAATTTGCAATAGAAATGCTTTGGACTAAAGGTGTTTTTTTCTGTTTTTCCCAGTATGAAAATGAAAATAGAGTTCCATGGCTGGTCTCTACGGAATCTTAACCGGACATATAAGGGGGTGTATATCACAATTGGAACGGATACTGTACTGTGTTGACCGTCAATACCATTCATCATTGTGTTTCACGCTGCCGCCATTTACCATCATTAGTCACTATATCACTTAATACATAAATTGCGCTGAAAAATTAATGATGATTCTATACGCGTTTGTTTACATACGCGTGTATTGACACAATTTATTTTACATGAAGTAGTAACATTTGCACAGATCTGCATATAGTAATTAGTATTCAGTGGAGAAAAATCTACTAAATCCCTTGTATACAGCCTTAACAACATCAACCTAGAGAAGTAGACTTGTGAAAGAGACCTAGGGGTACTTGTAAGCCCGGACCTATGGCCTAGAAAACAGTGCGTTAATGTTCGAAATAAGGCAAACAGAGTATTGGGCTTTATATCTAGAAGTGTAAGTAATAAGAGTGCTGAGGTCTTGTTGCAACTATATCTTGCGCTAGTCAGGCCGCACCTCGATTATGCGGTTCAGTTCTGGTGCCCTTATTATAGAATGGATATCAATTCACTTGAGACGGTGCAGCGTAGAATGATGAAAATGATTCCGGGACTTAGAAACCTTCCATATCAGGATAGGTTAAAGAAACTAAACTTACATTCCCTAGAAAGACGAAGAGGGGAGACATGATAGAAGTATTTAAGTGGGTGAAAGGCATCAATAAAGGGGATATAGATAAAGTTCTTATAATATCCGAGCAGGATAGGACCCGGAGCAACGGATTTAAGTTGGATAAGTTTAGGTCTAGGAGGGAAATAGGAAGGAACTGGTTCACAAATAGGGTGGTGGACGAGTGGAACAATCTTAGCCACTTTGTAGTAAGTCCTGGAACGGTGGAAAGTTTCAAAGGGAGGCTAGATAGATTCATGGATGATAGAGAGTGGTAGTAACTCTCGACAGGAGCTGCCATGCACAGGCCAACCGGCCTATTGCAGACTCCTTATTTTCTTATGTTCTTATACGGTGTCGCCTCTGAGCTGAATAGAGTCTGGCGTTAGCCGAATAAAATATCAAAAGGTGCGTCATCATAGTGAAAATGTTCGTGGTGATAGTCTGTCTATTAAACAATGTTGAGTATTAGAGTGATAGGAAACGCTTTTTTCAACAGAGTGCAGCATTTCCAGCACCCAGTAACTCTTCGACTTCAATTAAATATCCCCCCCCCCCCCAGTATCGTCAAGAGCCAAGTAATCATTGGTAGGTCTTAATAAGAAAATAAAAGGTGTTGTTTTGTGTTTAGTAATTTATTTTGGGTAAGAAATCCTCGCTCGAGCAAATCCAAATAACCAGATTCACAAGTTATCGGTTTATTAGAGGCTCTGTCACGCCTTCCATTATGGGTGTTGGCTGCCAATACTTTTGCCGTGTTATATTTGCGGTGCGACCAGGTCTGGGCCGGTAATTCAAGACATCTTGGTCACTCAGTGAATATTTTCCACACAGTGAGCATCAGGCTAGAGAACAGTACTCCAGAACTTGCGGTACTAATTAAAAATTCTTTAACGAGTTCCTTTTTAGAATCTGTATCGGTATACCCAGTCACCATATTTTATCAAGGACTGAATTCTACTCACAATTTTTGTATTTTCTGTTTCTATAACCAAGTATACGTGTACGTAACGACCACACCAGTATTACCACTTTATTGTTGTAAGAAGTCGAGAGGCAATCGACGATTTTCTTTCGGATTTTATTACACGAGAGTATGTTAGTGCCTAGCTTGATAAGTCCTGCTGAACCTGTATGTCTACCTCATCATCATACCTCGGGTCATACACTGTCAATAAAGAACAGTTTAGCAAACTACAACTTAATTTACAGGAGTTATACTGGTACGAAGCAGAACAAGTAATACTTTGACCTAGAATCATCAAGTCTGATGTCATCGGTACATTATTATTCAATTGATAAAATAAATTTTGAAACTTTGCACGTGATTAGTTATTTTCATGAACAGGCTGGTTTTATAGCAATAAATCCAGTATTAGTATTGTTGCAGTAAAAACATTGAATTTCAACAATTAATCAAGCGTCTCCATTAACTTTCACTTTGTAAACAAACTAACGCTGAACTTTGTTGTTACAGTCATTTAGTTTCAAAATATTTGGACTGGTTTTTATTGAAAACTTTCGTATTCGGTTTACTTTATCAATAAAGTCATCCAGGCATAATGTGCAAAGTTTAGTGCAACATTGGTAAAAGCATTCAAATACTAACAGCATATTTGTCTCAGTCTCGAGCAGAGAGACGGAACAATTTGAACATAAGATAGCAGTAGGCTTAGCCAACAGTTGATACTGAATATCACAAAATCACTGGACATTAATCTGAAAACCTAAAAGTTTAACAACCCACAGTGGCGCAGCTCCTCCCAGCTCCTTCATAAAGATTGGTGTCCGTTTGGTAAAGATGGATGCATTTAGTTGAGGTTTCCATTCTTCGTGAGGGCGTGTGTAACATAATCACTGGCTGGGATACTCGGTGTTGCCCGGTTGTTGTTGGTTGTTACGAACTTACGCAAAATTTAACTCATCCAAATTCCACCTCTATGTTAAGAACTATGGCCGTGTATAAGGTGACCCCACTGCCCACTTATAGGTGGGTGGGGACTAGCCGCTCCTCCTCCCCTGCTTTATAAATTCGTGACCAGTCTCAAGGCTCTTTGCCAAAACACCTTAAATATCATATATTTGTCTTCAGAATCGTGTCCGTTTACAGCAAAGAAATAGATGTTCAACCATTGGGGGCAGGGAGGGGGACTACTGGGGCCAAACAACCAGACTTCCACCACCTTGATACGTCTTGGGTTCACACGTATTGTTCCTAAAAGACAAAATTCAGCTGCCTGTCACTAAAACCATTGCCGAGTATAGTATTACGACCCACGCCATCTATTGTGTCATGATCTAACTACCCAGCACTACCGAGCAACGCCATCTCGGGACGCGACCCGAGTATGACTAGTCTTAGCCACCACTCCGGGTTTCCTTTCTCCATATCCTGGTTGTTGCGTCACCTCCTCTAACTCTTCCTCATCAGCTCCGGATCGAGGAGAGTTCAGTTCACTCTGGGAAGTGACCACACTTGGATTACCTATCCTGGAAACCTATGGCACAGTGACTTCCTACCATCTTCTTCAATAACTCAGTCCTACTCGTCAGACACTTCAGCACTGCACTTGAGTATTGTAACCCTATATTACCTCCCACCTCCACTTGCTTCAGATTGTTGCATGTTGTATAAATATGTATATACTGTTAAGCCAATGTTGCATATGTTTAAGTTAAGTATGGTTAAGGGTAAACTATAGAAAGCTGGATATTTTGTTAAGGAATTTATGGTACTTTATTATACACAACAAAAACTCGCATCCTTTGTCCCCCCTTTTATCGTCCGATTGTCTTTGTTTGTTTAGTTTTTTTTTGTTGTTGCCTGTTGGGATCTGGGTAGACTTTCAATTATATTCTAAACCAGTTTCTAAATCCCCAACTCGTAACAAATGGCGACCATGACAGGATCCGACCTTAAGTGCCATATTTCTTCCCCCCTTGTTACTCCTTGTTAATTATTCCTCCCAGTCACTTCTGTTCACAATTGCTTTACGGTGGTTTAAAGTTCCCGTCATATGTGTGTGCATATATTGGTATTATCGTACAGTAAGAGTGACAGACGTAGGATATTAGGTTCCGAGTGTCATAAGGCTTACCTGTTATTACATGTAGGCAGTCGTGTCGTAAGTCTTATCGAGTGTAGGGAAGAATCCGGATCTGTTTAATGCCGTACCCTCGCTCCAGAGTAGGTTGTTCCATAGTCACTAGTTTAGGGTGAAGTGATATCTTGGGACGCCCAGCTCTACCAGGACCCCATAATTATAAAGCCTCAATTATTGTTCTTCTCATTATCTCATTCGGGGTCAATAATAAAGCAACTCAAGGGTTGTTTATCCGGATCTTTATATTAATGCCGTAATACGCCCTTCCTGTTTCAAGTATCTTTCCAAGTCTCTTATCCTTATCTAAGGATCTTCTCAGAAGAACAATATTCATAAGTGTAATTTCCCTAGGTATAACTTGGGTAGTTTCCGGAACTTTCTGGTTATCCACTGCCGTGATATTTTCTAGGGTAATCCACTTATCTTATCTTTTGGCCATTAGTTCATTTATCTAGTTTTTCTTAAAAATGACCACCTCAGGTTTTGATCTCCAGGATTTTATTGAAAATCCTTCTGTATCTAAATTACGTGTTAATATCCTGAAGAAAGAATGGAAAGGAATAGCCACCTATTACAATATCCCATATTCACAGCAAATGACTAAGGAAGTGTTAAAAAATCAGGTAATTGAAATGTTGGTTCAACAAGAAGTTTTAGAAGAATCCGCTGTTGACCAATTAACGCCTATGTCCAATACACTTCAACCACTATCTACCACCCCTCCTCACTCAGAAGTTGCCTCAGGTCTGGCTAGCCCTCAAGAAAAAACACAAAGAGTAGACGCCTTAGAAATAGAACGAGCTAGGTTCGAGTTCCAAATCAAAATCAAAGAACTCCAGTTGGAGCATGAGTTGGAACAGGCCAAGTTGGAGCAGGAGGTTAGACTGAAAGAACTACAGGTGAAAGAGACAGAAGTCACCTTAACATCGGAGTTTAAATCAAAAGAAGTGGCATTAAAAGAGAGAATAGCTGCTTTTAACCCTGCTAATGCTTCTTCCCTTGTTCCCGAGTTTGATGAATCCGATATGGACGGGTCATTAGGACTTTTGAGAAAATAGCCGGGAAGAATGAGTGGCCTAAGGACCAGTGGGTGTCGGTGTTAGTTCCTAAATTATGTGGTAAGGCTCGTAGAGCTTATAACTGTTTGACCAGACTGATGACTATGATAACGTAAAAAAGAATATCCTCACCTCTTATGCTATCACGCCAGATAGATATCAGCAGAAGTTTCGTAAACTAACCAAAACATTTTCACACACCTTTGTTGAGTTTGCTCAAGAAAAGCTTAGGTTTTTCAAGAAGTGGTAAGAGGCTACAGAGACCTCCACATTCCAGGATTTGTTAAACTTGGTAGTCCTGGAGGAGTGGAAGAGCAAGATACCATTTCACATCTTCAAGCATGTGGAGGAGCGTGGAGAGGTTAATTTAGGGCGTGCGGCTGAGGTGGCTGATGCGTACGCCTTGCTGGTGGAGTCACTGGGCAGTAGGGAACGTGGTACTTTCCAGCATGTTAGGTCCTCCTCTGATGATAACCTTGGGGACGTGAGTGGTAGGTCGAAAGGTCCCACACCTACCCCCCCTGATGCAGCCAAGTTTTATTGTTCTTACTGTAAAAAACCAGGCCATACGATCCAGTCTTGTAAACACCCAAAGTGTCGAACTTCTAAAAGTAGTTCCCTGGATCCCAAATTCAAACCATAGAGAAGGAGGCCCTGGCTCTGGTGTTGGCAATAAAGAAGTTTGAATGCTACCTCCAATCTCGCCCACAAACCACCCTCGTCTTCACCGACCATAACCCGCTCACGTTCATCCAAACCAACAAGACCTCCAACCAGCGAATCCTCCGCTAGGCTCTCCTCACCCAGCCCTATAATCTACAAGTCCGGCACATAAAGGGGGTGGACAACCTGATTGCTGACTATTGTGTCATGATCTAACTACCCAGCACTACCGAGCAACGCCATCTAGGGACGCGACCCAAGTATGACTAGTCTTAGTCACCACTCCGGGTTTCCTTTCTCCATATCCTGGTTGTTGCGTCACCTCCTCCAACTCTTCCTCATCAGCTCCGGATCGAGGAGAGTTCAGTTCACTCTGGGAAGTGACCACACTTGGATTACCTATCCTGGAAACCTACGGCACAGTGACTACCTACCATCTTCTTCAATACTCAGTCCTACTCGTCAGACACTTCAGCACTGCACTTGAGTATTGTAACCCTATATTACCTCCCACCTCCACTTGCTTCAGAATGTTGTATGTTGTATAAATATGTATATACTGTTAAGCCAATGTTGCGTTTGTTTAAGTTAAGTATGGTTAAGGGTAAAGTATAGAAAGCTGGATATTTTGTTAAGGAATTTATTGTACTTTATTATACACAACAAAAACTCGCATCCTTTGTCTACCCTTTTATAGTCCGATTGTCTTTGTTTGTTTAGTTTTTTTTTGTTGTTGCCTGTTGAGATCTGGGAAGACTTTTAACTATATTCTAAACCAGTTTCTAAATCCCCAACTCGTAACAATAGTGAAGTCAGACAAACATTCAGATTAAGAAACAAACAGACAGACAATGAATATTCGGTTGAGGGGATAAAATGCTCGTCTCCTATACACGGGATCGCTGTCCCAGTGGCGCAATCGGGTAGCGCGTGGTACTTATACGACAGTGTCTGAGCTTTGCCGAGGTTGTGAGTTCGAGCCTCACCTGGGACATCATTTTTGGGATTCGCAGAAAATCACTATTTAGGTTTAAGGAGGCATGTTTCCCACTTTATTAAAAATAAATTAATAAAATGACTGGAAATTTCTTGTCTAATTTTCGAAAAATAACAAAGAGTCTGGCATATTTGTCCTAGAAAACGGGGTGCCACAGGACAGTGTCCTCCGAGGACTTGTTGCATTTTTAATTGTAATAAATCACTTTCTATAACCAGCTCCTGTGCTGCGAGGAATTAAGATCTCCCTCTTCGCCGATGATTATGCGTTGTGGTGCTCTGACCACAATGCCCAACAGTCAGCTGAGGGGTTGCAGGAAGCTCTTGATGCCGCTCAACAGTGGGCAACGAGGTGGGGTTTTAGAATTTTGACGGCTAAGACAAGAGGAGTTGTTTTTACAACGCCTTACTTCGAGAAAGCATGTTAATAACGTAATAAATAAAACCTCCAATTCAATTAATATTCTGAAATACCTATTGGGTAAATCATGGGGAGCCAATAGGAAGTCTTTATTAATGTTGTACAAGTCCCTAATTAGATCTAAAATGGATTATGGAGCACAGGTGTATGTTTCTGTTTCTGTAAACAATGCTTTACTTTCTAAACTGACATCCTTTCAGAACAAATGCCTACGTATCAGTCTTGGAGCACTCACGTGCGCGAGGGTCCCGAGACTAGTGGTAGAGGTGAACATCCCTTCCATTACAAAAGACGATGGAATAACTAACTTTATCTTACGCATACAAGGTGGCAAGGAAGTGCGAGACTTCCCACCCCGCAATGAGTGCCCTAGCCAACGGTGGCTAAATGGCACAGCCAATGTTGTGACCAGTAATATTCCACCTTGGTAAGTCAGGAGAATATTTGTCTCCACTATGTGGCTCTCAAGTATGCGTTGAATCATCGAGCTCATCCTGGTATTTCGGGACCGCGCCCGTCTATTTAAATTGACAGTGTCAGTTGTCACAGGATTTTCATCATTCTCCCGAAATGACGACGATGTGGCCGGCACTACACAAAGACTGGGAAGCACTTTCTCTGTCACTGTTGGTGACGAAGTGGGAGAAATATCCTACACCAATAATGGTGTAGGGGCCACAGCAACCTTCACAGGTCCTGGTAGATCTCCAGGAATGTCCCCAATGATTAAGTCACACATGGCATCATTCATACATTTAGCTTCCACAGTACCAGAAAAATAAGGCGTGTCAACATAAACTTGGGCTACTGGATAAACTCTGACTGTTTTATCTTATTGTACAGCCGGTGTCGCGGAGTACCTCTACTTCATGGGCGTTGACATACCCCTCGAGTAGTCTCCAAGTCGTTTTCAATCGACCCCTCACCAATAATTATCAGACGGCAGAATCACAGTCTGATTCCGGGGTGACTGTGTCAAGCAAGCCGCCGCTCTTTCTTCTTTGGCTCGACCTTGACTGTCTTGACCTTCCTGACGATCCTGACGAGGTCCTCCGTAGCTATCTTGTAGTCCCTTACTATATAACCCGTCTTATGACACAGGAAACAAACCTTTTCTCGTAGTGTCGGAAAAGCTGGCGATGGCTTCTTATCTGGAGTTGCTTCAGTTGTAGCTGGGTAAGGTGTTCTTACCTCCGTTTGGTTTCTATGCTGATAAGTCTTCCACATAGGACCACCGTGTGCTTCTAAAGAGGTCGCAGTCAGTTAGTTTTCTCTCTTTCAAAAATAGTTGCAACTCTAAGTGACACCGTCTCCGGAACTGTTCACGGAGAATCAAATTTTTAAGTCCTTTAAAAGACTTTTCGATTCTCGATAAGTCTATCCACTGTTCTAGAAACCGATTCATTCTAGACGAAAACTGACTAACACTTTTTCCTTTGTCCGGTACCGAGTCACAAAACTTTGAACGATAACCTTCTTCTGTGAGCATGTATCTTTTTAAAATAAGATTTCTTCACCGATTCATAATCTACTACTTCAGTTGGCGACAAAGCAACATAAGCTTGAAGAGCTTTACCAGTAAGGAGAGAGCTTAAATTAACTGCCCACTGATCTATCGGCCACTCACTATTAGTTGCATACCTTTCATACCTCAATAAATGCATGTATGTCGTCAACTTGTTCCTCAAACTTGGGTAACTTTGGCTCTGAATAATAAGGGAGAGTTGGCCTGGGCTCGAGGATGTCCTGACGAAGCTGAAGCACTTCAAGTTCATGTTTTCGTTCTCCTTCCCTTTCGACTCGTTCCTTCTCGCTTTCCACTGCTTCCTTTTCTTTAATTTTTGTCTCGCATTCGAATTCCTGTTCTGCTTTCATTAACCCATACTCTCTTCTTTCTTTTCCTCTTGTTTCTTCTTCTTGCTTCTCTCTCTCTCTCTTGCTTATTTTCGTCACTTGGAATTGATTGTTGTTGGGTCACAAACTCTTCCAATTCAGTTCCTTCATACCCCAAGTTTCGACCAGTTTGAATCAATTATCTGAGATCCATTGTTAGTCGATTTAAAACACGTCACTCCTTATATTCCCTTCAATAGTCGTAATGTCTCCTTCTCTACTGTTACTCAGTCCTCACCTTGCACTTCCAATGCCTTCACTCAGTCAGTATCCCGGGTCTGGGCACCAATGTCATATATTACACTATTTACCTTCACAGAGCAAGTTTTCATGTCCAAATATCTCCAATTAAATCACGCAAAACTCGGCAGCTATCTTGTACCCCACGTCGGCGTGTGTATACCAGGCCTGGAGTTCCTGGTTCTCCACGCTGTACCAATTGGTGGCTCGCGCTGTTCTGCCGTGACCTACTACTACTACTACTTTGCTGTCACTCGGAATCGAGTATGATGATCATCCAGCTATGATACAATGATTGAGTTAAAAGGGCTGTCACCTAGGTTAGTGAGTTTTGAGGTGACTAAAGAGATAGATACTGGACCAGCAGCGTCGTCCACATTCGTTGCACATGTGGAGGACTCCATCTACTGTGAGAGGGTCGGTGGCAGCGTCTTTCCGACGTTGGCGCTTGTCTGCCTCGGTTTGAAGTCGGGCTAACTTGAAAGTATTGACACCTTCTCGTGTGGTGCTTCTCCAAACGTTGCGATGTGGAATAATCGACTCCCAGGTGAGGGGGTCGATTTGTGACCCTTTCAAGTTTGTCTTAAGACTATCCTTATACCTTTTCAATTGCCCGCCGGCGCTACGTTTACTATTCGTTAGGTGACTGTAAAGTAGCTGCTTTGACAGTCTACTGTCGCCCATGCGGGTAACATGGCCAGTCCAACGTAGTTGTTCATGAATAATGGTAGCCTCGACGCCCCCACAGTTGGTGTCAGCAAGAATACTGGCATTTGTTCTCTTGTCTTCCCAGCAAACTCGGAGGATGGAATATAGACTACGATGGTGAAAGTTTTCAAGTGCCTAAAGGTGCCTCCTGTATGTGACCCATGTCTCACTGCCATATAGTAGGGTGGGCAGGACCACTGCTCATCACCACCACCACACAAATATGGCTTCGTTGCCAACTAATAAATGGCAGTGAAGAAATAAGCAAAGCATTGAACAACTACTTCTTATCAGTTTTCACAGAAGAAATTCGCGAGGAAATTCTAGAGGTGGAACTGATATTTAGGGGAAAGGAAGAAGAGAAATTAAAGAATATCACTTTCAGAAAAGAGGATGTTCTTAAGAGGATAAATAAACTAAACAAGACAAAATCCCCAGGGCCAGATGAAATTATCCCTCGAATCTTGAAAAGAGTGTAGGGAACAGATTAGCGGACCCCTTGTAAATTTATTTACAAAACCATTAGACACTGGAGTTGTGCCAGACTTGTGGAAACAGGCAAATGTAGTACCCATATTCAAAAAGGGAGACAGAGCATCAGCGTCAAATTACCGGCCGATCAGTTTGACGTCAGTAGTGGGGAAATTTCTTGAATCAATAATAGCACATAGCATCCGATCGCATTTAGAGAAAAGCAAATTAATCTACGACTCTCAACATGGGTTTACGAAGGGAAAATCTTGTCTAACAAATGTGCTGACGTTTTTTAGGAAAGTCTTCGAGGTAGTAGATAATGACGAAAATTACGATGTTACTTACTTAGACTTTAGCAAAGCATTTGACAGAGTACCGCATCAGAGGCTTCTGAGAAAAATTAAGGCTCATGGTATCGAGGAGAAAGTTTTAAATTGGATAAAATCATGGCTCACCGATAGAACGCAGAGGGTCAGCGTAGATGGTGTTAAATCTGAGTGGGGCCGTATAACCAGTGGGGTTCCCCAGGGGTCAGTACTAGGCCCACTCTTGTTCATAATCTACATAAACGATCTAGATACTGGGATCAGCAGTGACATAAGCAAGTTTGCGGATGACACCAAAATAGGGCGGCTGATAAATTCAGGGAAGGATGCAAATGCATTACAGGAGGATCTAAATAAACTGCAGGGGTGGTCGGAAAAATGGCAAATGAAATTCAACACCAGCAAGTGCAGCGTACTTAATATTGGAAGAACAAATACTGTCAATGTATACAGCCTTAACAACATCAGCCTAGAGAAGTCGACTTGTGAAAGAGACCTAGGGGTACTTGTAAGCACGGACCTACGGCCTAGAAAACAGTGCGTTAATGTTCGAAATAAGGCAAACAGAGTATTGGGTTTTATATCTAGAAGTGTAAGTAATAAGAGTGCTGAGGTCTTGTTGCAACTATATCTTGCGCTGTCAGGCCGCACCTCGACTATGCGGTTCAGTTCTGGTGCCCTTATTATAGAAAAAATCGACATAATAGCATTCACTGAAACATGGATCAACCTAGACTCACGCGAGTTACCGGTCGAATTCCAAATTACGGGTTACAAATCGTTCCATACCGATAGGCAGACCAGGAAAGGAGGCGGAGTAGCAATCTATGTCAGGAATAATCTGAAGTGTGAAATAAATAAGGAAATAAAAACTGAGCGGAATACAGAAACAATTTGGATAGAATTAATCGACGGTAGGGAAAAATTAATCACAGGAGTAATATATAGACCCCCCAATCTTGATAGAATCAATGAGAGACTTATCTGGGATGAAATGCGCAGGGCTTCCATACACAACATAGTCTGTATAGTAGGCGACTTTAACCTTGGCCAAATAGATTGGACTGAATTTACGGGTAAATCAGAATCAGAGGATTTTCTCGAAATGATCCAGGACTGTTTCCTAAGTCAACATATAACCGAACCCACCCGGGGTAATAATATACTCGATTTAGTTCTGTCGAACAGAGAAAACCTCAATAGCAATGTCGAGGTAGGGATTGAACTTGCAAACAGGGATCACAAAGAAATTAGATTCCAGTTAGATTTTCATGGTAGACGAAAGGAAAATTCCACTAAAGTACCAGATTTAAGAAGGGCAAACTTTGACAGTTTAAAGAGGCAGCTGAGAGAAGGGGTGTCGCGCTTGGGCGTGAACCTGACAGATGACACCAACCTGATAACGAGATCTGAGATAGCCAAGTTCCACAACAATTTAAATGATGATTTCCTTAATGCACAAAGGCAAAACATACCATACAAAAAACTAGATCAGACAACAATGACCCTAAATGGATAAATAATTATTTAAAGAACATCATTGGCCAAAGGAAGGCTATAGGTAGAACGATAAATCATGGCAAAATTTACCTCTAGGATTATTATAAGGTATTGGCGAGTAGGGTTAAAACCGAGATAAGGAAAGCCAAGAGGAATAAAGAGGTAATGATAGCAAGGAAGGCGAAGACAAACCCCAAAGGATTCTACCAAATGTATCAAACTAAAACACGAGAAAAGATTGGACCAATACGGTCAGATACCGGCGAGCTAACTGACAACGACGGAGAAATGAGCAATAATTTGATTAAATATTTTTCAACAGTTTTCACCACAGAAAATGTAAACATGATACCCGAGGCACCGACTCTATTCAGAGATAGTGAAGAAAACAAATTAAGCGAGATAGTAGTGACTAGTAGCGATGTTAGTAAACAAATAGATAAACTAAAGCCTAATAAGTCACCTGGTCCCGATGAGATATTTGCCAGAGTATTAAAGGAATGTAAGGAAGAGCTTAGTATGCCATTAGCAAAGTTGTTTAACATGTCCTTAAATACAGGTGTAGTACCAGAATCCTGGAGGATAGAGAATGTAATACCGATTTTCAAGAAGGGGGATAGATCACTATACTCTAACTACCGCCCAATCAGCCTAACATCAATAGTAGGCAAATTACTTGAATCAATCATTTCAAACTCTATTTGAAACCACCTGGAGAAGCACAAGTTGATCAATGATTCCCAACATGGCTTCACAAGCGGGCGTTCATGTCTAACTAATCTATTAACATTCTTTTCTTCAGTTTTCGAATCGGTGGACGAAGGGCACAATTATGATGTGGTATATCTCGACTTTAGCAAAACCTTCGACAGAGTCCCCCACGAAAGACTAATAAGAAAGGTAGAAGCACATGGCATCAAAGGTAATATCCTTAAATGGATTAGGGCGTGGTTACAGGACAGGAAACAGCGAGTGAGCATTAACGGCACTAAGTCCCATTGGAGCAACGTCACTAGTGGAGTTCCCCAGGGCTCAGTACTTGGACCATTATTATTTATTATATAAATAAACGACATAGATATCGGCATAGACAGCAACATAAGTAAATTTGCTGATGACACTAAAATAGGACGTGTTATTAAATCTGACGAGGACTCGTAAAACTACAGGAAGATCTAAACAAATTCTTCGAATGGTCTGAAAAATGGCAGATGAAATTCAACGTGGACAAATGTAAAGTGCTCAATATAGGAGATGTAAACAGGGAAACCAGATACCAGATGAACAACGATGCCATGGAGAAATCCGACTGCGAGAGAGATTTAGGAGTAATGATAAGTAGGAACCTTAAGCCAAGTAAACAATGTGTTTTTGCTCGTAACAAGGCTAGTAAAGTACTTGGGTTCATACAAAGGAGTGTTAGTTACAAGACTTGCGAGGTCATCCTAAAACTGTATCTTGCGCTTGTGAGACCACACCTGGATTACGCAGTTCAGTTCTGGTCACCGTATTACAGAATGGATATAGAATCCTTGGAAAGAATTCAGAGGAGAATGACAAGACTAATCCCGGGCATTAGGAACCTTGAGTATAGAGACAGGTTAAAGCATCTTAATTTGCACTCCCTAAAGAGACGTAGAGCGAGGGGCGACCTGATAGAGGTGTATAAATGGAAGTCAGGGCTAAACAAAGGGGACATTACAAAGGTACTCAAACTATCCAACCAGGAGTGAACTCGTAACAATGGTTTTAAATTAGATAAATTTTGATTTAGGCGCGAAATAGGTAAACACTGGTTTCGAAACAGAGTAGTGGATGAATGGAATAAGTTACCAAATATCATCATTAACTCGAATACGCTGAATAGCTTCAAACATAGGTTGGATGCTTATATGAGCAATAGGGGTTGGGTGTAAACGGGACTGACCAGTATGGGCCAATAGGCCCGCTGCAGTTTCCTCCATTCTTATGTTCTAATGTTCTTATTACTAGAGCAGATAAAGCCAACACAGTAGTAATTTTAAACAAAGAAGATTATTTTACTAAAATGAATGACCTTTTATGTGATGTTGTCTACCACCGCGGACATCGATGAAGAGATGCAGCATCGAATCTGATGTGCGTCTCAAGTCTTTAAGACACTTCGTTCCCGTGTCTTCAGTTGTACAGAGCTGAAATTATCTACAAAGTTGCACGTATAGCGAGCAGTGGTCTTCCCCACTCTGCCATATGGCAGCAAGACAAGAGAACAAATGCCAGTATTCTTGCTGACGCCAAATGTAGGAGCATTGAGGCTACCATTATCCATGAACAACTACGCTGGACGGACCATGTTACCCGCATGGACGACAGTAGACTGCCAAAGCAGCTATTTTACAGTCACCTAACGAATAGTAAAAGTAACGCCAGCGGACAACTGAAGTGGTATAAGGATAGTCTTAAGACAAACCTGAAAAGTGCCAAATCGACCCCTTCACCTGGGAGACGATTACTCCACACCGTAATGCTTGGAGGAGGCAGACAAGTGCCAACTCCGGAAAGACGCTGTAGCTTCCCCTCCCGCACTAGGTAGAGCCATCCACATGTGCAACATCTGTGAACGACTCTGACGATCCTGTCTCGGCCTCTTGAGTCACTTTAGAACTCGCCAACGAAGTTGACATCATTGGTAACTTATATCATTGTATCATAGCTGGATGTATGTCATACTCGATTCCGACAACAAAGTAATAGTAGTAGTAGTAGTAGTAGTGTGTGTGTGTGTGTGTGTGTTTGTCTACATGTGTGTGTGTACAGGTGTGTGTGTTTGTCTACATGTGTGTACATGTGTGTATGTGTGTGTGTCTCTATGTGTGTGTGTGTGTCTCTATGTGTGTATGTGTGTGTGTTTCTATGTGTGTGTGTGTGTATTGAAAGCCTTAGAAATATGTATATCTCGGGATGTATAAATTCTTCCATCACACAGAACGATTCAGTATGCAGGTTGGAGTGTATAAACTCTCACATGTTCAGGACAACTCGTGCGTGTGTCAACAAACACTAACCTTTTCCCGCTTTTTGTATACTTTTTCCTTCCCCGTCAGGTATATATTTGTTGTAACATGGCGGCGAGCGAGTCCCAGTTTTTACCTATCACTGTTTTTGTGAATAAAAATGAATTTGTGTATATGTATTTCTCAATAATAATAATAATAATAATAATAATAATAATAATTAAAGGTTTATTGAAAGAGCTTGGCAGCCAGAAGGCTGAAAATATACAGTTACATATTTGGGGAATGGGTTTCGAATTACAAATAATATACAAGTAACATAAGTGATACAAATAAGATATATAATAACTAGATGGGGAAAAGCTCAAACTACAGTGCATTTCAACATAGTGACAGTGCAAGAAGTAGTATTTACTGGGAGTGTGTGTGTGTGTGTGTGTGTGTGTGTGTGTGTGTGTGCGTGTGTGTGTCAGGCTTGTTCTCGTTAGCCACAAAAATTTATGCATTTGTCATTTCTGGTAAGGTATTTGTTACAGTTGACGTGTAAAGTACTTACATATTACATACATACGTACATAACATTCATTCAGATATCTACATTTTATACACACACACACACACACACATATATATATATATATATATATATATATATATATATATATATATATATATATATATATATATATATATATATATATATATATATAACCGGTCGGAAATTCTATTCTCATTTGACTTGGGGTTTATTATTATTAGATGGTAATTGCAGTGGAAGCGCCCCTTGGAGAAAAAACCCGAACCAGCACAAACACACTTAAATTTACTAACAAAATGAATTCTCCGTGACCCGTGGAAGGATAGCACATGTGATTGGGGTGAATGAGACGCACTGTAAAATCTAGACACTTCTATTCCCTCCAACACTACAGACACAATCAATAATGGTACACCAACATATGCGCACCTCTTAACCTGGCTTAAAACACTACTCTGGGGAATAAAAGTTAAACATGATATTGAAATTATTAGAAACTTAGAAAATGCCTCATTAGACAACAATAAATTCAAAGTATTAAGAAAAATTGCTTGCGCACATGAACAGGCCTTAAGGGCTTAAAACAAAATGATATCAATCACTGAGAAAATGGTTTAGAAAATGAAAAATTATTAGCTCCACCATGAATAGGCCTTAAGGGCACTCAACAAAATAATGTTACACCAACAGATGCACACCTCTTAACCTGGCTTAAGACACTACACTGGGGAACAAAAGTTATACATGAAATTGAAATTATAAAGAAATATTAAATGCATTAAAGGAAAACTAAATCACAGTATCACTTACAACAGAAAGGAGGAACCTCATCTGAAAAACAGTTCCCTCGTTATCTGACATCAATTAGTGATACATAAACATTGGGAAACAATACTATCAAAATTATTTAAGAAATATTAACTACACACAGCAAGACAATATCAGTCACTGAAAAAATATTATCACTATATTAAGAAGTTACTGAGTCCACCAATACCCGTGAAAATATGCTCCTTAACCTCACACATAGGTTCAGCATGCACCCGTATTTTCTTAAGGCACAACCAAGCATGCACCAGTATTTTCTTAAGGCACAAACAAGCCCTTCTCAACCTTGGAAAATGTACCTCTAAGTACCCACTAGACTCCTGGTCTCAGTGTGTGACCATTCATTCACTCAGCTGGCCTCATTTTACACTCAGTACATCCATGAAATGGAAGGGAGTGAGCCAATCAGACCTTGTTCAGTTGAGAGAAGCTCTAGCTTCCCGTTAGTACACGGTTTTCACTAAACTGCTTGAAGATATGTGGTATTGTGAGCTGAGGTAGAGGAGATCTGATGACCCCAAACGATCGTCAAACGGGGACAGACGATGGTCCCACATCGTTAGTTGTACACCCAGACAGCTGGTTTCACTCCAATCCTCAACCGAGTGGACTCAACTCCGGTGAGTGGACGCATACAGTTCGTGTGGACGTTCATACCGCGTGGGTTCTACAGAATCCCTACAATATACCCTCTATTAGCTATTGTCTTTCTCATTGTTTGTTCCTACCGCCCTATCTAGCTCTGTCTGATATTGAATAAAACACACTTGTTAATACTGATGTTAAATAAACGAAGGAAACCAGTTCACGTGGTCGTCTCTCCTGGGTACAATGCAGGGGTGGTCCGGTCTGTTTGACCACTGCTTCACGACTCTCAGACAAACACCCTCCCACAAGGGGCTCACGCCTTGAAGGGGTGACTTATTTATCACACGACTAATAGCTTAATTAGGACGTATGCAACATTTTCAGACTGGGAAATGATCTATAATCATTTTTAATTTAATAACTGATACTTAGTTTCATAATTCACGTCCATATTAAGTCGTCAGAGTAAACTTAATATTATATGGGTGCAGTTCAAGAGACTATCACTACGTGCGGGCAGCGCCACCATCACTCGGACGACCTTGAAAAACTCAATATCGCCAATATTGGCATTGCATTTCTAAATATCGGACTGAAATTTCTGAATACTATATATAAATATATAGACAGACCCCGACTTACGACTGCTACGACTTACGACCGCCGCAGATTTTTTATTAAAACAAAAAAAAAACAATTTTTTTTTTTTTTTTTTTTTTTTCAAATGACACACGCATTTTCTATACCGAAACGTTTCCAGTTAATGTAGTCTCCATGTATAATTAGAAAATTATGGGGGCCCCATGTGCATTCAGCTGACTACTTTAAAGGTAAGTGCTGTCACACTGTAACCATTCCTTATTATTTATTACTTTCACTGTATTGTATCCATTCCTCATTATTCATTACTTTTACTGTACTGTATTTCATTGTAGATTATTTATTTAAAAAAAAAAAAAAAAGAAAAAAAAAAAAAAAAATCTATGTCGGACTTACGGCCATGTCGGACTTACGACCTGGATTTGGGTCCCTAACCCCGTCGTAAGTCGGGGTCTATCTGTATGTATATACATGCAAACTTACATAATGGTGGTTGCCACTAGTGTAACGGGGATAACCGGCCCAAGGGCCACCTACACACCAACCACATCCTCAGTTAACGAGCTGCATGACCCAGTGTCAAGGAAAAGTCCGAGAAGACCGGACAACTCGCCAACTGCACTGGCTAACCATTACCCCAAAACACTATCAGCAAATCCATTAATATCCAGGCTCCCAATTACTGCTGGTTAGACAGAGGCAAATGGCGTAAAGAAACTTGCCCATAGTTTCACCCTGCCAGGGGATCGAACTCGGGTCCTCTCGCTTGCGAGGCGAGTATGCTCACTATTACACTACATACATACATACATATACATGGACGTCATGATTGATACATATCAGGTAGAAATACAAACAATTAAAAAAGTTACAAGATATACCCACAAAAATAGCATCACACAAATAGGCAGACCATGAACGGTTACAAATCACAAAATAGATCTGGTTTGCCCGGCAATTAGGATTAGTTATTATCAGTTAAAGATCACACTGATAACCTAACCTATCCTAACCTATCCTAACCTATCCTAACCAAACATAACCTACATTTGTGGTGCGACAAACTATGGGGTCTAACACAGGTAAATTTTCACTTGATGTAATATGTTCTCAGAGCTGGTGTTGGGTGAGGCAACCTGAGGTGTGTGTGTGTGTCTGTGTGTGTACGTACAGAAAGCGGTGTAATGCATCTAGACTGGCAACATTAAGGTGCAAGCAAGGCTTGCTTCCTCTCGCTTTCAGCTACCACCGCTAGCTAGCCCTCGTGGCGAACAAGGAAGCAACTTGCATAATTCTTCCCGTGTTAGTACACAACTTCTTCACCATCAGAACTCCTCCTGTGCCTCCTCGTGGCAACACGGGGCAACTGGATGCCTCGTGGGTCCAGGCTCGACCAGCAGGGGATCCCGGAGTAGCAGTGGGCCCCAGAGGGGCGGCGCATAGGCCTACTAGCATGTGGACACGTCCTGGCGCCTACCAACCACTGCCTTGCTGCCTTGCAGATTAACCTTGGCAGGTATAAGGCTACAGGACTAAACCCATAACGAAAAATATGCGGTGCAGCTCCACATCAGGCAGACATGTTTACAGAGCTCCAACAAGACTCCAAAGGCAGTATAGGCGGAAGAGGTGACCACCATGGAAACCCAACGACAACACCGGCGGACGAAGGTAATGCATGATTGACAAGCTACTAAGGCGAAACCCAACAAACTGAGCTATCAACAGTTCATTGCAACTTTCCTTCTCCCCAGTCGTTGCAACACTTGCACCACTGGATCAGGAAAAGAGAGAGCCAAGGTTTGTGGTTGCAACCTGCGCTCCTGCCTCACCACATAAATCATCTCACCCACAGCCATCATCTAGGTCATCATACTTCTCACCATCATCAAAACCCCTATACCCTAAAAGTCCTATGGCAACGGACGATTGGCGACGGGGACCCAGTAAGGTCATCCTTATGCGGGAGAAAAAACAATCATAATCACATATCAAAACAAAAACTATTTATGGTTGCTGTTTGGAATGTTACGACCCTTCTGGATACTGGCATAACTGAGCCTCCTGAAAGAAGAACCGCCCATGTGGCAAAAGAGCTGGCCAGGTATAACATCGACATAGCAGCCATTAGTCAGTCACGGCCCCAGAAGAGGGTCGACTCACAGAACGGGAGTCTGTCTATACCATCTTCTGGAAGGGTAAGCCTACTGGGGAGAGAAAGCACATTTATAGAGTTGGCTTTGCCATCCGCCAATGCACCCTGCATTGGCTAACTGAAATGCCTGTTGGGATCAACAAGAGCCTCATGACGCTCCGAGTCCCACTGAATCACTCATGTCATACCTTCCTTATCAGTGCATAAAACCAACACAGGATGCAGAGAATGACATCAAGGAGACCTTTTATTTTGACCTTGGCAGAATGCTAACCTTTATCCCCAGAGTAAATAAGGTTGTGCTCCTTGGTGACTTCAATGCCAGAGTTGGCAGAGAAGCTGACGTTTGGCATACGGAGAAATGGACTAGGCAAGTTAAATCTCAACGGCCTACTCCTCAGGAAGTGTGCTGCACACATCCTCACTTTCACCAATACCTTGTTTAGGCAGGCCGACAAGTTCAAGTGGTATCTCATTGACGACAGCATTGTCAGAGAAAGAGATCGTCGAGATGCCCTCATCACCACTGCAACACTGATCATCGGTTTCAGAACTAAGCTCTCACTTCACGTCACCCCAAAATGGCGAATGCAACAAGCCTCCAGAAGACGTTTTAATACTTTTGCCCGAATTCAGAACGGTGGTTTGAGCCTAGGTTTGAGCTCGGCTCAGGCTTGCGAATCGGGATTGCTCTCTTCGAGATTTCCTGGAGTGGATTACCCATATTCAGAACATCTGCTTGTTGCATTCATTTTTTTTTCAATTTCAATAGTTTATTTCTTGATAGAGGAAGCGGGATCCTAGTGCTGTCACTAATCTGTTGCATTTCCTTCAATTCCGAACAAGAATTCGAGCACTGAAATTCCAGCCAATCACGTTTCATTAACACATTTACGACAACCAATCATCATCGAGAATAATGTTTACAAGATTATGGCGTTGACTATGACTCGAAGAGTTTTTATGGAGGAGGAGAAATCTCTCCTTATACACCAACTAAAAAATTATTCGGCACCCTTGGCTGTGATGCACCCCGCAACGATCACTGGTACAGAAGCCGTGATTACGTGGTGTGGTTGGTACCCCTGTACTTTCACACGCGCACACACACACAGAGAACCCACACACAACGCTTCCGTGACGTCTGCTGGACCACCACTCCACGACCCCCTGACGGAGACACGATGATCCTCCCCATACTGGCCAGATATTATGTAAATAACATTGATTATGTGTTAAAGGAATATCCTTCCTTCCTTAGGCTTTAGTAAGCCCCTTTATAATATTTATACTGTATAAACTTGTCACACTTGCCAGATGCTTCTGGTATCATTGTACAGGGGTACCTAGTGACAGCACTAGGACCCCGCTTCCTCTATCAAGGAATAAACAATTGAAATTGAAAATTGAGAAAGAGAGAGAGAGAGAGAGAGAGAGAGAGAGGTATCAGCCATACCACGTATTCACGGCTTCTGTACCAGTGATCGTTGCGGGGTGTATCACAGCCAAGGGTGCCGAATAATTTTTAGTGGATGTACCGTGTACAGTCACAATCCAAAGTTTCGACACCCTCCCTCCCTGGCTGGGTGTTCGCCGAGGCCAGGGTTGAGGTAAGGCTGGGTGATCGGACGCAGACATTCCACCACCACAACACTCCGAGACTCACAGCACACGAGCATGGAAGAAATTGTTACGAATTTTGACATGTCATGCAGCAGCATAACAAAATTTAATTCAAAACATTGTTCGCACACATAACAATAGCGAGTTAGAAGTGACGCATGAGAATCTTGGGCTGTTCTCGACCCAGTTATGAAATATGAATATTGATAAACATCACGTGTTGATGGACTAAAAGTATCGTGACACTACTACAGACAAAGAATAAGTCCCATCAAAAAGATGCACACTAACAGTCAATAATCATAGTAGTATCATAGATATTTATCATTCAGGTGAAAAATAAAAAATAATCATATGCGTAACTAGTTGTAATATTGGTGACCTCTGTGCCATAACTCTCATAAACCGAAACATTATGAAGTGAAATTCAAAAACTAAAAGCAGCAGTACATAGGAAACAAGGCAAGTGACCAAGAAGTAGTCACTAATGATGACACATGGCCAGGCATCTACGCTGAGGGTCGAGGTCTTCGGCAAAGTGGCTGCTCCGGACCAGACAAAAATTGTTTGGGTGATACCATGGTTAATGTGAATTGCAACATTCCAAGACAAAATACTCCAACGTAGTCACTGATACACCATTAAATATTGTAAACATGACTATATATAAATTTACTCTCATGAAGAAATGTACCCGAGTGATCTGTGTAAAGGTTAAACAACGTAACACTGATGTCTTTATTTCGTTTAGTGATGTGATGATGTTTCTCTTCATCACAAATCTCTGTCACACTTTTGTGATGGACTGATTGTCTTCAGATTCATTTCTTATTCAAGCACAACTAAGTAACCAGACCTTATTCCTGGATGTATTTGTGTTGTGATGTAGAAATTTTACGTTTAATTCTACTTTCTTGTAATATTTCTTTGACTTCACTTAACATTTTCTTCCCTTTGGGTGAGCAGATGTGTTCCTTATCTTGTTTAGTTACCTCCTGGTGTATTATGGTTAAGCCTCAGTCATTAACTACAGTATATCTACATAAACAATTTATTTTCTTAAGCTGATTTAGATTGTTTTACAAAACTTTTATACTAATTTAGAACACTTTTATCATTATAATTTTTACTTATTCAAAAGCAATACCTACATAGCTCTTATCAGCTCGTATCTGTTACTGTTGCTTTATGGTACATTTATTTTTTATCGCAAATAACTACAGTGTTACTTCTCTCATTTCGCTCACGAACAGCAAATGACATTTGTTTTTCTCTTCTTCATGTAAGTTCATTAAAGCCGCCATAAAACCGTTCTTCATCGTGAGTACTGTAGTCTGTCTCGTGTTCGTGCAAATAAATCCCAAACCTTCCGTGAGAGGCTTTTAGTTACCTGTTGTTTTAACGTCTTTTATGGTAATTGGAGGAACACATGCTAAGGTGACATATATTAGAGAGGAACACATATTAAGGAGGAACACATGTAAAGTGAACACATGTTAAGGGAACAAATTTCAAGGGAACACATGTTAAGGGAACACATGATTGGGAGGAACACATGTTAAGGTAACACATGTAATGGGAACACATATTAAGGGAACATGTTACGGAAACACATGTTAAGGAACACGTCAATGAAGTTGTCAAATCCTCCAGTTTCCGTCTCCACCTCCTCCGCCGACTCAAGTCCCTCGGAGTTCCTGCACACGAGCTCCTCAGTGTTTACACAACATTCATACTTCCCAAGCTCACCTATGCCTCCCCCACCTGGTCTTCCTCCCTAAATGCCACACAACGTAAACACCTAGAAAAAGTACAAAAGAGGGCATGCAAGATTATTCTCTCCCCCTCCTACTCCACATATCAAGAAGCGCTCAACACACTGACCCTTTCGACTCTCACTGACCATCACCACGACCTCATCTGCAAATTTGGTAAGAAGCTTCTACACCATCCCCGACACCGGCTCCTACTACCACCTGAGATCCCTTGTCCGAGAATTGCTGTGCGACACCACAACCGCATCCAGCCCATACGTGCACGAACTGATCGCTATAAGAACAGCCCAGTCCCAACCATTGTAAAAATTATCAACAACTTGTAATACTGTAACACTGTCACTATGTTGAAATGAACTGTAGTTTGAGCTTTTCCCCATCTAAGTTATTATATGTCTTACTTGTGTCACTTATGTTACTTGTATATTATTTGTAATTCGTAACCCATTCCCCAAATATGTAACTGTATATTTTCAGCCTTCTGGCTGCCAAGCTCTTTCAATAAACCGTTAATTATTATTATTATTATTATTATGTTAAGGGAACACATGTTAAGGAAGCGTATGATTGGGAGGAACACATGTTAAGGGAACACATGTTAAGGGAACACGTGTTAAGGAAACACATGTTAAGGGACCACATGTTAAGGGAACACATGTTAAGGAAACACATGATTTGGAGGAATACATGTTTAGGGAACACATGTTAAGGGAGCACATGTTAAGGGAACACATGTTAAGGAATCACATGATTTGGAGGAATACATGTTTAGGGAACACATGTTAAGGGAGCACATGTTGAGGGGGCACATGTTAAGGGAACACATGTTAAGGAAGCACATATTAAGGAAACACAGTTAAGGGAACACATGTTTAGGAAACACACTTAAGGGAACACATGTTTGGGAGGAACACATGTTAAAGGAACACATGTTAAGGGATCACATGAAAAGGGGAACACATGTTAAGGAAACGCATGTTAAGGGACCACATTTTATGGGAACACATGTTAAGGGAACACACGATTTAGAGGAGCACATGTTAAGGGGACACATGTTATGGGTACACATGTTAAGGGAGCACATGTTTAGGAAACTCATGATTGGGAGGAATACATGTTAAGGGAACATGTGTTTCCATAACAAGTGATTAAGGAAACAAATGTTGAGGGAACACATGTTAAGGAAACACATGTTAAGGGAACACATGTTAAGGAAACACATGTTAAGGAAACACATGATTGGGAGGAACACATGTTAAGGGAACACATATTAAGGAAACACGTGTTAAGGGAACACATGTTAAGGAAACACATGTTAAGGGAACACATGTTAAGGAAACACATGATTGGGAGGAATCCATGTTAAGGAAACACATGATTGGGAGGAACACATGTTAAGGGAACACATATTAAGGGCACACATGTTAAGGAACAAATGATTGGGAGGAACACATGTTAAGGGAACACATGATTGGGAGGAACACATGTTAAAGGAACACATGTTAAGGAAACACATGCTTGGGAGGAAGACATGCTAAGGGAACACATGCTAAGGGAACAGATGTTAAGTGAACACATGTTAAGGTAACACATGTTAAGGGAACACATGTTAAGGAAACACATGTTAAGGGAACACATGTTAAGGGAACACATGTTAAGGGAACACATGTTAAGGAAACACGTATTAAGGGAACACATGTTAAGGGAACACATGTTAAGGAAACACATGTTAAAGAAATGTATGATTGGGAGAAACACATGTTGCGGGAACACATGTTAAGGGAACGCATGTTAAGTGAACACATGTTATGGCAACAAATGTTAAGGCAACACATGTTTGGGAGGAACGCATGTTAAGGGAACACATGTTAAGAGAACACCTGTTTGGGGGGGGGGAACACATTTGAAAGGAACACATGTTAACGAGACACATGTTAAGGGAAAACCCGAGAAGTCGCCGGTTCCTAGTTTCGTCGCTAGGATACGGTGACATCTGGTTGGTTGCTAGGGAAGGCGGTAGCAGGTGGTGGCTGTGGCTACGCAGTTGTAGGCAGTTGTAGGGGAGACGTCCACTACAATAGCATCACTAGTTCCATATTCATCCGTCATGATGATAGGTCGAGGTCAGATGAAGTTTTGATGTTGATTGTGTCACTGACGATGCTCAAGTTGTGCTACAGTTTGATTAAATTACGGGAAGCAACACGTCCACCTCGCCTCAATTTATGAAATTTTCCCAGGTAACAGTTTCCCGCCAGGCAAGGTGAACTGCCCGCTTGTTTTCACTTTACATGTACTGTCAGCCAAAGATCCAGTGACCCCACCCTGAGTCTCTTACTGGCAATTTTACCTGGCAATACTTGGTAAAGTAAGGCTGTCTGTAAAGGTGATCTATTTTCGGCTGCATTATTATCAGGATAAATATTAAACAATCCAAAGGTAGAATTTTTATAATAATAAACAATTCATTGTTTAAAGATCATGAGAAGTTTCCAAATGTTTTTATATTGACCTTGGGCACATCAGGTGATGCGTGGATCAATACGGAAGTCAGCAGACCCCTCCTGCGCGATACTTGTTTTACTGTGTTCAGTATATGAGAAATATTTGATGACTTACCACATATATTATTGTACTTTGTATGTATGTATGTAGTACTTTAATAAACTTTAAAACCTCACACACAAAAAAATCATCTAAAATTTCCGGGAAAGATTTACCGTTAACACGTCCATAGCTTAGACACGGGAGGAGACAGACGTTCTTGCGAGAACTGTGCTCTGTAACGGTTTTTTCCGCCATAGCCCGCTGCATCTTGTGCAATTCCACTTGCACCTGTTCTTGTTGTTGTTCTTGCTACTCCAAGCATTAACAATTCATCCATCCATTCATCATTCATTTAAAAGTGGCTTTGTCACTTTATAATTTTTGACACCTCACGAGCGCTCAAGATTGACACTCTTAGCATTCCCTCCCCACAGTTAGTGTGAGTGACCCACACAACTGCGAGGGAAGTGCTAACTGTTGTCCTTCCTGACGTGGTTGGAGGGCTTTCTCTCTTACTTAAATTTTTTCTAATACTTACCCTGGCCGAGGCACCTGCTGAATTTTTTTAATTCAGTATTCGTGCTAGAGCCCCCCCAGTGGTGCACACCTCACGGAGTGGGATTGTGTGTCTCCAGTGGGGATCGGGGAAAAACCTGGGCCAATCCAGCAGTGACGTCTGTGATCGTGCAGGCACACCACTGTTCGGGGGTCGTCCTTAAGTACAAGTATTTTTTTTTTTGCACTAAGGGCCTTGCATAACCTTAGTGCACCAACATCATATATGTAAAGTATTAACCAAAGCTGTACCCAAGGGGTGGTTCCCAGCCACCCCAACCATGCCCTCTGGGAGGGGAAGCTCCAAGCTCCCCTCTGCTCGTCCAGGCAGGGACAGGCAGAGGCGGGAGACCAATCATGACTCACGACTGCCACGACCAACGACTAACCCAGACAATGTAACGGCTACCGACAAAACTACGCAACAAAGACCAAACATTCAAGTATCAACTGAGAAGGCCCGAGTAATCCACTTTCGGACTATTGACACGTCTACCTCGTTTGACAAAAGTAATGGCTTCATCATACATAAGGCCATTAAGGATCAGATAGGGGACGTGGAGAAAGTCCGAAAGACAAGAAGAGGCGAACTCCAAGTTACTGTTAAGGACGCTCAGCAAATGAGGGACGCCTTGAATCTTAGAACATTTCATTCAACAACAGTGGAAACATATATCCCAGCTTTTCTCAACACCTGTAAGGCTGTAGTTAATAGCTACGAATTTCAGGGGATGACAAATGACGAAATTAAGTTCCACATGAAAGATCAAGGAGTCGTCGATGCTTTCGTATTTAATAGAAAGACCACAGACGGTGAACGCAAACGATCGACTACAGCTGTACTGACTTTTGAAGGACTTGTTAGGCCCACTCATGTCTTGGTAGGATATGAGAGGGTCCAGACCAAAACGTATATTCCATTTCCAATGCGTTGTTTTAACTGTCAAAGGTTTGGACACACTGGTAAGGCCTGCCGTAACACCCAGGTATGCTCCAAGTGTGCTCAGACCGGACACAGGGACGATGACTGTACACAGACGGAGGAAAAATGCTACCACTGTTCCGGTCAGCATGCTGCCTCAGACAGGAAGTGCCCTTCCTATCTGAGGGAGTATGAGATTGGTAAGGTGAGAGCAGAGAACAATTTGGACTACAAGGAGGCTAAGAGGCAGGTGGAGACGTCCTTGCAGACACCAACACCTGGAATGTCCTTTGCATCTGCTGTATCCAAAAATACCTCACCTCCCAAAATGTGCACCACTGGAACCCAGACTGAGACCAGGACCATCTCAACACAGACTGACTCCACAATCACCGGTTATTCAAACACAGACGCCAAAGACGAGAACACTAATACAACCATGACTAATAACGAGACCGAAATTATCAACACGCTATACCTGACCCCAAAACCCAAACGGACTCACGACCCTACCTACCCCGACGTAAGGAGGAGGAGATCGCGGTCACTAGTAAACATGAGAAGAGACTCATCACAACCACCACTCTTTCACATTGTTGAAAGACCCCCGGGGCAGGGAGCCCCTGCTGAGCAGAGTACTGGCTCTTTGGAGCCGGGAGACTGCTCACCTGATGAGGGGGATTCTCCCCCTTCACCCCTTTCCCCCCTACATACAAGAGGAAAGAAATATAAAGCCCAAAACGCTGGCCATATCAACTCTCAGACTTAAAATTCAGTATCATCCAGTGGAATTGCAGAGGTGCTAGGAATAAAAATGCTCAATTTCATTTACTTATGTCATTATTCCGGCCGGACGTTTTTTGCCTACAAGAGACGCTACTTGCGGGTCACAGCGACCCACCAGTATTCGACAACTACACGTCCTACAGGGGAGACAACCTAAGGGGGGTAGCCCTATACATTCGGAGTTCATTCCCCCAACAAAGAGTCAGTCTGAACGTAAACCTGCAGGCTCTGGCGTGCAGAGTTAAGATTCGGACTGACTATGTTGCCATCTGTTCACTATACTGTCCTCCGGGCGGGCTCATTGTCGATGGTGAGCTTGAGGAACTATTTAACCAACTGCCAGGAAAGAAAATGATCCTCGGCGACCTCAATGCTCACCATTTGCGGTGGGGCAGTGTCCGGAGTGACGGGAGGGGAGAGCAGGTGGCTGCAGCTGTCCTCAACTCCAACTTGTCTCTTCTGAATGACGGTAGTGCGACTCGAGTGGACGAACGATTTGGCACAGCGTCGGCTATAGATCTTTCTATAGTTGATGCTGCCTTGCTATTAGATTGTAAATTTTCTACATACGACGACTCTCTGGGTAGTGACCATTTTCCGATCTGCATTTCTTATGAGTGTGGCGCCCCAACGGCTACTCCCGAGGTCCGCTACAACCTTAGGAAAGCAGACTGGAGGGCCTACTCAGGAGCCGTTCGTATAGACACCATTGGACAAGACATCAACATCAAAATTACACACATACAACAAGCTATAATACACGCTGCAGATTTAACAATTCCTAAGACTTCTGCAAAAACCCACAGGCCTGGAGTTCCATGGTGGACACCAGACTGCCGACGAGTTGTCTGTGAGCGAAATAGGAGTTGCCGTTTATTTAATAGAATTCCATCACTTGTAAACTTAATTGAGTATAAAAAAGCTAGAGCCAAGGCTAGGAGAGTTCTCAGGGAGTGTAAGAGAGAGTCTTGGCGGGCGTTCGTCTCCACTATTAACAAGGATACCCCTTCCTCTGAGGTATGGTCCGCTATAAACCGGGTCAGATCCAAAGGAGGAAGGAGTTTTATCCCACAGGTGAGTAGTGGAGGGCGGATTCTCGACGATCCCCAGGCCATTGCCAACACCCTAGGCCAGAAGTTTGCAGATGCCAGTAGCTCCACCAATCATGATCCACGCTTCGGCGTGTTCCGTGATCGTGCCGAGCTCTTGCATCTCGACTTCGAGAACGGGGACGAACAGGGCTACAATCGAGCATTTTCCCCAGAGGAACTTTCCTTTGCTATTAATAAGGGCAAGGGCTCTACTCCTGGACCTGACGGTATACGATACGAGATGATTAAGCACCTTGACCAGGGAAACCTGGACAAATTGCTAGAAGTGTACAATGAGATCTGGACGTCCAGAACGTTTCCAAACTCATGGCACTTTGCCCATGTCGTACCGATCCCGAAGAGGGACAAATGCCCGAATAACACCAACTCATTCCGTCCGATTTCGCTCGCAAACTGTCTGTGTAAGGTCATGGAACGTATGATAAAGCGTAGACTAATGTATTTTTTGGAAAGTAACAACTTAGTGAATGATCGACAGTGTGGTTTCCGCCAAGGTAGAAGCACACTAGATCATTTAATAAGTCTTGAAACTGACATCTCAAAAGCTCTTTGCAGTAAAGAAACATTAATTGCAGTATTTTTAGACATAGAAAAAGCTTTCGACATGACATGGCGGACTGGCCTCATGATGAAGCTCCACGCCATGGGTCTGAGAGGTAATTTGCCAATTTTCATTAATAATTTTTTGCAAGACAGGACTTTTTCCGTCAAATTAAAAGGTAACGTAAAGTCAGACACATTTGTCTTAGAAAATGGAGTTCCACAAGGTAGCGTTTTGGGCCCAATTTTATTTCTTATAATTATTAATGATTTCCTATCACCAGCCCCCAGCTTGAGTGACCTCAAATTCTCCTTGTTTGCTGACGATTGCGCAATCTGGCGCTCCTCTCGAGTTGAGAGGCTATCTGCACAAAGGGTGCAAGCCGGCCTAAAAGCCGCGGAACAGTGGGCAATACAATGGGGATTTAGGTTTTCAGTTGAGAAGACAGTAGGAGTAGTCTTCACTAAGAAACGTAACATTAGAAATCCAGTATTAAAATTAAATGATACTCCTATTAAATTTCAGACTTCAGTAAAATTTCTTGGTGTTCATTTTGACCGGAAATTAACGTGGAAAAACCACATTAACGAACTTGAAAGTAAATGTCTTAAAGTCACAAACATCCTGAAAGTTTTATCAGGTACTACATGGGGAGCCGATAGGAAATCTTTATTAATGGTGTATAAGACCCTGATCAGATCAAAACTTGATTATGGATGCCAGTTGTATGCTTCGGCATGCGACACCACACTCGCAAGGCTAACCAGAATACAGAACCGATGCCTTCGTCTATGTCTGGGTGCTTACAGGTGTACACGTGTAGGTAAACTAGAGGTTGAGGCCCACGTCCCTCCACTTCACCTCAGGAGGGACATGTTGACGCTAAGGTACGGGTTGAGTGCGGCTAGGAAGCGCGGCACAGGCCACCCAGGTTGGTGTGCTGTTGCCAACTTCCGTTTCCTGCAGCTGCGTAGGTCCCCGTCCTCGGTTGTCCGCCTCCAAACCTTGTGCCAGGGTGCTGGTATCCATTTCGAAGATGTTGATAGATACGTTCCACCGTTGTGTCCGCCATGGGAGAACCCCAACCTCCATGTGGAAACATCGTGGCTTCCGGGAGCAAAGAATGACTTTCATCCTGAGCTCCTGAGGCAACTTTTCTATCAATTTCTTGAAGGATTCAGCGCCTATACTCACATGTACACCGACGGGTCCAAGACTGACGACAACGTTGGAGCCGGTATCTGGAGCAGAGACGAGGAGTGGAGCTCCCGCCTGCCGCGGCATACAACTATTTTCTCTGCAGAAATGTTCGCAATTAGTAAAGCCATTGACATTGCAATAACAAGCAATGTCAATGATGTTGCTGTCATTTCAGATTCAATGTCAGCTCTTAAAGCAATTGAAGGTGGTGATACTACCAGCAATGAAATACAGGGCAACATTATTAATAAATTACATGAGTGTGCCAAGAGTATTGTGCTGGTGTGGGTGCCTGGGCATTGTAACATTTGGGGCAATGAACAGGCAGACAGATTAGCAAGAGCGACTGTGGGTCTCGGGGAGACAACTAATGTGCCCTGGGAGACTCAGTCGTGTCTCTCCTTGGGGAAGACATATACATTTGGAAAGTGGCAACATGAATGGACTAGGCTAAATCTCCACAACACCTGGAAGCCTAACATAGGTAACTGGCCCTCAGCATACAGGAAGAATAGGAGGGAAGAGGTCGTTCTCGCCAGACTTAGGCTGAACTGTACCTATCTGACCCACCTAGGGGCCTACCTTGACCAGTCCTTTCCACCCATCTGTTCCACTTGCAACCAAACTCTCTCCATCAAACATATTCTGACTGAGTGCAGCCAGTACGAACCAGAGCGCCGGCAGCTGGTTATCCTAGCTGCCGAGCAAGGCTTCGTGCTGACTGTACCCAACCTATTGCAAGATGATGTCACCATCAGTGACCCTGTAATAACCTTCCTCAAGGAGACCCATCTTATCGGCATGCTATGATTGACACACGCATGAACTCTTTTTATATCTATTATATGTATGCAACCATGCCTAAAGAAAATAAAAATGAATAAAACAAAATTAAAACATACAACATGAGAAACACATCTCAAACCTTATCATTACACACAACACTCACATTTATCAAGTTAAACTGACACCCACCAACACATATTTTAACAAAAAGACACGGGCTACAAAAGACATTAAAAAAAAAAAAAAAAAAAAAAAAAAAAATCACAGAGAAACTAGTCACCTGACAAGCCATTTCATCTGGTCTGTCAGTAACTCACCATCATATCACTCATGCATACCATAATTCATCCCAAATAAAACAAGAAGAAGAAAGAACTAACCAAAATACCAAGAACAAGAAGAACACAAGAACAACAAGAAAAGAAGAAACAAGAACATCAGATTAGTTGTAGCAAGAAAGAAGAGCAAGATTAGAAGAAGAAAGAAGACATCAGCTCCGGCCGAAATAGCCTTATGGCGAAGAGGCCAGTAATCTTCAACAACTTTGACTTTAACGGAAAAAAAATGTCATAAATGAAAAATAAATTCAAATCAATGAAACATTTTTCTTGTTATATTTAGTAATCTGTTGTGTTGTGTGTTCATAGTGTATGTATATGAACAGAGTTCACAAGCTTATAGAGATTATTTTAATTTGGCTGCGTGTGAACTTTTGTGCGTTACTGCTGGCGCTGTTTGTTTACACTGTGGATGTGACTCAGTTTAAGAGCAAGAGAGGATGGATGTAATATAGATATACAAATAAAAGGAGTCAATACATTCTCTTCTATTCAGACCTGTACGACATGGTTGGGCCACAGCGGTCCAACACTCCAAATTGGGCCTTTTTGATGATACCAAATTGGGTTTTTCTGACAGCCACGCACTCCTGAATCTATTTATCTATTTCATCCTTTACATATTCTATTTATTATTTCATTTTGATAAACTTTAGTAAAACGTCTGCAAACTTTCAGTCTTCCACTCGACCAAACGACCTGACAGTCGAGGTGTCAGTGGTACAAATTCATATTTTATGGCCAGCAACGATGACTCAGTTTACTTTCACTCGTATTCATGTTAAAGTTTAACTTAAATACGATAGAGAGGCAGTCATATCTGGAGTGATATTAAGGCGTGAATCCACTACAATGCCTTTTCTTTCACTACACCTTGACATACGTGAGTCCGTCAAAAATCAACTTTACTTGCTAGTGGACAAACATAACAAATACACTATGCTCCCCAACAGGTTGGCAAACATTTTGTTTCTTTTATTTTGTTGAGATTAAGTCGGCTAGGAGGAGGCAGCTCACACAAGCCTCGCTATGTTCCTCAGGCTTACATCCCGCTCTCCTACAGTACTGATCAACACAACTCTACTGTTTACAAACAATCCCAATATCATTTACTGAATCCAAAACTAAACATCTGAATAAGTGCATCTAATAACAAATTCTTAAAATACTCTTGTTTAATTTTCCACCATGTGAATCTTCCGAAATATTCACGACTGTTCACCGAAGGAATATTATCCCCTTGTGTGCTGTTTATCTCACCAACGTCTTTACCCTTTTAGAGGAAATTAAATCCTGAGCCATACACCTCCCACACACCCGCCCCTTATCGCAATTTACCCACACCTTTACGATATATTACTATTTTTTTCCTCTTTCTTCGAGGGTTCACTTTAAAGAACCACTAGACCTAGAGTGGGTTCTCTGATACCCACCTGACTCCAGGGGGTTGACTGGTTGAGCTTCTCACACCCAGGTTGACGTACAGCAGGGATTTCATGTTCCTACTATTTTTTCTTTTTTTCAGAGCCCAGCAACAGAACACCATAAAGTTCAGGCGTCTATCTCGAATTCCTGTCCATGTATAAATTGGTTGCAGTTTTGTCCATTAAGTGAAATTGGAAGGTTCTCTCCTGTTATTCCATCAGGCTTTTGACTTTTTAACATAAAAGAAAAAAAATGTGTTTCTGGTGATAACTAATTCGTGGAGAGTTGGTTAGAGGGAAGCTGTATGGTGACTTGTTTTGGTCTTAAACTCTTTTTATGTAAAAATTTCCGGGATTTTTTTAATGATATATTGACAATGATGTTTTGGGAGAGGGGAAACGAGATGATTATCCGGAGAGAAAAATTGGCACTATGCCTTTTTGTGTATAATTGCAGCATACCAATATTTCAAATAACTTTTCAATTGTTTTTAATTCATAATGGTTTGTACAGAAGAATTACCATGTTGATAAACTCCACACACTATGAATTAACAGGAACATTATTAAGATAAAAAAACATTTGGCTAGAGTTTGGTTCTGTTAAGATTATCTATGAACATCTTAAATTAAATCGTTTATTTTACGATATATGCACTAATTTCCATAGATTATAAAATATAAACAAAATTGTATCCGTATTTCACGAAACAGTCCCTGTGTACGCAACGTGGATGACACTGATCAGCGGACTGTGCAAATCTCATCAGGTTATGCAAATATTATGGTGGTATGTTTTTCTCATTGGAAACGACAAATTCACGAGTGAGTACTGTACTCTGTATGGTGCTGTATACTGTACCTCGTACACCGAGCTGACACGTGACTATATTCTGTACAGAATCAGACCAGATACCAGTCGCTCACGCTGCTGTGGCCATTGATTGATCCAGAACCTTTAAGCAAATAAAAAACCTAACCGAACCTAATCTCAAATAGAAGGCAAAAAAGCGGTTAATATATTATAATATATGTTGAGTTTGTGGTTTCTTCTTAGTAGTTCAGCTAAATTATACTATCACGAGGAACAGCGCCTTACTACATTAACTCTCCCATCAAATGAGTGGTGAGTTATTGTAGGGAACTGGTTGACGATTATATTGTTTTCCATACAAGAAATATCATTAAGCTGTGTCTGTGTCTTAATGTCACTGTTTATTGCCGTACAGTCACCTCAAAAAGTCCGTGTCCTCGGCAATCACAATAACCGCTGGAGTGAACCCTGCGAGTTCTTTAGCTCAGTTTTGGTTTTCAACCTATAGTTGCCGGGTGTCCCAGCAGGTGGAACTGATCACGCCTAGCGACTTTATACACAAATCACTAATGTGAAATCAAGCTTAATTAATAATTAAAAAACATACTGTAGAATTTTTTTTTGCTTTTATACAAAGTTTTTCTTAACGTTTGGGAACTCTTACCTAGTTCATGAACTGGGCAATTTGTGCGAATGAAAAGGTAAATAAACTTCACATAGGTAAAAATCACTTTTATTTACAGGAAATGTTATGGAGATATGACCCCCCCCCCCCCCTCTCCAATTACCAACAATATTAGGTACACAAAGTAGGCAGGGCTTTTAAGTAGAGAGAAGAGATCGTGCGACTAGCCAAACTAAAATTCGAAATTCTGGGCATGTGCAGGAGTATCACGTGACACCGAGACTTACAATGATTGGCCTATCTTGCAAGCACTTATTTTTTTCTCGAGAAGAAAAAAAAAAAAAAAAAAAAAAAAAAGTTCCTTCAACCATTCCCCACCTCCCAGGATGGGTGAGGGAGGTAAGTCATAGAAAGGGAGGGGTGGGTGATGGGAGTTAGGGAATGGGAAGAGGAATCTTCACCTTTTCCAGTCGGTGGTTCTTGGTACCTTAGGAAGGGAGGGGTAAGAGGATGAAGGGTGTGAATGGGGTGGGGGTGTGGGGGTCGGAGGTTGGGAAGGGGAATCCACACCCTTCCCAGATGGTGGTCCTCGGTACCTTCCGTCTTTGCCTGACGGACGGTACAGTGCCATATATATATATATATATATATACATATATATATATATATATATATATATATATATATATATATATATATATATGTATATATATATATATATATAACCGGTCGGAATTTACTGGACTTTAATTTCTCACTTGACTTGGGGTTTATTTAAAATTAATAGATGGTAATGGCAGTGGAAGCGCCCCTTTGAGAAAAATCCCGAACCAGCACAAGAACACTTAAATCTACTAACAAATATATTGTCCGTGACCCGTGGATGGATAGCGTCTGTGACTGGGATGAATGAGACACACTGTTAAATTTAGACACTTATATTCCCTCCAACACTACAAACACAATCAAATAATGGTACACCAATATGCGCACCTCTTAACTTGAACTTAAACACTACTCTGGGGAATAAAAGTTATACAGGATCTAGAAATTATAAGAAACTCAGGCAACAATAAATTTGGAGTATTAAGAAATGTTGCTTGCACAATGAATAGGCCTTAAGGGTGCTCAACAAAATTATATCAGTCACTGAGGAAATTGTAATAAAAATAAGAAATTAAATACTCTACAATGAATAGGCCTTAAGGGCACTCAACAAAATTATAGCACCCCAACAGATGCACACTTCCTGACCTAACCTAACCACTACTCTGGGGAACAAGGTTATACCTGAGATCAGAATTATGAAGAACAATCAGAGGCATTAAAAGAATCAAATCACAGTATCACTCTGGCTCCACTTGATGGCACAAACATTCAAAACAATATTATCAAAATTATCTAGAACTATTAAACTACACCCGTAATAAGGGAGGGAAAATGTTCCTCTAGGTATCTCCTAGAGACCTAGACTCACGGTCTCAGTGTGTGACCATTAGTCTACTCAGATAGCCTCAGTGTACTCCCAGTGCATCCATAAAGCGGAAGGGAGTGAGCCAATCAGACCTTGTACAGTTGAGAGAAGCTTTAGCTTCCCGTTAGCAAGAGGGTTTCACTAGCAGCTCGGGGCATGTGGTGATGTGCCCGGAGTGGTAAGAACTGATCACCCACTGCTGATGCTGTTCCCGTGTCGTTTTAGTTGTCGGGAGCACTCATTCACTCAAGAGATCCTTTGCTACCCCGCTGAACAGTGACAGGCCTACTTTGATCGGTCCAATGGCGACAATCGCCACCCTCAATCATCAACGGCAGTCTCAAACGGCAGTCAATCTCTCGCAGTCAAGTGGGTTCTGACGGAAACCCTGAAATGAACTCACTGTTAGCTCTAGTTTACTTTATCACTGCCCTATCTAACCCTGTCTGAGATCGAATGAGACTTACTTGTTATACTGCAATATTGCAGCACAGGTGACTAGGCCACGTGACTATTTCTGGGACAGACGCGCAGGGACGTCTTGTTTGTGTGAGTGCTCTCCGGGACTGAGAGAGAGGCTGGGTCGCGTCCTCTCAAGGCGTCAGCTTAGGTCTACGTGACATATTTTCCGCCTAACTAATAACTCCTTGGGACACCCGTAACATTATTCAGACTGCTAAACGATCTATAATAATTTAAAATTCAATAATAGTCCCTTACTTCATGAATCGCATCATTATTAAATCGGTAAACTACATTTAATATCAAATAGGCCTAGTTCCACCATCTCTCGCTATGAGCAGGAAGCGCTCTCTCCCCTCCCATGACCTTGAACGCTCAGTGTTGCCAATGGCGGGGCATTCGAAATCACTCTGAAATTTCTGAATATTACAATCGACCCCCCTAAAAAAGACAGCACTGTCCTCATTTGCTGAGAAAACATACATACGACCCCCCTAAAATTTGTTCTAAGAAACTGCATCTTACCCCTTTTGCTAAACGAAGCATTCCCGTCTTCTCTTCTCTCCTTTTCTCTCCCACTAACACTCGACCCCCCTAAAAGAAAACAGCACTGCCCTCATGTGCTGAGAGAACAACTTAGAACCCACCTTCAACTCTGTACTATTCCACTCGCAGCTAGCAACTCCATTTCTTCTCCATTTCTTCCCAGCCCAACTCATAACCAACCAGAACATCACGCTCCCCTTTTGCCTGGCCCTTAACTAGAGAACCAATGTCAAAATTAATACCAGCCCAAAACAAACATGCTCTCCTTTGCCTGGCCCTTGAACTAAGAGGAACCAATGTCAAAAAAAAAATACCAGCCCAAAACAACCATGCTCTCCTTTTGCCTGGCCCTTAACTAGAGAACCAATGTCAAAATTAATACCAGCCCAAAACAAACATGCTCTCCTTTGCCTGGCCCTTGAACTAAGAGGAACCAATGTCAAAAAAAATACCAGCCCAAAACAACCATGCTCTCCTTTGGCCTGGCCCTTGAACTAAGAGGAACCAGTGTCAAAACAATACTCAGTCCAAAACAAACATGCTCTCCTTTTGCCTGGCCCTTGAACTAAGAGGAACCAGTGTCAAAACAATACTCAGTCCAAAACAAACATGCTCTCCCTTTGCCTGGCCCTTGAACCAAGAGGAACCAGTGTCAAAACAATACACAGTCCACGTCTCCGAACCTCATGCCGGCAGACCAACCCTCTGACAATGTACCAGTCCATATTAGTGAGGCCCTGGACATTACAACCGTACTCTCAATCCCGCTCATGACAGCAACTCAATCCCGCTCATGACAGCAACCACTACTCAACGCACATCTCTGACCTAACCATCTCTAACTTACGAGAACTATAGTTGTTCATGTTACGTTCTGATTTCCTCAGGCCCCGACTCGCATAGCACACCGGATGCAGCCTGCCATCCTTCCGCTGGGACAGCACCGCACCTAGCCCACGAAAACTTGCATCTGTTTCTAATATAAACTCCTGAGTGAAATCTGGGCAAGCCAACACTGGTGTCTGCGTCACCTTGTCTTTCAGTTTCTCAAAAGCCTGTTGCTGCTCCTCTCTCCATTCACTATCTACCCGATCCTTAGATTTCCCATGCATCAACGCATGCAGTGGAGCAGCTATTTGGGCAAACCCTTTAACAAATTTCCTATAAAATGATGTGAACCCTACAAAAGACCGCACATCTTTCACCGTCTGAGGGACTGGCCAATCTCTTATTACCCTAATCTTCTCAGGATCAGCTGTGATGCCTTCAGCTGACACCTGATATCCTAAATAACTTACTTTTGAAGCCATTATTTCACACTTTTTAGGTTTAAATCTTAAGTTATTCTCCCTCATCCTGCAAAATAATTCCCTCAATCTGACTATATGCTGATCTACTGTACTTGAAAACACCATCACATCATCAAGGTATACAAGCAACGAGGAGAAAATCTTATCCCCTAAAATCCGCTCCATGTATCTCTGAAAGGATCCCGGACTATTTGACAATCCCATAGGCAGTCGCCTGTACTCAAAGTGTCCGAAGCTTGTGCTGAAGGCAGTCTTTGGACGGTCTGAAGGTTTTACTTCTATCTGGTGATATCCCGCCGCCAGATCAAACGTTGAGAAAAACTGGGCCCCCGTCAGAGATTCTAGAGTTTCATTTATCCTAGGCAGAGGAAACGCATCGCGCACCGTGACCTTATTTAAGTCACGATAGTCAATGCACAACCTCAGCGTCCCGTCCTTTTTCCTCACTACTACAATAGCGGCAGAGTACGGACTCTCACTATGCTGAATTACTCCCTGATCTAACAGCTGGCTAATGTGCTGCTTCACCTCTGGTACCTGGTTTGGAGGGATCCTCCGATATGGCACCCTAACTGGCCTGTCTGTGGTCACTGGGATCTCATGCTGAACCCCAATAGCCTTTCCTATGGGCTGGCCCTCTTCTTCAAAAATATCACTAAACTCCTCTATTAAACACCTAACTGCACTCTCTTGTTCCTCATTCATTTCCTCCGTGTGCACTTTGACCTCCGTACGGGCATCCGGTTGCACTGTCCTCACATACGCCTCTTCACTGATGTTTTCCTCGACTTCCGTCCCCGAAGCCACTTTCCCAATCCGCCAATTGCCCCTCAAGCTCGTACGACTGTCAGACAGATTTGCCACCACCACCTGGGTCATGCCTCTCACCACTCTTACAGCTGTCGGCAACACTATCACACCCTCAGGCATCCAACCTTCATCCTCTATTGTTAGAGGTTCAATCACTACTTCTTTGTTAGCTACCTGGCTTAATGAGGGAACACATACTGACAGCAACCGAGTACTCCGGGGAGGAATGGTTGGTCTTTTCTTCCTCTCTGTCATACAATACCCCAGGCTGATGGCCTCTACTGCACATAACTGCCTAACCTCATGCAAGCAATTTTCCCACTGCGCCGTGCTCCTGGCTTCCCTGCACAAGTGATACATGTGCGGCCAGATCTCCGCAACCTCCCCCAGCACATTAATCCCCAACAACCCGACATGAGATTGCCCCTTACCCTGGGTCTCAATCCCTGGACAAACCAACATCCCCACATCAGTGACTTCCACCCCACATGCGACCATAGTGACCCGAATACACCTCACACACGGCACTGGAAACCCTGACGCCCCTTTTACCCTTATTCGAGTGGGCTGCAACACCACGCCTGCAGGCTCCAGCTCCCGACGGTAGAAAAGTTCATCAATTAGCGACACTTCTGCCCCAGTATCTGCTAAACCCCACATTTCACGACCCGCTACCAGCACCGAGACCTTAGGACACTCTGCTTTCAGCCTTAAGGTACCTTCTGTTGTGTTTAAATTTGTCATGCGAACCACGCTTGACCATGGGTCCGCTCTCTCTTGACTCATAACATCGCCGGTGGAATCTATTGGTGAGGCCAGGAACGGTTGGCGGGGACTGCCTGGCCTTGGCCATTTCCCGACCGCCAGTTCCGATTGTTATTTCCAACTCGATACTGGCCATTGGCCACGTATCCCCTTGGGACACTCTCTCCTGGTCTGGACCCGTTCGTGAAATTGAAACTGAAGTGGCCCTCTTGTCCACACGCATAGCACCTCGGGGGAATCGAGCCTCCAGTCTGCGGCTCGTCCTCTCTTCCTTTAGTCAGCGGTACCTCCCTCAAAGCTTCTCGTTTTTGTTCCGCCTCTCTCAGCCCCGTGATCCACTCGTCTAGACTATGGTGAGGATACTTCTTGATCTCATCCACTAACCACATACGGCTTTGTTCCTCCTTGAGCCCCCGAGTGATTGCATCTCCCAGCAGGGCCTTACCATATTTATGATCATGGTGGTTCAACTCATCGTTTAAATCTAGCATAGCATCATAATATTCAAGAAGCGTTTCGTTGCTCCCTTGTTTCCGCGTCATCACCTTCTGAATGGCGTCGTACGTGGCCGTCTGCCCGCCGTATTGCTGCTTCAAATAACAAGTTAACTCATCTACGGTTTCCCAGTCTCTGCGTGCGTTGTATACGCGATCTGCCGCAGGCCCCGCAAGATGTCTTATTATGAATTGGATTCGACTGACTTCGTCTCCGTCTAGCAGCTTGAGGGTTCGGTCAACCTCTCTTAACCACTTTCCTACCTCTATTCCTGGCCTACCGTCGAACTTAGACATGGTCAACCCGGCCCCGAGACTAGTTCCCTCTCTACTATTGTGTTTCCTCATCTCCCACATTGTCTCATCGTGCTGTATTTTATACTGTGTCTTTACCCTATCTAGTGCATCCCCCAACAGAGCTAGGTGTTGTTGGTGTTCCGTCTCTAACTGTTGCAATTGTGTGTGGTACTCCCCCCTTAACTGTTGTACATATACTCCATACTCCCCCCTGATTTGGTTCACCCATGCCTGACATTCCCCATTGATCTTCCCTTCTAACTGTTCCAATCGTTCCTGGTACTCTCCCCGGATTTTCCCCTCTAGCTTCCCAGTACGTTCCACGAACTCTTCTCTCAACTGCACCAACCCTGGGCTGTCTCTCCTTTTCTCCGAGTAACCCCGCACCGTCAACCACAACAAACCCATTCCCACGGCGAGCATGAGTAGAGTTGGGGTCACACTCTCTACCGTTTCCATCCACTCCATGATTACGCTCATTATCCCAACCACAGAACTATCAGTCACGAAATAAATAGAACCACGCTCTGCTACCATTTGTAACTGGTCGGAATTTACTGGACTTTAATTTCTCACTTGACTTGGGGTTTATTTAAAATTAATAGATGGTAATGGCAGTGGAAGCGCCCCTTTGAGAAAAATCCCGAACCAGCACAAGAACACTTAAATCTACTAACAAATAAATTGTCCGTGACCCGTGGAAGGATAGCGTCTGTGACTGGGATGAATGAGACACACTGTTAAATTTAGACACTTATATTCCCTCCAACACTACAAACACAATCAAATAATGGTACACCAATATGCGCACCTCTTAACTTGAACTTAAACACTACTCTGGGGAATAAAAGTTATAAAGGATCTAGAAATTATTAGAAACTCTGGCAACAATAAATTTGGAGTATTAAGAAATGTTGCTTGCACAATGAACAGGCCTTAAGGGCACTCAACAAAATTATATCAGTCACTGAGGAAATGGTAATAAAAATAAGAAATTAAATACTCTACAATGAATAGGCCTTAAGGGCACTCAACAAAATTATATCAGTCACTGAGGAAATGGTAATAAAAATAAGAAATTAAATACTCTACAATGAATAGGCCTTAAGGGCACTCAACAAAATTATAGCACCCCAACAGATGCACACTTCCTAACCTAACCTAACCACTACTCTGGGGAACAAGGTTATACCTGAGATCAGAATTATGAAGAACAATCAGAGGCATTAAAAGAATCAAATCACAGTATCACTCTGGCTCCACTTGATGGCACAAACATTCAAAACAATATTATCAAAATTATCTAGAACTATTAAACTACACCCGTAATAAGGGAGGGAAAATGTTCCTCTAGGTATCTCCTAGAGACCTAGACTCACGGTCTCAGTGTGTGACCATTAGTCTACTCAGATAGCCTCAGTGTACTCCCAGTGCATCCATAAAGCGGAAGGGAGTGAGCCAATCAGACCTTGTACAGTTGAGAGAAGCTTTAGCTTCCCGTTAGCAAGAGGGTTTCACTAGCAGCTCGGGGCATGTGGTGATGTGCCCGGAGTGGTAAGAACTGATCACCCACTGCTGATGCTGTTCCCGTGTCGTTTTAGTTGTCGGGAGCACTCATTCACTCAAGAGATCCTTTGCTACCCCGCTGAACAGTGACAGGCCTACTTTGATCGGTCCAATGGCGACAATCGCCACCCTCAATCATCAACGGCAGTCTCAAACGGCAGTCAGTCTCTCGCAGTCAAGTGGGTTCTGACGGAAACCCTGAAATGAACTCACTGTTTGCTCTAGTTTACTTTATCACTGCCCTATCTAACCCTGTCTGAGATCGAATGAGACTTACTTGTGTTACTGCAATATTGCAGCACAGGTGACTAGGCCACGTGACTATTTCTGGGACAGACGCGCAGGGACGTCTTGTTTGTGTGAGTGCTCTCCGGGACTGAGAGAGAGGCTGGGTCGCGTCCTCTCAAGGCGTCAGCTTAGGTCTACGTGACATATTTTCCGCCTAACTAATAACTCCTTGGGACACTCGTAACATTATTCAGACTGCTAAACGATCTATAATAATTTAAAATTCAATAATAGTCCCTTACTTCATGAATCGCATCATTATTAAATCGGTAAACTACATTTAATATCATATAGGCCTAGTTCCACCATCTCTCGCTATGAGCAGGAAGCGCTCTCTCCCCTCCCATGACCTTGAACGCTCAGTGTTGCCAATGGCGGGGCATTCGAAATCACTCTGAAATTTCTGAATATTACATATATATATATATATATATATATATATATATATATATATATATATATATATATATATATATATATATATATATACTTTCCCTCACCCTATCAAACTAGTTAGCATAGCATAACCAAACAGCCTCGCAAGGACCAATAGGTCTGTATATAATGTGTGTGCACGCGCTAAAATGACCTAGTATATTTTACTAATGTCTCATTGTCCATGGGTTTTCTTACAGTTTGGCTGTGAGTTTTCTATTTTGTCTACCTGCCAGCTAAACAGGACTGTTTACCATCCTCCCAGCAACTCAACCTGCATCATCGCACCGGTGACTGGTGAGTATAACGGATTCCCTAAATATACAGCTGTTTCATAAATACCATTCATTACGTAAGGGGGTGTTCCTGAGACATGAGAATATAATACAAAACATAATGCCTCGTACTGAGAACATGTGACAGACGTAATGAGGGGAAACAAGCATTAGCTGACGAATTATGGGTTGCCCACCAATGACCCCATTAATAAAATTTTGTGGATATGTAACATGTGATAACACTATCTGAGACTGGACACGTTATTTAACAATCATCATGTTGCCTATTCCACTGACAATGACTGTTAGATCAATAAGGCTGTAAAGTAACAGTTTGACAACACTGCGTCATGTTTCGCTGTCATCCTTCACCCGCATAATGATGGTTACTCCATATCCTATAATATGTTGATTTTCATTAATGAATGTATACAAAAGGCCCAATGCACTAATGCTTTATCCTTTTATTTTCACAGTTATAGAGGTCCAGCCACAACGTCATGTGAGGCCACCTCGGAGGAGAGCTAATCGACCTGAGGTGATAACGAGTCGCGGCAGGATTATTGGATATCACGGGGCAAGGAAGGGGATACGGGAGATTAGTCGCCTTCTTGGTATCTCCAGGGATACAGTTAGGCTTTGGGTGAGAAGATATGAGGAGGAGGGTCACGTGCTAACCAGGCCCCGACCAGGAAGACCAAGTCACCACACCAGCGGCAGATCAACAGATTTAAAGGGCAGCAGAGCGTGTAACGAGGGAAACAGGAGTTCAGTGTCACCAGATAACTACCAGGAGGCGAATACGGGAGACTGGCTGACAATGTTTCATCCCAGCACATAAGGAAATCTTAACAGAGGCACACAGAGAAGCACGTAAAAGGTTTGCTGAGGCGTATGCGGGAGTCAATTTTTGGAGGTCCGTCATTTTCACCGATGAAAAATGTTTCTCATCTGTCGCAGCAGTCGGTCGCCAGTGTTGGCGATTACGTAATACAAGATATGCTCGAAGACACATCCATGAGACACCAACAAGCGGTCGTGTGACAACCTCCATGCATGGATGGATGGATGTAGCGGGAAGTGTTGGTGAACTGACGGACACATGAATGCAGACCAGTATATAAATATTCTAGAGACATCCTTTCTACCATCGATGCGAGCATATGCCATCCCAGACCCACAGCCTATATGTATGGTGCAAGACCGCAGTCCAATACGTACAAGTCGGACAGTCAAGCGTTGGTTTAAGGCGCACCCTCAGATTATTCTATTGGACTGGCCCCCTAAAGGAGCCGATTGTAATCCACTAGAAAATCTATGGGCGCATATGGTTGTTGAATGGGATGTTGAGGAGAAAATGAGTGAGGCAGTGAGGAGACACGCACATAATGTGTGGGACGGAAAAAGGAGGAGGCCGAACATCTGCAGCAATCTGGTAGATCCCATGCCCATCAGATTGCATGAAGTTATAGCAGCAGATGGAGGTTGGACACGGTATTAACCTGTGGTCAAGAATTAAATCTCCACCCCCGATGGTGCCTTGTAGGGTGTGGTGGGGGAGTTAGCTCTCTGGTGTAACCTCGTTGGGGCCACAGACTTCGTTTCCTAACTCTCGGGAATTTGTCCAGGTATTTTACGATGTGGTTTTACGTCACTTCACATAAATATTAGGGTGTGTCAATTTTGTCAACATGTTAAAAATCAAATTTGGTAGTCAAAATATTGTGCCTCTTTATGTCTAAACTTGAGATTAGCAAACAAAAATGAATTGAAATAACCCTCACCTACATCAATTATACCTTAAAGTTTCAAATATCAGTATTTCAACAAATTAATGAGACTTGATTAGAATTATTCACTTGATATTAACTAATCTCATGTAAGCATGTGGATTATGGAGTATTTTATGGTTCTATAGCTTGTGTACAATATGCATGTCAGAACATGAACATGAACAGGCTCTCCGTGTGGGACAGTTTAATTCTTGTTTTGACTTGTACCAAGCGTGAGGATAAGGCGCCCTGCTCACTCTCCTTCTAGATATCATAGACGGTGGTTTGCTCTCATTGCACTTGCACCTACTCTACCAGACGAATTCTACATTTTAATTATTGTAAGTAGGGCATATTGATAGTCGCAGTTACTTATATCATTGTATAAAACATTATGTTCTAAGAAATTATTATGTTATTTCTGTTACAGCATTTTTGATAAACAAATTGATATTTTTTGAAACAACAATTGAATTATGAAACATTGAAATATTTTTCTATTTGTCAGATAGTGTGAAGATGTCAAAATTGAAGACAAGAAGTCAGTTGTCAACCCACTTGAGCCTGCTAGTTGGTAAAGGGAAGGAGCTTCCTGTATCAGAACTTCCAACAGTGAGAGACATGCTAAGATTACGGTTACTCCTTCGAGAAAAAAATGCAAAGGACAGAAGGAACTATACAGATAAAGAACTCATAAATGACATGATAGTCCCTCTTCTGCATCAATGGACAAAAGCTAATGCACTATTCAAACCACCTGTGATTAATCAGTGTCGAACTATTGAGCTAAAACTAACGAAATTAAGGCACAAAGCAGTTGAAACATCACTTGGTAAAGGAAACTTGGCCAGGAAAAATGAATTTCTGCACACACTTGATACTCTGTTTGACATTTTGACCTGCAAGTGCTCCATACAATTATGTTCTGAATCCAACTGTTCTCACTCAGGTAAGAGAGAAAATAATTCCCACATTGATTGTGGTTGTCCTCGTGAAAAGAAGATCCCTGTTTTAGAGCTTGAATTTATAAAGGCACAGAGGACAAAGGCAGAAGGCCAAGGAAGTATGCAAATGGGTTCAATAGATTATTCAGAAACAAAGAAGCAGATTGCTAATGCCAAGAAGAGAGAACAAATCCGAGAGAGGGAACAAAAGAAGAAAATGAAGAGTGAAGAAGCCATCCAAAGAGAGGAAGAGCTGTGTCAAGATGTTTATCACTTCCTTGATAGTTCTTCTGATGAACAGGAAGCAACATCAGATGATAGTTCCAAAGAGCCATCTGAACCTTTACCAAAGAAAATGAAATACAACACAAGAAATACTTCAAACATTGCTTTAGCTAGTATTCGCCACCATGCTGGACTTCGTGAGGCTGCAGAAATTGCAACTGCCGCTTGGATAGATGCAGGCCTCATCAGCCGAGAGGATGTATCTTTGGTGATAGATCATAATAAAATTAGAAGAGCACAAGAAAAAATAATGAAGGAAATATCTGATCAGCATGAAAAAGATTTAAGCGAGGGAGGGCTCTCCTGTCTTTTGTTTGATGGAAGAATAGATGACACAAAAGTTTTGCTAGAAGTAGAGGGAGTGAACAGAAAGTTTCCAGGTCTCATCAAAGAAGAACACTACTCTGTCTGTTCTGAGCCTGGTGGTCGGTTTTTGTTTCACTTTGCTCCCGAAACTGAAGTAGAAGAAGAAACATGCAGAGGTCATTGCTGATCATATTTTATGTTGGGTTCAGGAGAGAGGACTTGGCAGTTCACTGCAGGCTGTTGGTGGAGATTCAACTGCAGTGAACACCGGATGGCAGGGGGGTGTAATGACGCATTTAGAGAAAAAACTAGGAAGAAGACTTGTTTGGATTGTATGTGATTTACATACAGGCGAGCTACCTCTTCGTCATCTCATCCAGGAACTTGATGGTCCTACAAAGAGCAACAACAAGTGGTCAGGTCCCCTTGGCATCATGCTGGATGAAGCAACACAACTAGAAATAAATACAACCTTTCCAAAGGTCGAAGTTGGCCCTCCCCTTCCGGCGTTGTCTGAAGGAGTCATCAAAGATCTCAGCACAGATCAATCCTATGCTTATCGTATTGCCCAAGCAATAAGATCAGGAGACGTGCCTCAGTCATTGGCTCTCTTGGAGATTGGACCTGTCAGTCACAGCCGTTGGTTAACTACAGCTCTTCGTTTCTGCAGGATTTGGATTTCCAAACACGAATTGAAGGGCAAAGTGCTGAAGAATTTGAGGTTAATTGTTGAATTTATTATTGGAGTTTATCTTCCCCAGTGGTTTAGTGTGAAACTTAATCCTATGTGGGTGGATGGGCCCAATCACCTTTTGTTTCAATTGCAGCTCGTAAGAACACAGAGGAAGGTAGTGAGGGACATCGTGTTACCTGTGGCAAGAAGGTCCGCTTGGTATGCTCGATCAGAAGCAGTTTTGCAAGCAATGCTTTGCAGTCAATGTACCAATCTCCGAACCGAGGCTGTAGAAGTCATTCTAAAGATTGGAGGAACGCTAATAGATGACGACCAGTTGGGAGACTGTTCGTTTCATTCAAGAAAAGTTCCCCCAATAAACGTCAATGCCACCAAATTGTCAGAATTGGTTGACTTGAGTTTGGAAGTCTTAGAGCCACCATTGACAACAAGTCTAACTAGCCAAGAATTGAGAAACCTTAAAGAGACTCCAATGCAGGTGCCGAAGTGGCCTTCCCACACTCAAAGTGTGGAGAGATGTGTGAAAATGGTCACAGAAGCAGCGGGCCATGTTTACAGCCACGAGAGGCGAGAAGGTTACATCAAAGCACAAATAGCAAGCAGACTACTGATGACAAGAAACCAAAGCAAAGAGAGTATGAAGGCATTGGTTACTTTCAAATAGACTACGGATAATAAAATATAATAATTTGAAACTTGAAACAGTAACATGTGTGCAAACGCTGGTTATGTTATAAATTCACAAATATGTACATTTAAAAATCCATTTGATGTAGGTAGGACTTATTATAAAAAAAATTTTTTGCCAGAATATTGTTTTGCATGCTTAAAGACTACAATAAATTGCTACCAAATTACTCTATTTTCAATTTAGCCAGTTCACCCCCTAAATTGACACACCCTAATAAATATGCTTACAAAATCTATGCATTAATATGCATAACTCTTGGAAATCTGTCCAGACATTAAATATATGTTATATACTACAATAATCACATAGATATGTTTACAATGTTTATGCATAATGAATGTGAAAAATATTTTTGGGGTTTCAATTAACCAATAGTCATGCCTACAAAACAATCTTGATGCTCTAATAATAATAAAAGATATAGATGGGGTGTGGTGGAATCATGGTGGTCTGGCACCCACACACAGAAGCACTGTAAACAATGTGTGGATTCACTGGGTGGTTTGGAAGTGTTTATTTCCATTCATACTTTCGTAACTACAACCTATGGTAATTTTTTCGTGTTCATATATACCGTAATGAAGATAATGCAGAATATAAAATGCCATACAATATTTATACATAATATCATCTATACAGCCGTACTATGACTGTGTTCGTGTGTGTGTTGCCTCGTGATAGTTAGAGTAGGCCCCCGTCCAGAAAGGACACTGTACTATTAGGGTGTGTCATACGGAGGCGAATTTTTTTTTTTTTTTTTGAGTTTGAAAAATCGGCCCATGGTATTAATGATGTAGTTCTATGTGCAGAATCATGTAATATCTTCAGATTTGAAAAGTTTTCATTTTTTGCTAGGTAAATTTTAACTTGAAATCTTATGAAAATTCAGTATTCCCACCCTTTTACCAACACCACTAAATAGCTTATTTAAAGTAAAGTAAATGTATCAGGTTAATTTATTAGGAAGAAAATGATCCAGAATAGTGAAATGAATGATCTTGACACATTTATTAAATTTAATATTCCTTTAGAAAACAAAATCATCAAATACAAAAAACGGTTTTACTACTACGACCCGGTGTTGCTGCACACCATAGAGAACATGTCTTTCTTGCTTCTGTTTCTACTCATCACCTCCCTGCTGACCACCTGAGCTCGGATGTAGCCTTCCCTCCTCTCCTGGCTGTACACGTGACTGCTGGCCTCGCTCACTTGCTGTACACAACGCTCTATACTCTGGGTGTGCGAGGACCAGGCAGGGACATGCATGGGGATGTCCAGGACAGCTCTGGCTTGAACATTGGTGAGGCTGCAGGTAAGAGGGGGCTCACTGCCAGCCTGGATGTTATCCAGATCTATGAGATCAGTGAGGGTCTTGGCACCTAGATTGACTTCAGGAGTCTTCCTGACCCTGAAGGAATCGTCACCAACTGATTCGTCATGCCCAGATCCTCTCATAAGTCTCATATCCAAGATCTTTTTGACTGCCACTCTTCTCTCCTCCTCATCCTTACTGCAGAGCATTGTCTGCAGAACTGCCTCGGGATGAGCATACCAGGAAGATCTCCTCACAGTCTGCTCCACAATCTGAACAACCTTCCTTGGCTGACTCCTCAGGAGCTCAAGCTGGAAGAGAACATGCCTCGGACCTTCGGAGAACGATGACTTGACCTTGGTGTTGAACCAATTTAGCAAGTAGACACTCACGATGAATTGGACAATAAGTCTCAGGTTGTGAAGCTGGCTCCCTTTCAGTTTATGATGAGCGACCCAAATTCTGCAGAACCTGAGAGCCGTTGTGAGCCACCTAAAATGTGAGACTGGACCTATCTGCAGGTAAGCAAGTCTATCAGGCATGACCCCAGTTTTGATGGCACTGCAAATCATGTAACCATAGTACTGGTCAGTACTCAGGTCGTCAATGACAGTATGTGCAAGCTCAACGAGTGGAGGGCCAACTGTGATTTTTTCAAAGCTAGGATTTATTTCTAACTCAGTGGCATCTTGCCAAGAGGACCAGACCATCTGTTGTTTGAAAGAGTCTTGCCATCCAGCTCCTGGATCAAATGTCTGAATGGCAAATCGTTGGTGTGGAGGTCACAAACAATCCAGACCAGCTTCCTCCCAATCTTCCGCTCTGTCCACTGTATGACCCCCCCTTGCCACCCTGTGTTCGTGTTGGTGCTGTCCCCTCCAATGGCCTGCAGGGTCTGGTCTACGTTCCTCTCTCTGAGCCAGTTCACAATGTTATCTGCCGCTATCTCAGCTGGTTTCCTGATGTCATCTTTCTCTGGAGTGAAATGCCACAAATACTTCCCTCCTGGTTCACTGCAGCAGGAGTAGTGTTCCTCCTTCACCATGGCAGGGAACAACTTGTCAGAATCTCCAACTTTCATGAACACTTTAGTGTCATCCTTTCTCCCATCAAAGAACAAACAATTGATTCCATTTTCTCTTATCCCCTTATCAAACTCCTCTTCTAGGTTACTGACAAGTTTCTCCTGAGCTCTCCTTACTTTGTTATGATCTATCACCAGGTGAACATCATCAGGTGTTATCAAACCACCGTCAATCCAGGCAGCTGTTGCTATCTCTGCAGTTTCTCTGAGACCAGTGTGGTGTCGCATGCTGGCCAGAGCTATGCTCGGGATATCTTTCCTATTTCGAATCTTATGCCTGGAAGGTTTGGGATCATTATTTTCTGGGTTAGGGACAAAGTCACCATTCTCCTGGTCAGCACTCGTATCAGCCATGGGGAAGTCATTAAACTCTGAATCAGCTTGACTCCAATCATCGGCCTTTTTTACCTCACCCTGGGCCTTCTCAAGTCTCTTTTCCTCGGCAACTCTTCTCCTCTTCTGTCTCTCTGTGGCAGCCTCCTGCCTCTTGGACTCCGGAATATCTTGGCTAGAAATCATGAGAGCCCCTATACTGCCAGTCTTCTCTCTCTGTGCTTTGACAAATGCCAGTTCGATCACAGGAATCTTCAGTTCACGCTTGCAAATACAGGAGATGTGGGCCTCGGATTTACAGTCACGATCGCATCCAAACTCAGGACAGAGAACAATTGGGCACTTGCAAGTAATTATGTCAAATAAATGGTCCAGTTGCTTGGCAAAGCTGTCCTTAACTGCAAGTTTTCCTCTCCCAAGAGAGATATCTCTTGCCTTTTCCCAACTGGCTAGCAGTCTCTCACTAATCTTCTTCTGACTTGTTATGACTGGAGGCTTGAACTGAGCGTTAGCCAGAGTGTACTGTGCCAAGACAGCTTTGGTCATATCACTGGCAATGTCTTTGTTTGTGTAAGTTCTTTGGTTCTTTTCACTGATTTGCCTGATTAAAACACCGTATCTCAAAGCATCTCTCAATGTAGGCAACTCCGACTTCAGGAGCTCTCTCCCAGACCCAAGATAGTGACTGAGATGGCTGGATTTTTGGTTCCTCGTCCTGACACAAGCAGCCATCGCAAATATTATCAACTTATAAATGCATCAGAATCTGAAACAGAAAAAAATATTGTTAGTTGGGTTGTTAAAGAATGAAGTCAGAAAGTAATGTTCACTATTTAATTGTAATGCACTAATGCAGCTGTACGTTAGATTTTCGATAAATTTCACGCTAAACTTTACCTAGCAAAGGTTGCAAAATATTGAAACTGAAATTATTTTCTGTTTATATACACTAAAATCTACCAAAAAAGTGATGGGCCATTAGTTTTAGCTGCTCTTCCCTCCTATGACACACCCTACTGTACTAACCTCCAGCACCAACCCAAGTGGGCTAGAGATTATGGTTTCCAAGTGTACAGTATATAGCTAACTATGGTTGTGAAAGTCAGTATATTTGACAGTATCAAGCTATCACACATCTGTACTCAAATATTGTCCAAGGTATGTGTGGTGAAGGCAGGAAAGTGACTAATAAGAAGACGGATAAATCTCACCAGGTTCCTTGCCGAAATGAATATGTCGGCAGAGTCCATAAAACAGAATAAGAATCACTGTAAATATAGGGTTACGTTCTCACATGTCTGGACTCTTGGCTATACATAGTACACGACAGACAAAGCAACTTAAAACAACAACTGAGAGCAGACACATAATGGTTGATGGCAGGTCGTATCAGTTATGGAGGGAACATTAGCTCCAGGGATCTAGTCCAGGATTCACTGCCCTTAAACGCCAATGGTGGTGTGGGGTGGGCGGATACTGGTGTCATGTCAGGATATACTTCTGTGACGTAAGAACATATGAATGTAGGAAACTGCTGCGGGCCTATTGGCCCAAACTAGGCAGTCCCATTTACACCCAACCCCTATTGCTCATATATCCATCCAACCTATGTCTGAAGCTATCCAGCGTATTCTGGTTAATGGTGATGTTTGGTAACTTGTTCCACTCGTCCACTACTCTAGACCCATTCTGTAATACGGTGATCAGAATTGAACTGCGTAATCCAAGTGAGGTCTCACAAACACAAGATATAGTTTTAGGATAGCCTCGATAGTCTTGTAACTAACAGTCTTTTGTATGAACCCAAGTACGTCATTAGCCTCGTTTCGAGCAAATGCATATTGTTTACTTGGCTTAAGATTCATACTTATCATTAATCCTAAATATTTCTCGCAGAGGGATTTTTCATTAACATCGTTGTTCATCTGGTATATAGTTTCCCTGTTTACATCTCCTACACTGAGTACTTTACATTTGTCCATATTGAATTTAACTGCCATTTTTCAGACCATTCGAAAAAGTTGTTTAGATCTTCCTGTAGTTTTGCGGAGTCCTCGTCAGATTCAATTATACGCCCTATTTTAGTGTCATCAGCAAATTTACTTCTGTTGCTGTCTACGCCGATATCTAAGTCGTTTATAGATATAATAAATAATGATGGTCCAAGTACTAAGCCTTGGGGAATCCCACTAGTGACGTTGCTCCAATCGGATTTAGGGCCGTTAATGCTCACTCACTGTTTCCTGTCCTGTAACCACGCCCTAATCCATTTTAGAATATCTCCTTTAATGCCATGAGCCTCCATCTTTCTTATTAGTCTTTCTTTGGGGACTCTGTCGAAGGTTTTGCAAAAGTCGAGATATACCACAAATTAATTGTGCCCCTCGTCCACTCATTCGAATACAGATGAAAAGAATGTTAATAGATTAGTTAGACATGAACGCCCATTTGTGAAGCCATATTGGGAATCATTGATCAACTTGTGCTTCTCCATGTGATTTCGATTATTAGTTTGAAATGATTGCTTCCAGTAATTTGCCTACAATTGATGTTAGACTGATTGGACTGTATTACATTCGCTATCCTCCAGGATTCTAGTACTACACCCGTTTTTAAGGACATGTTAAACAACTTTGCTAAGGGCATACTAAGCTCGTCCTTACATCCCTTTAATACTCAGGCAAATATCTCATCGGGACCTGGTGACTTATTAGGCTTTAGTTTGTCTATTTGCTTTTTAACATCGTTACTAGTCACTATCTCGCTTAATTTATTTTCTTCACTATCTCTGTATAAAGTCGGTGCCTCGGGTATTATGTTTAAATTTTCGGTGGTGAAAACTGCTGAAAAATATTTATTCAGATTATTGTTCATTTCTCAGTCGTTATCAGTTAGCTGGCCGGTATTGGTCCAACCTTTTCTCGTGTTTTAGTTTGATACATTTGATAGAATCCCTTGGAGTTTGACTTCGTCTCCCTTGCTACCTTCAGTTCATTTTCCCTATGCTTTTCTTATCTCGATTTTAACCCTACTGGCCAATACCTTATAATAATCTCGGAGGTAAACTTCACCACGATTTAATCTCCTACCTATAACTTTCCTTTGTCCAGTAATATTCTTTAAATAATTATTTATCCAATTAGGTTCATTGTTGTTTGACCTGAGTTTTCTGCATGGTTGTTCTGCCTTTGTGCATTAAGTAACTCATTATTTAAATTGTTGTGAAACTCGTCAACCAAAGATCTCGTGATCAGGTCATCCTCAACCGTCAGGTGAGGTCGCCCTCTGTGGGTACATTGTGAGAGGTCATGTACTTCACCCCCCAAGCGTGATACCCCTTCTCTCAGCTGCCTCTTCAAACTATCAAAGTTTGCCCTTCTGGAATCTGGGACTTAGTGGAATTTTCCTTGCGGCTGCCCTGAAATTCTAATTGGAATCCACACTGAGACAGAGTCATGAGCCACGTCATAGATGATATTACGCTTTAAACATTAGTGCATATGGATGTTTGCCATACAGATATAAATAAATTAAAAATATCTAAAAGAGTAAAATATTTGGACGTGATGAATCGCCTAGAATAGCTGACAAATTATACTTCAGTCTGTCAGTCAGTTCATACATTTGTAAATGAGTGAATTATGTATCAGTTCATAATTAAAGGTAATTTCTTAATGGGTGTAATATCATGACTGCCAGTTTTCTAGATTTATTTATTCACGCTAACTCAGGAAGTACTTATTGTTCCATAATTTACCTCGAGTCTGTACGCTACTCCATCATAAGTCCCCGTAAGGTTTTATTCAGCTGCCTATAATGAATCACAACCTCATTTACTAAGCAGGTTTATCATCAACCAAAACAATTCCTCGATAGTAAGGATCGTTGTTGTTAAAGACGTCATTATTACCAACACTACCTCGTTCCAGGACAGGCCAGTCCTCACACAGTAGCTTCACTTCAGATATAATTGGATCACATTTACCATAATTCTCAGTGCAGGGAAACACTCTTTATCAATCTTATATGACTTTCTTTTATGATTGTAAAATTATATAGATAAGATAATTGTAAGTGAAATATTAGACGTGATGATGTAGAAGATGGATCACGAACCCCTGCAAGCTTATCAGACACTGCGGACGTCACTGGCATCAATGGTAATACTATTCATAGCGTTATCAATTGACTTTAATTACAGATACATATATAATATTATACTCATTATAATGCTGCTGGTGTAGTTTAATGACTCGCTGAGCATTGCGTGATTAAAAAGCTTTCCTCGTAAAATCGTACACTTGTTATTCAAATGGAACATTCAGACACATTACTACCACACAGTGTTCAGACTCTACCATATAGACAGATTTTAATACACGTGGAAGTGTATTTTATCCATATTACAACTTATCATATCATCAAGGGTTTATAACATAAAACACACAACTTAAAAGCCTAAGATTTATTCATAAAAATGTAAAAATATCGAAGTACTTATAACACAAACAATATAAGTAGTCATATATCCATTAAAAATCATTATAAACATCAACACCACGAGACCAACACAGACAGAGGAATCTAAATTGAAGAAAACTTCGGTGACGATCTCTCACAACTGGGGGTAGAAGCTGGCCGTGTAGTAGCCCCTGACGTTGTAGCCTTCATGGTCGTCTATGGAGTAATGACTTCCACCGCTGAACCCGTCATTATCCCAGGGGAGATAAACAGGGTTATGGCCGCCTTTGTTGTTGTGAATCTTGTGGCTGTACGCTCGTTTTTTATTTACTCTTACGTGTTTAGGTCGGCGATTTTCTCCGCATCCATTACCACGATAGTTGTAGGTCGCCTTAGTATTGTAAGGTCCTCCTGTACGGTGATAACCATCGTAACTGTTGACGCCTGAACCACCATTAAAACCATTTAGAGGATTACACACCTGAGGCACATAACCCTGGTTGACATCTTTAGTTTCAAATTTGACGTTTACAAACTTCTGAAAATGAGAAGCAAGTTCCTGAGGCTCGTAATTTTCGCGGTTCTCTTGAAGGATCGGATGAGGATTGTCCTTGTTGTGGTGAACATAGTCCTTGGGTTCGTAGATTTCCAGCGGAGTTTTAAGGCCAAAACACCGACGCTTTATAGAATTGCCTTGACACGTTTCACTGTTGCTGTCTTGAGGACTACGGCTGTTCACGTCACTTTCCTCTTCTTGACTCCAAAGTTCCTCAAATTTCTCACAAAGATATTTTCGCTTTCCGTACTGATAGGTTGGTGAGGCCATGGTTTGGTTAGTGACGACGACTACTACACTGGCGCCGGTGTGTACACGGGGACCTGCGGCCACAAACTGATTAAGGGAAGTAGGAAGTGTCCCTTAAGTAGTCGCTAGCACTGAACTGTGTACCTCAGACTGGGTAACCACAGCACTTATTATTTCAATTAATAACACTTACCGTTGTTGCGTCTCGTCAAACTTACTGGTAACCTAATATTTCTATAATATGAAGGAGAAAACATTATATAGATTAAGTAAAGTAAAAAGCGTAACTAATGAAAAAAAGAAAAATGTTACACTGTGTAAACGGCAACAAAAGGTCCCTCAGTTACCTTAACGTGACATCACCTCAGTTAACAACTAGACAGCGACCCTCGTTAACACTTATTGTTATATGATTAAAGTTAATATTACAACGTCTGTATTATTAATCTTATTCTGGCTGATCATAATCATTAGCATACTCATAAGTAATATTATTACCACACCATTGCTCCCCATCATTATAAATTATCGTCATTAATAATTGTTTGTTTCTCGTTGTTTAAGGAAGGTAAATGGTAGATGAGTGACAATGTATTAGATGTGTTTTATGTTCTCGGGAAAAATTTATATAATAAGACGAAGATAATGTGACGGTATAGTATACATAGAAACCAACAGGAGTTTTACTTAGTGAAGGTAACAACAAGTAACGTTGTATCTACTCTAATACCTGATTCCATGCAACACAGAGACTAAATGATTATGATTATCAAACCGATTATTATTACTTTACACTTGGAGTCACCCCCCCCCCCCCAAAAAAAAAATAATTAATAAAACACTGAAAGATATACATTCCATCTATGACTTAACTTATAAATACAGTCAAGTTCACCAGCTAACCATTCCCTCTTATTATATGGTCAACGATGTGGGAACAAAAATAATGTGACAGTGGCTTATGACGGGTTAAGAACATCAACATGACCTGACACAAAAGGTTGACCTGCCCTACGCGAAAGCCTCGATCCTAACCATGAGGCAAGACGTGACGTGACTACTTGACATTGGGGGTATGGCAGCACAAGAAGATTATGAAGAGGAACACCACGGGAACCACAAACATCTTGGCAGCTTCCGTTACATATTTTTACCATTACGAATAAAATGAGATTCAACAGAAAATACATAAAAAATACAACAATAAATTACAAAGTTGGGATGAAACGAGTTGGTGGGCGTGGTTACATGTGGAGTGAGATGATTGGGTGACTATATTAAAACAATTTTTACAGGGTAGCCATCAAATAACTATCAATTCCAAAGAAATAATGGTAATATTTAATCTACCACGGAAGGGAATAATTAATGTTGAATATACGTGGATTATTAGTTAATAGTGACTCCTCGATTCCAAGTTGATGCAATACGATCCTCAATACAATCTCTCTCTCTCCCCTACGCCATCCTTAACGTCCAATACCCAGCAGCCTCTTCCAACACTGTCACTCCTCATCTAATAACTCCCCCACACCCGAAATCTTAATCGACAAGCGGTCTTGCGCTACCTGACCTAGCTTGGAGAAGGACGTTCACCTAAGTGCTCGTGTTAGTGACCAAAGGAAATGGCCGCCTTAGATCTTGTGTTGTGGGGGAAAAGGGGCGGAGTGTGAGGAAAGACGACCTCCTGGCCACTTTGTTAAGTCAGCTGGAACAGTTGAGGAGAGAGATAGACGTGTTATAGGGGGAGAACGAAGCCCGCGGGACTGAACTCCTTCAGGTAAATGTCCTGCCTAGCAGGACACCTGCGAAGGAGGAACAGGCGTGGAGAGTGGTTGCTTCCAAGGGGACTAGGGACAGACTCAGGAAAGCTGAATAGGGTGTGGAGTGCAGTAACCCCTACTAAGTGTTGGAGGAAGCTGGCAAGGAAGAAAAGAGGCAGGACGATGTGGTGCCCAGTGGTAAGGTCGTGGTAGTTGGGGACAGCCAGGTGAGGTTCTTAGATAGGACTTTTTGTGCAAGAGATAGGAAACGTAGGACTAGGGTGTGTTTTCCTGGGGCTGGGATAGGGCATGTAGCTGAGAGGATAGATAGGGTTTTGTCAGGGGAGGGTACCAAGCCAGAAGTGTGTCTTTGTGTGGGAGGTAACGACATACAGTAGGAAAGGTTAGAGATAGGGGAGGGATCCCGATAGTATGTGGTGTCTTACCTAGAAGAGGAGTTGTTCGTGAATGGCTGTCCAGGGCAATTCCTATAAATTGCCGACTGGAAATCAATGTGCAAGCAATGGTTGGGCATTCAATGATAACTGGCAACGATTCTATAGCAACGACTACTTGTACAGTCGTGACGGAGTACACTTGTCTCGGGCGGGGGTTAAGACGTTGTCTGCATCCCTGGAGCGTAAAATTGTCACTCCAAAGGGGGGGGGGGGGGGTTTCGCCAGTAGAGAGAGAGAGGTCGGGGTAAGTGGGAGTTAAAAAACAAGCAGGTCTTGGGGAGTAAAATTGGTTACGCAGGACAAGGGGTAAAACAGGGCCAGGGAAGGGCAGGTTTAAATGTAAACTATACAAACAGTAGGAGCGTTAGAAATAAAATAGATTTGCTGAGAGCGGTTGTATGTACCGAGAATGTAGACGTCATAGCAATCACTGAAACTTGGATGAATCTGGCGAGCAAGAACTTTTTATCAGAGTACCACATAGAAGGGTACAACCTGTTTTACAAGGACAGGGAATGTAGGATGGAGGGAGGCGTCGCACTCTTCGTTAGGGATACTTTAAAATGTTGTATTAAGAATTCAATAAAGGGTGAAATTGAAACCGAGTCTGTATGGGTAGAAATTGCGGAAGGAAGAGAAAAACTAATTATGGGAGTGATTTACAGGCCCCCAAGTCTAGGGAAAGAAGTGGCTCAGCCCATATGGCAGGAAATGAGTAGGGCAGCAAAATACAACAACCTGTGCATTATGGGGGATTTCAACTTCAGAAATATTGACTGGGACAACATTGTAGGTGACTGAATCTGAAGACTTCCTAGACGTAGTGCAGGACAATTTTTTGAAACAACTAATTACAGAAACTACTAGAGGTGACAATATATTAGACCTAGTATAAACAAATAAAGAAAATATTATCAGAGATATCACAGTAGGGGAAGAACTAAGGAACAGTGATCACAGAGAAATCAGGTTCACCCTAAATTGGGAAACGAAAAATAATGACAATATGGTCAGAGTCCCAAACTTTCTGAACATCTTTCCATTGTCCTGGATATTTTTTGTTTTCTGCGAGTAAACTTGGATAAGAACATAAGAACATAAGAAAATAAGGAGTCTGCAATAGGCCGGTTGGCCTGTGCATGGCAGCTCCTGTCGAGAGTTACTACCACTCTCTATCATCCATGAATCTATCTAGCCTCCTTTTGAAACTTTCCAGAGTTCCTGCACTTACTACAAAGTTGCTAAGCTTGTTCCAGTCGTCCACCACCCTATTTGTGAACCAGTTTCTTCCTTTCTCCCTCCTAAACCTAAACTTATCCAACTTGAATCCGTTGCTCCGAGTCCTATCCTGCGCGGATATTATAAGAACTTTATCTATATCCCCTTTATTGATTCCTTTCACCCACTTAAATACTTCTATCATATCTCCCCGCACTCTTCGTCTTTCTTGGGAATGCAAGTTAAGTTTCTTTAACCTATCCTGATATGGAAGGTTTCTAAGTCCCGGAATCATTTTTGTCATTCCTCGCTGCACCGACTCTAGTAAATTTATATCCATTCTATAATAGGGGCATCGGAACTGAACCGCATAATCGAGGTGCAGCCTGACTAGCGCAAGATATAGTTGCAATAAGACCTCTGCACTCTTGTCACTTACACTTCTAGATATAAAATCCAATACTCTGTTTGCCTTATTTCGAACATTAACGCACTGTTTTCTAGGCCGTAGGTCCGGGCTTACAAGTACCCCTAAGTCTCTTTCACAAGTCGACTTCTCTAGGTTGATGTTGTTAAGGCTGTATACATTATCAGTATTTGTTCTTCCAATATTAAGTACGCTGCACTTGCTGGTGTTGAATTTCATTTGCCATTTTTCAGACCACCCCTGCAGTTTAGATCCTCCTGTAATGCATTTGCATCCTGCCCTGATTTAATGTGCCGCCCTATTTTGGTGTCATCCGCAAACTTGCTTATGTCACTGCTGATCCCAGTATCTAAATCGTTTATGTAGATTATGAACAAGACTGGGTCTAGTACTGACCCCTGGGGAACCCCACTGGTTACACGGCCCCACTCAGATTTAACACCATCTACGCTGACCCTCTCCGTTCTATCGGTGAGCCATGATTTTATCCAATTTAAAACTTTCCCCTCGATACCATGAGCCTTAATTTTTCTCAAAAGCCTCTGATGCGGTACTCTGTCAATTGCTTTGCTAAAGTCTAAGTAAATAACATCGTAATTTTCGTCATTATCTACTACCTCGAAGACTTTCCTAAAAAAACGTCAGCAGATTTATTAGACAAGATTTTCCCTTTGTAAACTCATGTTGAGAGACGTAGATTAATTTGCTTTTCTCTAGATGCGATCGGATGCTATCTGCTATAATTGATTCAAGAAATTTCCCCACTACTGACGTCATTAAACTTATCGGCCGGTAATTTGACGCTGATGCTCTGTCTCCCTTTTTGAATATGGGTACTACATTTGCCTGTTTCCACAAATCTGGCACAACTCCGGTGTCTAATGATTTTGTAAATAAGTTTACGAGGGGTCCGCTAATCTGTTCCCTACACTATTTCAAGACTCGAGGGAAAATTTCATCCGGCCCTGGGGATTTTGTTTTCTTTAGTATATTTATCTTCTTAAGAACACCCTCTTTTCTGATATTGATATTCTTTAATTTCTCTTCTTCCTTTCCCTTAAATATCAGTTCCACCTCTGGAATTTCATCACAAATTTCTTCTGTGAAAACTGATAAGAAGTAGCTGTTCAATACTCTGCTAATTTCTTCACTGCCATTTTTCACTTCTCCCCTCCCTGACTTAAAAGGCCCAACTTTGTCCTTGACCTTTGTCCTATATACCTGGAAAAATCCCTTGGATTCTCTTGCTATTTTGATTTCATAGTCTCTCCTTGCTTTCCTTACATTTTTCTTAACATTCCTAGATAGTTCATTATACCTGTTTCTGAGCTGCTCCTCCCCTCCCTTTAATTTCTTATATATTCCTTTCTTTATTACAATGTCATGTTTAAGTTTTCTGGTCATCCACCTTGGCTCATTCTTATTTGACCTAATTTTTCTGTATGGTATATTTTGTTCTTGTGCTTTATGTAGTATACTAGTGAATATGGTGGCCGGTAATAAAGTCACAGGAAAAAAAGTCACAGAGAAAAGTCACAATTTTGGCTAGGAAAAAAAGTCACAATTAATTTATGGTGGCCGGTAATAAAGGCACAAGGAAAAACGTCACAATTTTGGTTAAGAAAGAAAGTCAGGTAATCAAAAAAAGTATTCAAGTCAGTCACAGTTTATTTAAGTACCATAAACAATTAAAGTAATAAAACTGAAAATATTTTAATTCAGTTATTAACTGACAACACTATTTATATATGATGGCACTACATGTATGTGAAAACAAATCACGTTTTGTTCAATATCTTAAGCACAGTAAGGTAATCAAACAAAAATATTTAAGTCTTCAGGGATACTGACATACTATAGAGAGGAACAAGGTTATATACTGAACGTAGACAGGTCATCTCAACGTGACCTCACATCAAACATCTGCTCAAAATTTTTTACCGGATTAGACAACCTGTGGTCACAGTGACCTCAGCTGACTTACCTTAATCCTTCCAGGTTGATGTTGCCCGATTATACAAAGAATCTAATGTTTTTGTTCTATTTTATAATTTTTAAGCGAAACTCATTAATTGACCATCAGTTCTGCATATTCCTTTACTGAAACTGATTGACATATTAACCTTAAAAAATGTGAGAATTCGATAGTTAACTTTTCTTTTTTTCCTGTGACTTTTTTTCCTGTGACTTTTTTTGTGTGACTTTTTTACCTGTGACTTTTTTTACCTGGATTCTGCTCATATGAGCATCCAACCTATGTTTGAAGCAATTCAGCGTATTCGAGTTAATGATGATATTTGGTAACTTGTTCCATTCATCCACTACTATGTTTCCAAACCAGTGTTTACCTATATCACGCCTAAATCTAAATTTGTCTAATTTAAAACCATTGTTACGAGTTCGCTCCTGGTTGGATAGTTTGAGTACCTTTGTAATGTCCCCTTTGTTTAGCCCTGCCTTCTACTTATACACCTCTATCAGGTCGCCCCTCGCTCTCCGTCTCTCAAGGGAGTGCAAATTAAGATGCTTTAACCTGTCTCTATACTCAAGGTTCCTAATGCCCGGGATTAGTCTTGTCATTCTCCTCTGAATTCTTTCCAAGGATTCTATATCCATTCTGTAATACGGTGACCAGAACTGAACACATCTGCTCACCCAAAGGGAAGAAAATGTTAAGTGAAGTCAAAGAAATAATACAAGAAAGTAGAAATAAACGTATAATTTCTACATCACAACACAAATACATCCAGGAATAAGGTCTGGTTACTTAGTTGTGCTTGAATAAGAAATGAATCTGAAGATTACACAGGACAACAAATTTTTTATAATTCCCAGTTGCATGAGATTTCTTTACTGTTTCTTACCATTTTTGATCTGCTGATTTCATATTTGAAACCAGTTCTGTTCTGCATGCTCCAGTTTTCATGTAATTTGAGGTTTTACATTCTAGCCGTTTGCGGTCAAATTAATTAATTACACGATTATGGTATCAATAGGGAGATATAATTTTGTCTGTTTTTTCTTTCAGATTTGGTCATGGCTACAAAGAGAAATCAATGTGTGAACAAACCTGATGCCTTCTGTTATATTTGTGGATACTTCACGCTTATTCGTCAGAGGCGCAATATAACATCGTTTGTGAGGCGCGGCTATAAAGCGTACTTCGGACTTACTCTTGGCGACCAAGACAAAAAATGGGCTCCACATGCTGTGTGTCATAACTGCGAAGAAATGCTGCGTGACTGGACAAAAGGAAAACGTAAGGGCTTACCGTTCGGAATTCCCATGACCTGGCGAGAACCGAAGGACCACACAACTGACTGCTATTTTTGTCTGATCAATACGAAGGGTGTTGGCAAGAAAAACAGACATAAAATATCGTATCCTAGTATCCCTTCAGCAATTCGACCTACTTTGCACTCTGATGAGCTACCAGTTCCAGTTTTTAATGGGTTGTCTCCAGCTGAAGAGGAGGGAAGCGACAAAGACCAAGAGAGCGAACATGAAACTCAAGAAATACTTGCAGATTCCGACGATTCTTCTGATGGTACACCAGAGTCATCAACCCCTCAGAAGTTTAGTCAGCCAGAGCTGAATGACCTTGTGCGTGATTTGGGTCTCTCCAAAAATGCAGCAGAAGTTCTAGCTTCTAGGTTGCAAGAAAAGGCTCTACTGAACCAGACCACAAAAGTTTCAGACTTCAGAAAGCGGGAACAGGATTTTGTGCCATTCTTTACAGAGGAGAATAAGTTTGTTTACTGTCATAATATCCCGGGTCTTCTCCAAGAATTAGGGATTCCATTGTATAGTCCAAATGACTGGCGATTATTTCTAGATAGTTGTAAGCGTAGCCTGAAGTGTGTGCTACTACATAATGGTAATGTCTATGCAGCTGTTCCAGTGGGTCATTCTGTGTGCTTACGAGAGGAGTATAATGACATTAAAACTGTGATTCACCTGCTAAAATACCATGAGCACAACTGGACAATTTGTGTTGACCTCAAAATGGTGAACTTCCTTCTTGGCCAACAAAGAGGATTTACAAAGTATCCCTGCTTTCTTTGCATGTGGGACAGCCGAGCTAGAGACAGGCATTGGAACCTGAAGGAGTGGCCCTTACGTGAGACTCTGGAAGCTGGTATGCCAAACATTGTCAATGATCCAATCGTCAGTCGAGAAAAGATCATATTTCCTCCTCTCCATATCAAGCTGGGCCTGATGAAACAGTTTGTCAGAGCATTAAATACTGATGGTGAATGCTTCCAACACATAGTCTCTGCTCACCCTGCTTTGTCATTTGAGAAGATAAAGGCAGGTGTGTTTGATGGACCACAAATTCGTGCACTTGTACGTGATCAAGACTTTGTCAGAAAGATGGATGACAAGGAAAGGGGTGCATGGCTTTCATTTGTGGCGGTAATGGAAAACTTTCTTGGTAATAAAAAGGCTGACAACTATGAAACCCTTGTAGCAACCATGTTGTCAGCCTTTCATGACCTTGGATGCAATATGAGTGTCAAACTCCATTTCCTATATAGTCATCTTGATAGAGTCCCTGAGAACCTAGGGGCAGTAAGTGACGAGCAAGGCGAGCGGTTTCATCAGGATCTCAAGACCATGGAAGACCGCTACCAAGGGAGATGGGACAAACATATGATGGCAGACTACTGCTGGAGCATTAAACGAGAGTGCCCAGAGACATTTCACAAACGCAAGAGCTTCAAGCGCAAATTCCTACCTGGCTAAAATGTGATTGGGCTTTGTCTCCTCATAGTAACAAATTTCTTACCTAACAATGAGTTTTATACAAATTTCAACCTTTGTTTTAGATGGAACATGTTTCAAATTGTGTTGTTGAATAAATTTAGAATATGTAATATTTTATTGTTTATTACCCAGCTAATTTAATGACAGTTTAATGACATATTTTTCAAGATAGACGACGAGGTCAATAAGACGAAGACGAAATTTTGAAATTTCAAAATACCTTGATTGCAAAAAAACTAGAGCTTACAGAAAGAAACTAACTTCAGATATGAGATCAGCACACCCAAATTAGGTAGAATCAAGTGTTTATAGCAATGCAACAAAAACTTTGTTGATTATAATCAGTCCATCACAAAAGTGTGACAGAGATTTGTGATGAAGAGAAACATCATCACATCACTAAACGAAATAAAGACATCAGTGTTATTAGACAAGGATGTTACATCGCTAATAACGTTGTTTAACCTTTACACAGATCACTCGGGTACATTTCTTCATGAGAGTAAATTCATATGTGATCACCTGAAGAATATCTACCCCAGCTTACTTAACCAACTGATTAACCGCCGGAACAATATTTGGAGAAGTGAATTGAGGATTGCTTCGGTTATATAACCTTGAGTTACCTATGTTGTCTTTGCCCCCCAAAAAACCTATCAACTCCCTCTACCAAAACTTTGTTATTTCTGCATAACATATTTCTTCGAGTCTTGAGTAATGTCATACACTACACTTGTATAACGACTATGTACAATTTAGTATATTGTCCTGTGATTTAGTCGCCATATTGTAAGTTGACCAGAATATTGCAAAGCAATTACGAAAAATTTAACACCATTGGTCACTTGAGTATTACTAAACTACTTTGTGTTTCGATTCAAATTCATGAATAATTTCGCGTTCAGTCCATATATTGTGCTACACTGTATAGTAATTTGACAAGTTTCTCTGAATAAACTTTTAGACTCCATTTCATTCTTCGCAAGCCAGCTGATGACGTCACTGTGTCTGTGTTCATGTGTTCCTACCTCAAAATAGTCTGCCCACTGTTCCTTCACTTATTATTTACACCACACAGAACCCACAATGATCGTTACTTAACACAACTGTGCATTGTATTGCGTGGGAAGTGGAGAGTGGATGTAATGTTGTCAAAAGAAGTACAGTCTCGGGAAAAAGTCAGTCCTCCTGTGACATAACACAGTACACCATCTATGGCCCAACAATGTATCACGTTTCCGGCTGATTAGTCTCGGTTTCATGGCAGGTCAACACAAGATTATTTTTCTCTGTCAAACACAATCACCTGACTATACTGACAGTTCGAAGAGATTGGAAGAGATATGATTAGTTTGTCTTGGTGCATTTTTTTTAAATTTGGTAAGAAAACAAGCACAAAGAGCATTGTCTATTGTAGCAACAAGCAAACTCTTAGAACTGACCCTCCCAGATACACACACACACTTGGTATTCACATTATAACCAGAGTTTTTGAAGTGCAAACGGTGAAAGCATAAAGAGCTGAGGTGTGTATATATACTTCCTGCCTAGATATGTGAATAGCATATTGTTGACTACAGCCCCAGTGAAAGGGTCTCGTTCAGTTAAAGCAAAACAAAGAAAATACTGCTTTCGTTATTCATGATTTTACTTGTTATAAATTAACATTGTAAACCTTGATAGTTAACTAAATAATATTATACTCAACTACACCTTTTTCCGTCCTGTTTATTTTCTTCACGGAGCCTCGCCACACTGTTTGAGCTGCCTCGCCACCCACCAAAACGATCACGATTGTGTTTATAAAAAAAAAGGTTAAAGGCCTAAATAAATGTAAATTGATAAAAAGTAAACGAAAAAGAAACGAACAAAAAAGAAAAGCAAGAAAACACGGACATGTCCCTTTTTATATAACAAGTTTCACTGTAATTACCCCATGGCGCATGTTCCGTTCCGGACAATACAATAATATTCAACACAGCTCAATTTGGTGAAGGGAAGCAGTTATTCTTCTTTTAAACAAGATTTAGTTTAAGTGTGATTAATAATATAATCAACTAAAAGTAAATATAATTTAATATCTAAAAAAGTTGCTGTTTTGATACGATTATAGAGTTTATTTCAACACGAATTTTAATATCATGACTGCTGGCCTCGTGCTGACTGTCAACAGTGTGTGTACATTATCATATAACATTTTAGTTACGAATTGGACTAATGCTTTAACAGTGGATGGGAAATAATAAAGAAATGCTATAATAAAACTATTTTTTTAAGACTATACGTGCCATAATAAACGTAATGATAAAAGCATACATGTGATGATGCCGTGCTGAATAGTAACTCCGGGAGAGAGAAAACCGAGGCATTACAAAGCCGTGTGGCAGTGTTAAAAGAAAGAGAGATGTGTAGAGGCCCTTAATAAAGAAAACAAGAACACGTAGAACACTTACTTTAGTAGCGGAGTACGACACTCGTAAACTATAAATGAAACACCTGTCAGGATGGTGGATCAGTAGATGGGATTTCTGAGAGAGAGAGAGAGAGAGATAACCGAGATGAAAATTTAATAAAAGATATAAGATAAGAGAATAAATAATAATGTGTGATGAGTGGAACAAAGTCTTGGGTGACGAGAGGCTGAATGTTCCGTCAGGAGGAAGTGTGGAACGATCCCAATACTGTAACAAGAGAGGAGGAACACCCAGAGTGATGGTGCGGTAGAGTGAGGGATTATGGTGGTTGGAGAGACAGTGTTGTGGTGATAGAGACTTAAAACAATAGTTCAACAGTGCTGTAAAATCCTTGAGAAAATTTTATCACTTCCATCCATTCCTCTTTCGGTATTAAGGTTGGTGTTGTCTTTGAGTTGTTGTCGGAGTATTGTATACCTGTAGTAGTATACCTGTAGAAAAGTATACCAATATAAGTATACCTGTAGTAGTATTCCTGTATAAGAATTCCTTTATAAGTATACCTGTAGTAGTATACCTGTAGTAGTATCACTGTATAAGTATACCTTTATAAGTATACCTATAGTAGTATTCCTGTATAAGTATATCTTTAAAAGTATACCTGTAGTAGTATTCCTGTATAAGTATATCTTTATAAGTATACCTGTAGTAATATACCAGTAGTCGTATTCCTGAATAAGTATACCTTTATAAGTATACCTGTATAAGAATACCTTTATAAGTATACCTGTAGTAGTATTCCTGTATAAGTATATCTTTAAAAGTATACCTGTAGTAGTATTCCTGTATAAGTATATCTTTATAAGTATACCTGTAGTAGTATACCTGCAGAAGTATACCTATTTAAGTACCCAGTACCTGTAGTAGTACACCCGAATATGTTCTCCACAATATGCAGTTTTTATTACCTATGTTTCTCATGTCATTTAGAATAGGGACTGTAATTATGAGTGTAAATCTTCTGACAGTAAATCCTGCAAGTATCCATTAATCATCTTCACTTCCTGGACCAGTTGTACGCTTATTGTAATATTCATGTAGTGTTTAAGGTCTGTTTATGGTCTGTAGTGTTAAGTCTTTCTTTCCTGTAGCAGAACTGAGGCAACCATTTTCTTTCACTTTCCTTTAAAACTTCAACTCCTACTTCAACTTCTCTCAATTCTTTCCCATTTTTCATGACTGAATCTCAAAAAAGACAAAACTTCAAGAATTAAAATAAAGTTTATGGTTTCAGTTGTTGAAAGAATGAGAAGAGGTTTGAAGAAGGCAAAACGTCTTCTGTTTTTAGTGAGCGGAGAGTAACTGGTAAAGGTAACAGCAACTGGGAGTGAAGAGCGAGGCTGTGGTTCTTAAATTAGCCGAGCCTAATGGTCCATTAAAGGCAATAAGGATACATCACACTGAAAAATAAGCCTCCGGTACACAAGGAGACATTATGGCCAGCACTACACTCGTATTAACTTAAATTTTCCATACGTAAAGTTGGTTACCTGTTTATTATTAGATTGACTGTGGGTGCCCAGATGCGAACCAGGGCCCTCAAAACAAGAGAGTTTTGTATTCACTGGGCCACTTGAGCCTTATAGTAAGAATAAGATTTTTCAGGGAGATAGTGTATCAGATATGTGTTGGAATGCCCCATGTTGAGTAAAGTCACCTTGGTTGTTTTAGGTGACCAGTCGAATGAGTTAAGGCTTAGACTGAGTACAGTGGGGTATAGTATACTACATTAAAACAAACACACACACACACACACACCTCGGGCTTCGAAGAAGCCTCATACCATGGCTTACAGACTTCCTCAGTGACCGACGCCAAGCTGTACGCTTCCGAGGGGCTGTCTCCACCTTTCAGTCACTCACCTGTGGCGTCCCCCAAGGCACCAAGATGGGACCACTCTGCTTCCTCATGCTCATCAATGATGCCCTAAGAGAAACCCCTGCTCGCTGGAAATATGTCGACGACTCCACCATTGGGATCAGCGTCAACAATTCTGCTCCCAACTATACCGCCCTTCAGGATTTATTGAACAGTCTCCAAAACTGTGCCACCAACAACCATGTCACCATCAACCATACCAAGACCATGGTTATGCACATCAACCTCTCCTCCGACATTGTCCCACCTCCTTCCATTACTCTAGGTCCGAACACACTCCAGGTTGTAGATTCCACGAAGCTCCTCGGCGTCACCATAGACGACAAACTAAATTGGAAACCACACGTCAATGAAGTTGTCAAATCCTCCAGTTTCCGTCTCCACCTCCTCCGCCGACTTAAGTCCCTCGGAGTTCCTGCACACGAGCTCCTCAGTGTTTACACAACATTCATACTTCCCAAGCTCACCTATGCCTCCCCCACCTGGTCTTCCTCCCTAAATGCCACACAACGTAAACACCTAGAAAAAGTACAAAAGAGGGCATGCAAGATTATTCTCTCCCCCTCCTACTCCACATATCAAGAAGCGCTCAACACACTGACCCTTTCGACTCTCACTGACCATCACCACGACCTCATCTGCAAATTTGGTAAGAAGCTTCTACACCATCCCCGACACCGGCTCCTACTACCACCTGAGATCCCTTGTCCGAGAATTGCTGTTCGACACCACAACCGCATCCAGCCCATACGTGCACGAACTGATCGCTATAAGAACAGCCCAGTCCCAACCATTGTAAAAATTATCAACAACTTGTAATTCTGTAACACTGTCACTATGTTGAAATGAACTGTAGTTTGAGCTTTTCCCCATCTAAGTTATTATATGTCTTATTTGTGTCACTTATGTTACTTGTATATTATTTGTAATTCGTAACCCATTCCCCAAATATGTAACTGTATATTTTCAGCCTTCTGGCTGCCAAGCTCCTTCAATAAACCGTTAACTATTATTATTATTATTATTACACAGTCCACTTTTTCACCTGAGAGATATCTGACGTGGTTTATGCGGTACCATTAGGCAGCAGGTGATGTGTTATGTTTGTTTATCATTACATCACGACGCAATAAATCTTAAATAAGGACACAGCTCAGGACACACCTTTACCTGTGTTTGGCGACGTGTTGGTTAATGGTCACTCGTCTGGCTAATGTTGGTGGCCTTTAACATTTTATGATCCAGTTTATTGTTGTGGTTTGTAGAAGTTGACTTTGTTTACTGTGTCACTGTCTCGTCCTCGCCTCCACCAACTAACCTCGCTGGTAGTATATAATTTATTTGATGACAGGTCAAATAGTCCCCGGACCAAATGGCTTAGGGTAGGTTAGTTTGGGTTAGCTTATGTTAGATATTGTTACGTTAGGTTAGGTTTGATTCTGTTAGGTTAAGTTAGGTTGGATTAGATTGTGTTTGGTCGGGTTGGGTTAGGTTAGGTTAGGGATGCCTACATTTTCTCGCCCTCAGACCACAGTATTTTATGAACCTTTACAAATGTTAGCAGTTATTTCAGAGTGATGGTATCATCAAGTGTGGTGGAGTTGGGCGCCTCGGCAGTAAGGGATTTTCACAATTTATGTACTTAGTAAATTCTCAAAATATGGAGCTTTTATTCATCAGGTAACGATCGGCTCACTACCTTAACTTTATATTTCCATAATAGCTCAATATTTCTTCATTATTTATGGTCCCCGAGGCTTCACATTTTCCTCTGCACACTTATCTTCACGTATTTACCGGAGGTCTTCCCAAGGCCTCGCTCCCCCTTCCTCCCCCCCTCCCCCTCCCCCACCCTCCTTCCTCTCCCTCATTTCTTCATATGAGTCAACCGATGGTATCTCTTGGATAAATCACCTTATCCGTCTACTTTATATTTCTTGCTCTTTTATTGCTGCTCTCCGACTCCCAGTCCTCGATGATATTTCGTTCCAATTACCCTAACAGTCGCTCAATAATTTCTCTTCAAAACTTGTGCATCATTATTTTACGCATCAATATATATTGTATTTATTGTACATCCTCGGAGAGAACCTGTTATAATATCATTGTTTTTAAAGTTTTAAAAGTAATTGAAGAAGATTATTCCCTCACGGGTGTTAAGGACCTGAGTGCCACACTAACATGGTTCAGAGGGAGGCAAATGTATAAGTAGTTTATAAAGTGTTATTATGAGTCACTGTCACGAAGAAAGAGGTCAAGAGTATGATCCATTGACCCTGGAAATGAAACATCAACTGTAAGCTGCCCAGTGATCCATCTACATTATCATGTATACGGCGGTTATATCGACGACAGAAAGTTCGGCTGTTGGATCACAAACCAGACGGTATCTGACACTCTGAAAAACATTATTTGGACTTTTTCTATTGGCTAGAGGTCCAAGGACAAGTTTAGTTAAGCCGCTGGGAGTGATGCTCAGGTAGTTGTTGATGCTTGTGCGTCTGTATTGAAGCGGAAGTGAGCCATGAAGTGCCATAATAGCTGGAGGCAGGTGGCAAATATTCCTCACAGTTTGGTAGTTGTGGACCAGATTGACTTTCATCGACACCATAATTTTTCGATGATAAACAAAGACGAGTGGAGTAGTAGTGCGGGGGGGGGGGGGGGAGGAGCAGTGTGGGAAGGTAGGCGCACTGCCCCTCCACCCCACTATGCCTTGCCTATTCTGTCTCTTTGTGTACCAAAAGTTTTAATGTTCGGTGACCTGTATCCACTCTACCGCTAATAGGCAGTCTTGTGCTGCAGGAAGTAACCTTCACTCAGCCAGTCCAGCAATATCGTACTCTATCTCCCCTATTGTTTCTTATATAATATTACATCTTCAAGTACCTCCATTAGCAAGCTGTCTCTTTCTCAGTAATGTGTCCCATCCATTTTATCAGCCACCCTCTCAGTGTGTCATTGAAAGACATATTTTACTCGTAAGATGCAACAATTCATCACTGGTCATTTTGATCTGTCCAGGAAACGTATAAAATATCCACGTTTCAAAACCTTCCAACCATTTTATATCTTCCGTATACAAGTTCCAAGTTTTTACTCTACACTCCAGTGCCACACTTCGTACAGGATTCTTCGCCATTCTCCTTTTCAGATCTTTCTCAAACTGTCTCCCCTCCCAATAACAGTCTCCTTCATTAACATAAGATTTTTCTGTATTTCCTGACAGCTTCGTGAATATTCTGCAATAATATTAACTACTTAGCAGATTGCAACAGTTTCCTCCCAATTAAAATGATTCTGGAGGATGCAAGATACTGTGAGGAAGTAAATGGAAATGTTATGTTAATGAAGTAAGGAACTCACACACTTGTAACTCCTCGTCACTGTTACCTTAAAGGTCGCCTATTCCACCTCGTCACTCCCAGATATACAGTAAATGGGGACATAACTCTATTATATGGGGATGTGAAAGTAATACCAGCCACGATTTTTCTGTGAATACCGGAAGTTTGTATATACAGTGTGCCCATTCCACACACTACCTCAGGCAGTCACGCCTGTGGGACTCATTTGCACGTTGATAAATTACATCACAATAACCTCTACTAATGATCCTTCTTCTCCTGGTCCTTAATACTGAACTCATACTCGTTGGATAATTTCTAAGAACATGAGATTAAGAGAGAGAGAGAGAGAGAGAGAGAGAGAGAGAGAGAGAGAGAGAGAGAGAGAACTATAACACAAGTATGTCAACCATTGTCCAGGGTTTACTAGGACACATCCTGCCCCCCCCCCCCCTCACCGGCTCTTCATTGTACACTTTTCCTCATTACATCAGCAGGAGTCCGAGATAATAGAGAGGAGACCCTCGGTGTTAATTACTGCTGCTCCTCTCTTCACAGATTTCACTAAAATTAAGTTTTCTCCTCAACCTCAAACCTTTGTGTATGTGACGAATATTGTTGGTCGATCAGTGAATGTTTATATTATATATAAAACGCGCGTAAAAAATTAATAAAAAAAGATAATTGGGAACGATATATTATTTTATGGTCTGAAAATTAAACAAATACCAGATGGTGATTTAGGAAGGAGAGTGGTGGATGCAACTAACTCGATTGTACAGTAAATGATGGAGAATCTCGGTATACGACTCCTCCATCACGTATGACAACAGAACACTTAAGGCCTTGGTCTAGTGTACAGTAGAGAAGAGGTTATATATAGAGATTACCACGACCATAAAGAAGACATGTAACACAGTGATCTATGTATACTAACGTGACACATTAGATGGAGTACCTGGGTCACGGTGTCTGGTCTCTCATGTGTTGTTATAACTACGTTTAACACATACGATTTAGGTCACATAAAACAGATGAATGATTTAAATACTATAGATGTTCAGTGTTATATATATATATATATATATATATATATATATATATATATATATATATATATATATATGTATATATATATATATATATATATATATATATATATATATACTTTAATATCCAGGTTCTAGGCGTAACCAAAAAAAAAAATGTGAAGTAAATCAAAAGGGGATAAAAATAAGTAAACCTTTACAAATTTAATTTAATTAAATACTAACAGAATAAAGAGCCTCGTAGGCTGTCACAACAAATTGATTCACTATCGAAACTTTTAAGATACAAATGATACTAAAACATCGAAACATCAAAAGAACCGCTTAAAAATATAAAACTAAAGCACTGGATTACGTTAACACTGCCGAAACATATAAAATAACAAACACTACAATTAACTATCGTGAAACAACACTGAATTACTTAAATGTAACTAAGCAAGCACTGATGGACACATAAGAGACATGAATAGGTACTCACATAGATATACCACATTGGTGGCGACAGGAACAACACAGCAATAAAATAAAGTATAAGTAACAGGTGACGGGTGTCACTCAAAAGAACGTGAACTGAATGACAAGAGGGCTGGACTGACCTCAGTCTGCTGGTGGAGTACTATATATAGGGTCTGCTCCCGCCAATGCGACCAGCAGGTGAAACATGGGTCGTTTAACGATGCAGATGGTCGTTAGAGAAACAAAGAATGCTTGTTACAATACTAAATGAAGAAATAAGATGGGCTTGAACAAACAATAACAGTTAAAACCTTAACAGCACAGGGTAAGGTGACTAGAATATATAATAGTAAATATAACACATCATTACAGGAGTAATATGGAACAACATGGAAGCATGTTTTAAAAAATAATAGAAAAATACGACACGGTCGTAACACTTCCCCCCATAAGTGTTCATTCTGTGGGTGTAGATAACAGATCAGTCAGCACATTGTCTGAACTAGCATCACAGGCTAGCTTGAAAGGGTTAGAAAAATTAGGGGCTCTCAAAATAAGGTATGAGCATATTACATTTTTCAAGTTTTGAAAAGAATCCTGACAACTTGAAGTCCAACAAAAAAAATATTACCCTTCTTCAAAAAATCAGTAAGGGGTAGTGTCAACTCGGCAAAATTACAAATATCTCTCAGGTAATAACCCACACAACCCAAAAATCTGCGGACTTGTCGTTTGTTACATGGAACAGGCATCTGAGAAATAGTGTCACACCTTGCTGTGGGAGGAGCAAGTTTCCCCAACCCAATTACATGTCCCAGATACAAAAGTTGAGCACAAACAAATTCTGACTTAGCAAAGTTTATAACACGTCCTACATATTTCTAACTCAGTGAAGAGAGCGTCTATGTGACATAAACGGTCTGACCAAGTGTCAGAAAAAAAATTTCATCATCTAAATATACTACACAACCAGGCAAATTGGCCGTGACTTGTGACATCAGCCTTTGAAAGGTGGCAGGGGCATTGCAAAGCCCGAAAGGCATAACATTAAATTTATAGGTCTTACCTAATGTCACAAAACTGGAGATGTCTTTAACACGACGGGTCAACGGTACTTGCCAAAACCCTCGAAAGCAATCAATCTTAGAGAGGAACTTGGCATTCCCGATTGCTTCGATGCAGTCGTCGACTCTTGGTAGAGGGAAGCTGGCCTTGCTGGTGACTGCGTTGACCTTGCGGAAGTCGATGCAGAATCGAAGAGTGCCGTCCTTCTTCGGTACTAGAGTGACTGGTGAGCACCACTCGCTGGTAGGGAGCCTGCTTGATAGGCTTAGCAGAACCAACATCAATATCATGCACCACGGCAGTGGTACAGCCAGGCCTGTCTTGGAAGACAGGAGGATGTTGTTGGATGGCGGCCAGCAAGTCAGCTCTCTGGTGTCCCGGTAGACGCTGTAGCTTCTCCTGCAACTCCACGGAGTTGGACTACCAAACCCTGACTGATGACAGGGCGAGTGGACTTGCCCCTTCTTTTTCCTCTTCTTTCTCACCGTCTACTAAGAAAGTGTCAACGGCACACGGGAACTGGATCATCAGCAACAGATGGGGATGCTGGGCGTGTGTGGTATAGCTTGATGGTGTTGACGTGACATAAGCGCTGTAGTCGGCGCCTGTCAGGGGTAGAGGTAATATAATTTGTGGGGCTTACCTTCTTCACCATTCTATATGGCCCACTGAACTTCGCATGGAGCGGCTGTCCATGTCTCGGCAAGAGATTGAGAACTTGATCTCCTATCTGGAACTCTCTGTGTCTGGCACGCTTGTCGTACCATGTCTTGGTCTTGGACTGAGACTGCTGTAAGTGGTCTGTGGCAAGGCTCCAACATCTTAGAAGCTTCTCTCTAACATCTCCTACTAAACTTAATACACTAATGCTCTCTTCACTACTACCTAACAATCTATCTCTAACTAGGTGCAAAGGACCTCTTACTTGATGAGCGAACAGTAGAAGTATGAGAAACAAAATGGATGATATTAGGGCCTTAGCAGTAACTTTCCTAAGAGGTACAGCATGCAAGTACCTAGTGGAGGTATCAATGACTGTAAATAAATATTCAAACCGACTAGAAGTTTTAGGCAGAGGGCCTACAATGTCACACTATACTGTTGTAAAGGGCTCAGGTATGTGACGTACTCTTACAAGTGGAAAAGGTGGAATAGCCTGATTGGCTTTGCCTACCTTTTGACAAAAAAGACAGTACTTATAATATTTAGTGACATCTCTCCTCATACCTGGCCAATAGAACTTTCTGGCAAGCCTGTTGAATGTCTTTCGGACACCTTGATGTCCAGAAAAGCGGCCGTCATGGGCCAGAGCTAGAACTTGTTGTCTGTAAGTGTGTGGGAGAACTATTTGAGTGACAGACGCCCAGTCCGCGTCTTCCTCTGACATAGTCGGTGGGAGCCAGCGGCGGCACAAAACACTTTCTTGGCTGAAATATCTCGTGGTAGGGCCTGAATCATTGGCAGAATCGGACACCTGGTCAAACAAGAGCCGTAATGAATCGTCTTGCTAATGCGCAGCTATTAAAGCAACTCTCCCGGCCACAGCATTAACTGCGGAAGAAATGTCTTGGGAAGCAATTGGGTTAGTAAAAAGTCCTTCTAAGGAAAGTGAATCATCTACATCAGGAGTTACATTATGATCATTGGTCATTGACATAGAACGAGTCACAGCACACAAAGGGAAAACACCGGGCATATCATCTTCAAGTTGTTGCAGCTTTGCGGTAGACTCTGGTCTTTCCCGCAGCACAGGAGGTGGGGTTACGTTCCCCATTTGACCTCCCGCCAAATCGTTACCGAGTATGAGGTCCACTCTAGCAACAAGAAGACTTGACACGTACTAAAACTGGCAGCTCGTGCACACAGGCTACGTTAGCTATCCCTGAAAAACCAAAGGAGCTGCACCTTGACCCAAAGGGAGCCCAAAACGACGTATTTGTCAGTCTTCCTCGCCGCAACAACATCCTCTTTGATGAGAGTTTGGAGACAACCCGAGTCTCTCAAAATAGTGACTGGTGTTTCGACACCATCAACATCTACCGTGCCTTGTGACATAAAGGGACGAAAGGTACCAACGTCTGGGTCCTTCGCAAAATTCTCCTGGAAAAGATCAAAGTCTCGTGAGGCGAGAACCAAAACTGCACTCTCTCGTGCTTCACCTTATTTGGCTGCAGCCTTGTCCAACAAAAATCCGCCTAATGACCCGGCTTTCCACAGAAACTGCAAGTAAATTAGAAAATTTGGACGCCCCAATAGGTGGCGAACGAGTCCAGCTCCTCCTGTCATGCACAAAATTATTGCCCACAAAATTACCATTGTTAGTATTCCCTTGTCTCGATTTGTGGAGAGAGTGATTAAAAGTCCTTTGAACCTGTGGGGGGGCCTAACATCATTGTTAGTCCTACCATGCCTCAAAACAAATCCATCAGCATGCTCAGAAAAAATATCACAAGTGTCAAAAGGTCGTTAGTGAATCCTGGCAAGGTCGCCAAAACTCTTAATTTACTTTAATATCCAGGTTCTAGGCGTAACCAAACAAAAAAAAGTGAAGTAAATCAAAAGGGGATAAAAATAAATAAAGTATACCTTAAAGAATTTAATTAAATTAAATACTAACACAATAAAGAGCCTCGTAGGCTGTCACAACAAATTGATTCACTATCGAAACTTTTATGACACAAATGATACTAAAACATCGAAACATCAAAAGAACTGTTTAAACATATAAAAATAAAGCACTGGATTACGTTAACACTGCCTAAACATATAAAATAACAAACACTACAATTAACTATCGTGAAACAACACTGAATTACTTAAATGTAACTAAGCAAGCACTGATGGACACTTAAGAGACATGAATAGGTACTCACATAGATATACCACATTGGTGGCGACAGGAACAACACAGCAATAAAATAAAGTATAAGTAACAGGTGACGGGTGTCACTCAAAAGAACGTGAACTGAATGACAAGAGGGCTGGACTGACCATGTCTGCTGGTGGAGTACTATATATAGTATAGGGTCGGCTCCCACCAATGAGACCAGCAGATGAAACTTGGGTCGTTTAACGATGCAGATGGTCGTTAGAGAAACAAAGAATGCTTGTTACAATACTAAATGAAGAAATAAGATGGGCTTGAACAAATAATAACAGTTAAAACCTTAACAGCACAGGGTAAGGTGACTAGATTATATAAAAGTAAATATAACACATCATTACAAGAATAATATGGAACAACATGGAAGCATGTTAATAAAAAATAATAGAAAAATACGACACGATCGTAACAATATATATATATATATATATATATATATATATATATATATATATATATATATATATATATATATATATATATATATATATATTCTCACAATATTGTTGATGGCGAGCTTTCTTCCACACTCACACACTAGTCATCACCGGTCATTACCACACACCAGTCATCACCATATTACACATCACATCCATCACCATACACCACAGTCACCGCAACACAACACAGTCATCACCACACCAGTCACCACCACACCACACACCAGTCAGCACCTCACCACACACCAGCCATCACCTCACCACACACACCATACGGGACGTAACTCAATACATCCATCTTCCAACACCTCACCACCAGACGCCCGGGCTAATTTATCCCTCCACTGTCACTGTTACTCTGTCTCAACTTTAACGTTCATCCCTACCCCCAGCCCCTGTCACCCCAGCCTCTGTGAAGATAGAACCTTTTAGGTACAGGTCTAAGCACACTGTTTGTGAAATGGCACAACACTTCATCTCTAATGGCAAGATAGCCGGCATATTAAGATTGTATCCACTTTTTTGCACTTAGTAACTATATCAGTTCTCATGTACAGAACCAAATACACAATGTGCTTGAATACTTCTCATGCAAATGTGAATAACAAAGTGTGCGGCCAGACATACTGCCTCACACGCCTGTACTCACGCATTTGTGAATAAGTTACCCTTTATGTATAGACCTAAACAAATAATATAATTGAAATACTGTGTAACATTCAGTGCCATAATATCCTGACCACGGGGGTTAATTATTACGACCCGTTGTAAACTCCACTCTGTAATCCTTTTGCGCTACCGCTCACAGGATGAGTGTGGGGTGCACAATAAACTAGCCGCTGTAAGCGGCAAAATAAAAAATCAATGTCACGACCACCCCTGCCACGACCACCCGTCACGACCACCCCTGTTATCCCCAGCCCGTGACAGAGGCTGTGGGTGACAGGGTTGGTCGTGACAGGGTTGGTCGTGACAGGGGTGATCGTGACAGGGGTGATTGTGACGGGTGGTCGTTACAGAGGCGGTCGTGACAGGATTGGTCGTGACAGGGGTTGAGGATGACAGGGGTGGTCGTGACAGGGGCGGTCGTGACAAGGGCGGTCGTGAAAGGAGCGGTCGTGACAGGAGCGGTCGTGACGGGTGGTCGTGACAAGGGTGGTCGTGGAAGGGTGGTCGTGGAAGGGGTCGTCGTGGAAGGGGTAATCGTGATGGATGGTCGTGACAGGGGTACTCCTGTCACCCCCAGTCCCTGTCACCCCACCCCTGTCACCCCCACTCCAGTCTCTGGGACCGAAACTCAATATGGATATTCTTCAACTCGGTCAATGGCCATCGTCATCTCCAGGAGGAAATGACGGTTCCAGTAAAGGTTTGTCTAAGATGGATAGCAATGTCAGGTTAATGATCTGGCTCCCAGTGTTCCTATTAAGTATTGATGAAGACAAGCGAGGTAGACCCTGTCGCCCAGAAGCCATGTCAGAAAGGTGAGAAAGGTGATGACTCTCCACCATCACTGTCTTGGTTGGTGATGACTCTCCACCATCACTGTCTTAGGTGGTGATGACTCTCCACCATCACTGTCTCAGGTGGTGATGATGAAGTGATGATCCACCATCAATGTCTTAAGCGATGGAGGTGGTGATGATGAGGTGATGACTCTCCACCATCACTGTCTTAGTTGGTGATGACTTTCCACCATCACTGTCTTAGGTGGTGATGACTCTCCACCATCACTGTCTCAGGTGGTGATGACTCTCCACCATCACAGTCTCAGGTGGTGATGATGAGGTGATAACTCTCTCTACCATCACTGTCTTAGGTGGTGATAATGAAGTGATGATCCACCATCAATGTCTTAAGCGATGAAGGTGGTGATGATGAGGTGATGACTCTCCACCATCATTGTCTTAGGCAGTGGTGATGGAGTGGTGATAACTCTCTACCATCACTATCTTAGGTGGTGGTCGTGATGATGAAAAGGTGATGACTCTCCAGCAGTGTCATTTCCTGTAAGAGGTCAGAGGGTCGTTTTTGAGATGTTTGTTGACAGCTGTTGGATATAAGGTTATTCAGGATTAATACAACGCTTGTGGAATATATATTGACAGATATATTCAGCTACTTGCTACAGTGAGGCTCCTGCCGCCGTCACTTGGAGACTGACACCTCGTGTGGTGCTCCTCCAAGCGTTACGGTGTGGAGTGATCGTCTCCCAGGTGAGGCGGACGCTTGATTAGGTACTTTTTCAGGTTGTCTTAAGACTATCCTTATAACTTTTACGTTGCCCGCCAGCGTTACGTTTACCATTCGTTAGGTAACAGTAGAGTGGCTGCTTTGGCAGTCTGCTGTCGTCCATGTAGGTAACATGGTCAGTCTAACATGGGTAATGGCAGCCTGGACTGACTCCTTATCACTACAAACTACAGCGCTGTATTTGATCCCTCACACAGGAAGACCATGTCATTATACTTCCCTGAGTCAATACTTCTTGCTCGTCTCGTGGTCTGAAGGGATCGTTGTGTTACACGGAAAGAATGTTATTTTTCTATTGTATTTTGCGATGTTCATTTGTCTCGTCGTCATGATAACCGTGGCACCTGACTCTTGTTGGTCCTGGAGGAGTACGAGGAACCCAACAATGAGGCGGCCATCTCTCTCTCTCTCTCTCCCATTTTTAGGTTAGGTTGGGTTGGGTTGGGTTCTTTCCTGCTTGCTTGTCCACAGGTTGCCAAAATCACATAGCGTAAATATTTTTTGTTTTTTCGTGCTGGTCAAGCTCCGACGGAGGGCTAGCTGGACCCCCGGACAACTCTTCGGAGCTTGGCCAACACATCGCATTTGTATTATCATCTCGGCTTACTTATATGTTACAAATTCACTTGTGAGTTTTTCAATGTTCTTCTTGATATTATTTACTTAGTCTAAGCTAAATGTCAACAAATAAATGACTTAAATAATAAGAAAACAAACAAATAAAACTGAACCCCACCTAATATACTGTATACTGTACACTTGTACAGTACTGTATGTTACACCAAATAGGGGTAAATGGTGATTACTGATAACTTCAATGTACTTTTATTTTGGGGGAAACTTGTAGACTGGCCATAAACGAGCCTGTAGACCCCAAATTTACATAATATTAATGAATAACTTCTTTCAAACCCTAACCTGACCTGACTTAACCTAACCTAACGTTACCTAATCTAACCTAACGTACTTAAAGTATAATTTAGCCATAATATGACAGTAAAAGACGTTTTAACTGAAACAGACAAAATTTTACCATATAAGGATTAATCTTAATTAAGTTGTAATAATAAAACCAAAAAGTTACCTCTAATTGACTAAAACGACTGGTGATTTGTAAAAGCTTAATCGTAGACTATATAATCCTGGCCATTAAACTTAATAGGGATAATTGCCTAATATCGATAACTTCTATGTATTATTTTAAGCTTCTAACTGGCCATCGGCGATCATGTACTTCATCATATTAGGTATTAATAAATTGTTTAATAGAAAACTTAAACTAACTTAACTTAACCTTAACAAATATTATCTAAGTGTTATTAATAATTTTTTCGTTATAAATACAGGATAATCATCATGGGTGATATGATATGATACATTCTAAACAACAGAAAAGACTGAAACTATACAGGTGAAAAGGAAATATATATATATATATATATATATATATATATATATATTTAATCAACGACCTCACCAGCAAGGAATCGAACCCTCGACCTACTGGACTAAAAATGAAGTATATATATATATATATATATATATATATATATATATATATATATATATATATATATATACATATATATATATATATATATGCTGATAACCACAAGGAAAGAAGAAAACACGAAGTTCCCAAGCGCTTTCGTGTAATTCACATCTTCAGGGGTGAGTACACACTAGAGAGAGTAATACAAATCAAGGTGTATATATACAGAGGAGGGTGAGACCAGGTCCACAATGGTCAGGTATTAGGTAATGACCCTACTAATCTTTAAATAGCACACAACGGTTGGTGGTCAGGTCAGATGGTCAAGTGACCCGGCCTTCTCACCTGATTACAAATCTTCTTAATTACAAAATTGTCAGCTTGTACATGCCGTTACTCAAATTCATGTTGAATGTTTCGGTATGTTTAATAAGACTAGATTCTATGATGTTCCTACTATCAATTGAATTACATGGTAATATTGAGGAGGCATTATCCCAGTCAATGCAATGCTTGTTATCCCTCAAATGAACAAACAGAGCATTGGATTCCTGGCCTGTCCAAACACTGTATTTGTGTTGTTTAATTCTAGTTGCAAGATCTTTACCTGTCTGGCTACACAACAGCCCTCACCTTCACTACACAACAGCCGTCACCTCCCTCACTACACAACAGCCGCCAACTCCCACACAACATAACAACCCTCACCACCCTCACTACACAAAAGCCCTCACCTCCCTCACTACATAACAACCCTCACCTCCCTCACTACATGAAAACCCTCACTTCCCTCACTACACAACAACCCTCACCTCCCTCACTACACAACCTCCCTCACCTCCCTCACTACACAACAACCGTCAACTCCCTCACTACACAACAACCCTCACCTCCCTCGCTACACAACAGCCCTCACCTTCACTACACAACAGCCGTCACCTCCCTCACTACACAACAGCCGTCACCTTCCTCACAACATAACAACCCTCACCTCCCTCACTACACGAAAACCCTCACCGCCCTCACTACACAACAACCCTCACCTCCCTCACTACACAACAACCCTCACCTCCCTCACTACATAACAACCCTCACCTCACTCACTACACAATAACCCTCACCCCCCTCACTACACAACAACCCTCACCTACCCTCACTACACAACAACCCTCACCTCCCTCACTACAGAGCAACACTTACCTCCATCACTACACAACAACCCTCACCTCCCTCACAACATAGCAACCCTCACCTACCTCACTACACAACAACCCTCACCGCCCTCACTACACAACAACCCTTACCTCCCTCACTACACAACAACCCTCAACTCCCTCAGTACACAACAACCCTCACCTCCCTCACTACACAACAGCCCTCACCTGCCTCACTACATAACAACCCTCACCTCCTTCACTACACAACAACCCTTACCTCCCTCACTACACAACAACCCTCACCTGCCTCACTACATAACAACCCTCACCTCCCTCACTACACAACCTCCCTCGCCTCCCTCACTACACAACAACCCTCACCTACCTCACTACACAACAACCCTCACCTCCCTCACTGCACAACAACCTATAATGAGACAAATCTCACATGAAGATGATTAATATATATAGGTAGAATATTGATAGTATAAGAGTATAAAGAGAGGAAGATTTTGGTAGCGTGGCCGTGATAGTTATTTACACTTATCGTATCTTCTATGTCAATACACATCTATTACGTCTTAAGGGCGACTTCTCAAACACCACTTCGTTACAACTCTTTATTAATTACGAACATGACATGGACACATTAATAACACCTTCTATTGAAGTTACTAGGACATTATATTTACGTTACTAGGACAACATATTACGTTACTAGACACTGATTCTCAGACACGAACCTGAAATGAATACACTTCCCACATAAGTAACTCATCCCATGGAAAGCTCTGACAAACACTCACGTGACCTAGGGGAGGCCTAGCAGGTAGTCCTGGGTTGTCTCTATAGGAGACTGCTTAGCTGGGCGCCGGAGGGAAGTCTCGGTCCTGACCGGAGGCGACTGGAGGCGACCGGAGGAGGCTTGCCTCCGGGCCCTGACTTCTCTCGAGCAGGACAGGGGACGTGGAAGCTGGCCACCTTGTTACAAGACACACTCTCTCTCTGTCTCTGCCTGAGTGTCCAAGGGAAGACTAGCACGTCCTATATATTGGGAGGCGAGCCGTCAGGTTGAGCTGATCGGGGGGGGGGGGGGGGGGGGGGGGGCGGCGGCGCGAAGGGTCTCCTTACATTTGCCCTCGCTAATGTAGGGTCAGGTCTGGACTTTTTCAGAGACTATAAGTTGTATCTTCTGGAAAAGTCATCAAATGGGGCCGTGTGACATGAGAGGCCCTGGTTGATTTGTGGCCCCTTGAGTTGGGCTCCGAGGGTTACATTTGACCTGGTTAATGTGAGGTCAGATCTGGACTTCTTTCTGCGGTGTAGGATATTGTGTATATTGGGAGAGAGTTGGCTGGTGCCTTCTTACATGTTTGTTGGCCGTGTGACATGGGAGGGGAGCCTGGCTGATTTATAACCCTTGGTCAACCGTGAGAGTTACCCTACACTTGACCTCCCTAATGTCGGGTCAAGTCTGGAATTTCTGAGATGTCAGTTGTGGTCTGACAACCCATCACTACAAACCCACACTTCCCTCACTACACAGCAACCCTCACCTCCCTCACTAAACAGCAACCCTCACCTCCCTCACTAAACAGCAACCCTCACCTCCCTCACTACACAACAACCCTCACCTCCCTCACTACACAACAACTCTCACCTCCCTCACTACACAACAACCCTCACCTCCCTCAATAAACAAAAACCCTCACCTCCCTCACTACACAGCAACCCTCACCTCCCTCACTACACAGCAACCCTCACCTCCCTCACTAAACAGCAACCCTCACCTCCCTCACTAAACAGCAACCCTCACCTCCCTCACTACACAACAACCCTCACCTCCCTCACTACACAACAACTCTCACCTCCCTCACTACACAACAACCCTCACCTCCCTCACTACACAACAACCCTCACCTCCCTCACTACACAACAACCCTCACCTCCCTCACTAAACAAAAACCCTCACCTCCCTCACTACACAACAACCCTCACCTCCCTCACTACACAACAACCCTCACCTCCCTCACTACACAACAACCCTCACCTCCCTCACTAAACAAAAACCCTCACCTCCCTCACTAAACAGCAACCCTCACCTCCCTCACTACACAACAACCCTCACCTCCCTCACTACACAGCAACCCTCACCTCCCTCACTAAACAGCAACCCTCACCTCCCTCACTAAACAGCAACCCTCACCTCCCTCACTACACAACAACCCTCACCTCCTTCACCACACAACAACCCTCACCTCCCTCACTACACAACAACCCTCACCTCCCTCACTACACAACAACCCTCACCTCCCTCACTAAACAGCAACCCTCACCTCCCTCACTACACAGCAACCCTCACCTCCCTCACTACACAACAACCCTCACCTCCCTCACTACACAGCAACCCTCACCTCCCTCACTAAACAGCAACCCTCACCTCCCTCACTAAACAGCAACCCTCACCTCCCTCACTACACAACAACCCTCACCTCCTTCACCACACAACAACCCTCACCTCCCTCACTACACAACAACCCTCACCTCCCTCACTACACAACAACCCTCACCTCCCTCACTACACAACAACCCTCACCTCCCTCACTAAACAGCAACCCTCACCTCCCTCACTACACAACAACCCTCACCTCCCTCACTACACAACAACCATCACCGCCCTTACTGCACAACAACCCTCACATCCCTCACGACATAACAACCCTCACCTCCCTCACTAAAAAGCAACCCTCGCCTCCCTCACTACACAACAACCCTCACTTCCCTCACTACACAGCAACCCTCACCTCCCTCACTAAAAAGCAACCCTCACCTCCTTCACCACACAACAACCCTCGCCTCCCTCACTACACAACAACCCTCACCTCCCTCACTACACAACAACCCTCACCTCCCTCACTACACAACAACCCTCACCTCCCTCACTACACAACAACCCTCACCTCCCTCACTACACAACAACCCTCACCTCCCTCAATAAACAACAACCCTCACCTCCCTCACTACACAACAACCCTCACCTCCCTCACTACACAGCAACCCTCACCTCCCTCACAACACAACAACCCTCACCTACTCACTACACAGCAACCCTCACCTCCCTCACTACACAACAACCTTCACCTCCCTCACTACACAACAACCCTCACCTCCCTCTCTACACAGCCACCCTCGCCTACCTCACTACATAGCAAACCTCACCTCCCTCACTACACAACAACCCTCACCTCCTTCACTACACAACAACCCTCACCTCCCTCACTACACAGCAACACTCACCTACCCGCACTAAACAGCAACCCTCACCTCCCTCACTACAAAACAACCCTCACCCGCACTACACAACAACCCTCACCTCCCTCACAACACAACAACCCTCACCTACTCACTACACAGCAACCCTCACCTCCCTCACTACACAACAACCTTCACCTCCCTCACTACACAACAACCCTCACCGCCCTCACTATACAACAACCTTCACCTCCCTCACTACACAACAACCCTCAACTCCCTCACTACACAACAACCCACACATCCCTCAGTACACAACAACCCTCACCGCCCTCACTACACAAAAACCCTCACCTCCCTCACTACACAGCAACCCTCACCTCCCTCACTACACAACAACCCTCACCGCCCTCAATACACAACCTCCCTCACCTCCCTCACTACACAACAGCCCTCACCTTCACTACAGAAGAGCACCTCAACTCCCTCACAACATAACAACCCTCACCTCCCTCACTTCACAACAACCCTCACCTCCCTCACTACACAACAACCCTCACCTCCCCACTACATAACAACCCTCACCTCCCTCACTACACAACCTCCCTCACTACACAACCTCCCTCACCTCCCTCAATACATAACAATCCTCATCTCCCTCACTACACAACAACCCTCACCTCCTTCACTACACAACAGCCCTCACCTTCACTACAGAAGAGCACCTCAACTCCCTCACAACATAACAACCCTCACCTCCCTCACTACATAACAACCCTCACCTCCCTCACTACATAACACCCCTCACCTCCCTCACTACACAACCTCCCTCGCTTCTCTCACTACACAACAACCCTCACCTCCCTCACTACACAACAACCCTCACCTCCGTCACTAGACAACAACCCTCACCTCCCTCACTACACAGCATCCCTCACCTCCCTCACTACACCACAACATCCTCACCTCCCTCACTACACAACAACCCTCACCTCCCTCACTACACAGCAACCCTCACCTCCCTCACTACACAGACACCCTCACCTCCCTCACTACACGACAACCCTCACCTCCCTCACTACACAACAACCCTCACCTCCCTCACTACACAACAACCCTCACCCCCCTTACTACACAACAACCCTCACCTCCCTCACTACAAAAAATCCCTCACCTCTCTCACTACACAACAGCCCTCACCTCCCTCACTACACAGACACCCTCACCTCCCTCACTACACAACAACTCTCACCTCTCTAACTACACAACAACCCTCACCTCCCTCACTACACAACAGCCGTCACCTCCCTCACTACACAACAGCCGTCACCTCCCATACAATATAACAACCCTCACCTTGATCACTACACAGCATCCCTCAACTCCCTCACTACACAACAACCCTCACCTTGATCACTACACAGCATCCCTCAACTCCCTCACTACACAGCATCCCTCACCTCCCTCACTACACAACAACCCTCACCTCCCTCACTACAAAACAACCCTCAACTCCCTCACTACACAACAACCCTCACCTCCCTCACTACACAACAGCCGTCACCTTGATCACTACACAGCATCCCTCAACTCCCTCACTACACAGCATCCCTCACCTCCCTCACTACACAACAACCCTCACCTCCCTCACTACACAACAACCCCCACCTCCCTCACTACACAGCAACCCTCACTACACAGACACCCTCACCTCCGTCACTACACAACAACCCTCACCTCCCTCACTACACAACAACCCTCACCTGCCTCATTACACAACATCCGTCACCTCCCTCACTACACAACAACCCTCACCTCCCTTACTACACAACAACCATCACCTCCCTCACTACACAACAACCCTCACCTCCCGCACTACACATCAACCCTCACCTCCCTCACTACACAGCATCCCTCACCTCCCTCACTACACAACAACTCTCACCTCTCTCACTACACAACAACCCTCACCGCCTCACTACACAACAACCCTCACCTCCCCCACAACATAACAACCCTCGCCTCCCTCACTACACACCAAACCTCACCTCCCTCACTACACAACAACCCTCAACTCCTTTACTACACATCAACCCTCACCTCCCTCAGTACATAACATCCCTCACCTCCCTCATTACACAACAACCCTCACCTCCCTCACTACAGAGCAACCCTCACCTCCCTCACTACAGAGCAACCCTCACCTCCCTCACTACACAGCAACCCTCACCTCTCTCAGTACACAACATCCCTCACCTCCCTCACTACACAACAACCCAAACCTCCCTCACTACACAGCAACCCTCACGTCCCTCACTACGGAACAACCTAAACCTCCCTCACTACACAACAACCCTCACCTCTCTCACTAAACAACAACCCTCACCTCCCTCAGTACACAACATCCCTCATCTCCCTCAGTACACATCATCCCTCAACTCCCTCACTATACAGCAACCCTCACCTCCCTCACTACACAGCAACCCTCACCTCCCTCACTATTCAACATCCCTCACCTCCCTCACTACACAACAACCCTCACTACACAGCAACATTCACCTCCCTCACTATACAACAACCCTCACCTCCCTCACAACACAACAGCCCTCACCTGCCTCACTACACAACAATCCTCACCTCCCCCACTACACAACATTCTTCACCTCCCTCACTACACAACAAGCCTCACCTCCCTCACTACACAACGTCCCTTACCTCCCTCACTACACAAAATCCCTCACCTCCCTCACTATACAACAACCCTCACCTCCCTCACTACACAACAGCCCTCACCTCCCTCACTGCACAACAGCCCTCACCTCCCTCACTACACAACAACCCTCACCGCCCTCACTACACAACAACCCTCACCTCCACTACACAACAACCCTCACCTCCCTCACTACACAACCACCCTCACCAACTAGGGTGTGTCATACGGAGGCGAATTTTTCTTTTTTTTATTTTGAAAAATCAGCCCATGGTATTAATGATGTAGTTCTATGTGCAGAATCATGTGACATCTTCAGATTTGAAAAGTTTTCATTTTTTGCTAGGTAAATTTTAACTTGAAATCTTATGAAAATTCAGTATTCCCTCCCTTTTACCAACACCACTAAATAGCTTATTTAAAGTAAAGTAAATGTATCAGGTTAATTTATTAGGATGAAAATGATCCAGAATAGTGAAACGAATGATCTTGACACATTTATTAAATTTAATATTCCTTTAGAAAACAAAATCATCAAATACAAAAGCCGGTTTTACTACTACGACCCGGTGTTGCTGCACACCATAGAAAACATGTCTTTCTTGCTTCTGTTTCTACTCATCACCTCCCTGCTGACCACCTGAGCTCGGATGTAGCCTTCCCTCCTCTCCTGGCTGTACACGTGACTGCTGGCCTCGCTCACTTGCTGTACACAACGCTCTATACTCTGGGTGTGCGAGGGCCAGGCAGGGACATGCATGGGGTTGTCCAGGAAAGCTCTGACTTGAACATTGGTGAGGCTGCAGGTAAGAGGGGGCTCACTGCCAGCCTGGATGTTATCCAGATCTATGAGATCAGTGAGGGTCTTGGCACCTAGATTGACTTCAGGAGTCTTCCTGACCCTGAAGGAATCGTCACCAACTGATTCGTCATGCCCAGATCCTCTCATAAGTCTCATATCCAAGATCTTTTTGACTGCCACTCTTCTCTCCTCCTCATCCTTACTGCAGAGCATTGTCTGCAGAACTGCCTCGGGATGAGCATACCAGGAAGATCTCCTCACAGTCTGCTCCACAATCTGAACAACCTTCCTTGGCTGACTCCTCAGGAGCTCAAGCTAGAAGAGAACATGCCTCGGACCTTCGGAGAACGATGACTTGACCTTGGTGTTGAACCAATTTGGCAAGTAGACACTCACGATGAATTGGACAATAAGTCTCAGGTTGTGAAGCTGGTTCCCTTTCAGTTTATGATGAGCGACCCAAATTCTGCAGAACCTGAGAGCCGTTGTGAGCCACCTAGAATGTGAGACTGGACCTATCTGCAGGTAAGCAAGTCTATCAGGCATGACCCCAGTTTTGATGGCACTGCAAATCATGCAACCATAGTACTGGTCAGTACTCAGGTCGTCAATGACAGTATGAGCAAGCTCAACGAGTGGAGGGCCAACTGTGATTTTTTCAAAGCTCGGATTTATTTCTAACTCAGTGGCAGAGTCCAGCATCTTGCCAAGAGGACCAGACCATCTGTTGTTTGAAAGAGTCTTGCCATCCAGCTCCTGGATCAGATGTCTGAGTGGCAACTCGTTGGTGTGGAGGTCACAAACAATCCAGACCAGCTTCCTCCCAATCTTCCGCTCTATCCACTGTATGACCCCCCCTTGCCACCCTGTGTTCGCGTTGGTGCTGTCCCCTCCAATGGCGTGCAGGGTCTGGTCTACGTTCCTCTCTCTGAGCCAGTTCACAATGTTATCTGCCACTATCTCAGCTGGTTTCCTGATGTCATCTTTCTCTGGAGTGAAATGCCACAAATACTTCCCTCCTGGTTCACTGCAGCAGGAGTAGTGTTCCTCCTTCACCATGGCAGGGAACAACTTGTCAGAATCTCCAACTTTCATGAACACTTTAGTGTCATCCCTTCTCCCATCAAAGAACAAACAATTGATTCCATTTTCTCTTATCCCCTTATCAAACTCCTCTTCTAGGTTACTGACAAGTTTCTCCTGAGCTCTCCTTACTTTGTTATGATCTATCACCAGGTGAACATCATCAGGTGTTATCAAACCACCGTCAATCCAGGCAGCTGTTGCTATCTTTGCAGTTTCTCTGAGACCAGTATGGTGTCGCATGCTGGCCAGAGCTATGCTCGGGATATCTTTCCTATTTCGAATCTTATGCCTGGAAGGTTTGGGATCATTATTTTTTGGGTTAGGGACAAAGTCACCATTCTCCTGGTCAGCACTCGGATCAGCCATGGGGAAGTCATTGAACTCTGAATCAGCTTGACTCCAATCGTCGGCCTTTTTTACCTCACCCTGGGCCTTCTCAAGTCTCTTTTCCTCGGCAACTCTTCTCCTCTTCTGTCTCTCTGTGGCAGCCTCCTGTCTCTTGGACTCCGGAATATCTTGGCTAGAAATCATGAGAGCCCCTATACTGCCAGTCTTCTCTCTCTGTGCTTTGACAAATGCCAGTTCGATCACAGGAATCTTCAGTTCACGCTTGCAAATACAGGAGATGTGGGCCTCGGATTTACAGTCACGATCGCATCCAAACTCAGGACAGAGAACAATTGGGCACTTGCAAGTAATTATGTCAAATAACTGGTCCAGTTGCTTGGCAAAGCTGTCCTTAACTGCAAGTTTTCCTTTCCCAAGAGAGATATCTCTTGCCTTTTCCCAACTGGCTAGCAGTCTCTCACTAATCTTCTTCTGACTTGTTATGACTGGAGGCTTGAACTGAGCGTTAGCCAGAGTGTACTGTGCCAAGACAGCTTTGGTCATATCACTGGCAATGTCTTTGTTTGTGTAAGTTCTTTGGTTCTTTTCACTGATTTGCCTGATTAAAACACCTTATCTCAAAGCATCTCTCAATGTAGGCAACTCCGACTTCAGGAGCTCTCTCCCAGACCCAAGATAGTGACTGAGATGGCTGGATTTTTGGTTCCTCGTCCTGACACAAACAGCCATCGCAAATATTATCAACTTATAAATGCATCAGAATCTGAAACAGAAAAAATATTGTGAGTTGGGTTGTTAAAGAATGAAGTCAGAAAGCAATGTTCACTATTTAATTGTAATGCACTAATGCAGCTGTACGTTAGATTTTCGATAAATTTCACGCTAAAATTTATCTAGCAAAAGGTTGCAAAATATTGAAACTGAAATTATTTTCTGTTTATATACACTAAAATCTACCAAAAAAGTGATGGGCCATTAGTTTTAGCTGATCTTCCCTCCTATGACACACCCTACTCACGTACCTCACTACACAACAACCCTCACCTCCCTCTCTACACAGCAACCCTCGTCTGGTAACCTATCGAGATACATTAAATTTAGTTAAAAACAATTACTATTTGTCATACTTGGCTCCTCAACAACTCCCGGGTAGGTGAAGGAAGAACTCATGGACACACGCATGAACGGAAAGCAGTATGTCCCTACGTCCCTCCTGGCACGGAAAAGTACACAATTGTGGCCGAGAGGAATCTATTGTGAAGTAATACTTAGTTTGTCTACCGTGATTTCCCATTTTCTGCGAGAAACCTGGGGCCACTTAAGAAGATTTCTTGTTCTTCGAGGATAAGAACTCAACATGAACAGAGGAAGTCCCACTAAACTACGTCTAGTCTCTCAGAGAAGTTTTGTCATTGGAATCTCTGTCGAAATCCAGATTGGAAAACTTATACTTGATTAGAACCTGAACGGGAATACTTTGCTCGTTCTGGTCGTGGCTAAAATTGCTGACTTTGGATCCTAAGCCAAGATTAGCCAATCATCTAGATGCACCAGACGCTGTATGCCCTAGTTACCAATTAGTTATGTTAAGACTAACCAGTTGTATAAACACTCTTAGGGTATGTCTAGACCGAAAGATAAAGTCCTGATATTAAAGCCCTGATGTTCGACTCAACAGAACAAGAACCTCTACTGTAGACTGACGCAACATGCGGTTGGAATGTGCCAGTATGTGTCCATTAGGCTCATGAACGTGTCCTTCTCTCCTGACAAGAGAATTAGTATACTGTCTTAAAAGCTTCTAATCTGAAGCGTTCTTCTCGACATTTGAAATTTCTGTTTTTAGGAAACCAAGGAATTTTGATATGTGAGCTTAATAATTTATAAATACAGTAAACCCAAGATATATTTGCTTAAATAGGATGTCATGCTGATACAGTTACACTGTCACCTGGAAATGTTAAGGTTTTTATACAGAAGCATTTCAGGTTTTTTTTAAAAAGACTGAAAGTCCAATAATCTCTGCCTTCATAAATGTATTTTTATCGTAAGTGTACAGTGGTACAAGAGCTGGAGAAATAGTGAATCAGTTTGTTCCTGAGAGACGAATGTGATCTTCCAAAGAGAATTGTGAGACTCAGGCGGACGAGACTTTGGAGGGGTGAGAGGATTACCAGCAAAAGGAAGATGAGATATATGATAAGCCTAAGTCTTTTCTTATTATACAGTCTTTCCTGCAGTAAAACTTTTAGTTTTTTAAGTTTGACTCCCAGAGAGTTACTCGTCTCATAAGATCTTTGCAGCATATATACACACTACAGAGTTCAGTCGAGAATTAAGAGGAGAGATGTGTTGTGAGAATTGCTAAGCCTTAGTCCTCACTCTGACCATTAATTGTCTTTATCATACAATAAAATATCTTTATGCATGGCTGTAGTGTCACTTTAATATGTACCGAGATGAATATTGTGTCACAAACACCTTTTAGGTTACCCATGGGAAATTCTGTTAAAGATTGGTAAACGCTCTGGGCAATGTAGGTAAGAGTGCAGGAGTTGCGAGTGCCTAGTACTGGTTGTAATCGGTGGGTGAGGAGCTACTCTGCCGTGACCCACCTGCCCCGACGACATGACACTTACTCGGTAATATGGATCACAGCACGTCGGTATTGTCAGTCAGGAGACAAAGTTATCATCGAGGTGGGTGACTTACCAGTGATACCGTCCAGAAAGTTATAGAAGGGAAGGTTGTGTATATTTTATAGTTCAAATGTTTTTCTTTTTCTTCAGCTGCTTCACAAAAAGAACAAATGATTGGGAAGGAAATTATTGAGAGCGTGAGAAACAAATCATTGAGAATGTGAGAAGCAAATTATTGAGAATGTTGTTGCCGATGTTTCAACCTTCAACTCCACTGACAGCGGTGTTGTCCCGTGTGTTGTGACCACCACCTCTCAAGCGACCGTCCGTACTGTTACACGGCTTTAACTTTAATATCACTGAATGCACCAGATCCACCCCTCAGTATCTGCTGAATGACGCTTCTCTTGCTGTTAATTACTATACCTGGACGCCCACCGGCTCCCTGGAACGTTACATATTAACTTGGACTTTGATGAGTTTCAGCTGTAATTCTGGCTTTCCTGGTATATAAAATACGGTGTTTGTTTTTATAGTTTATATATTAATTCTTGATAAGCTCAATCATCCTGTGTTGGTTGCATCTGGAGTGTTTCCACAAAGGAACAAAACAATATTAAAAAACCACTTTTCAACGAGATTTTTTCTATACTAATAAACCTGAAATAACTAAACATATTTAAGGCAGTAAACGAAGCTTGTATGATTGATGTAGTTATTAATTAAGTCTCTGAATATTTTAATTCCCACTGCCTATCTCTTGCTCAAATAGTTTAACTCACCCGAAACAAATAAAAATAAAAAATAGTTATAAAATTATGTGTTAATAGTTCAACATTAATTTGCCATACACATTTTCATCAATAACTATAGTCTGTTCATTATGTAGTGTCAAATAGCCCCGCCCTCACTCTTCGTCTTGCCTTGTGATTGGCCAGTTAGAAAACAAACAGTTAATTAAGTGCTGTAGATTGACTAATATTTGCTTCCACAGAGGATACTGTCACATTATCCAATCACAACCATACGTCATATTGGTGGGCGGGGCTGAGTGTGACAGTTCCATAATCAGCACACTATATTGTGTTTCTTATTAAATCTTGTATTATTAGCGGCAGAAGTTAGCTTGCTGGCCTTCCTTGTCAACCCCCGAGAGGTGTACACAGCTGCTGGAAAGTTTCAAAGCAATCCTCGGAGCCGTCCAGCACAAAAATTGACCACGGACAAAGGGGAGGATTGAGAGAGAGAGAGACACACACACACACACACACACACACACACACACACACTCACTCGTATTTCGGGTCGATGAATCCCGAAAATTTACTAAGAAAATACATTTTTTTCTTGTTTTAATCAGATAGAAATAAAGATGTTGTTGCTAACATTGTGTCCCATTAAGAACTGTAATCCTGCCAGAACACAATAACTGAAATATGAAAGGTTATGCCTGACGTACTGAGTTTCTCCTGGTCACCTACACCCGCAAAACTGTCCTGGGTGACTGTGATGAACCAATTTTGGATGACTGTGATGAACCAGTGTTGGATGACTGTGATAAACCAGTGTTGGATAACTGTGATGAACCAGTGTTGGATGACTGTGATGAACCGGTGTTGGATGACTGTGATGAACCAGTGTTGGATGACTGTGATGAACTGGTGTTGGATGACTGTGATAAACCAGTGTTGGATAACTGTGATGAACCGGTGTTGGATGATTGTGATAAACCGGTGTTGGATGACTGTGATGAACCGGTGTTGGATGACTGTGATGAACCGGTGTTGGATGACTGTGATGAACCAGTGTTGGATGACTGTGATGAACCGGTGTTGGATGACTGTGATAAACCAGTGTTGGATAACTGTGATGAACCGGTGTTGGATGACTGTGATAAACCAGTGTTGGATAACTGTGATGAACCGGTGTTGGATGACTGTGATGAACCAGTGTGGGATGACTGTGATGAACCGGTGTTGGATGACTGTGATGAACCGGTGTTGGATGACTGTGATAAACCAGTGTTGGATAACTGTGATGAACCGGTGTTGAATGACTGTGATAAACCAGTGTTGGATAACTGTGATGAACCGGTGTTGGATGACTGTGAGAAGAACATAAGAACATGAGAATGGAGGAAACTGCAGCGGGCTATTGGCCCATACTGGGCAGTCCCGTTTACACCCAACCCCTATTGCTCATATAAGCATCCAATCTATGTTTGAAGCTATTCAGCGTATTCGAGTTAATGATGATATTTGGTAACTTGTTCCATTCATCCACTACTCTGTTTCCAAACCAGTGTTTACCTATTTCGCGCCTAAATCTAAATTTGTTTAATTTAAAACCATTGTTGCGAGTTCGCTCCTGGTTGGATAGTTTGAGTACCTTTGTAATGTCCCCTTTGTTTAGCCCTGACTTCCATTTATACACCTCTATCATGTCGCCCCTCGCTCTACGTCTCTCGAGGGAGTGCAAATTAAGATGCTTTAACCTGTCTCTATACTCAAGGTTCCTAATACCCGGGATTTGTCTTGTCATTCTCCTCTGAATTCTTTCCAAGGATTCTCTATCCATTCTGTAATACGGTGGCCAGAACTGAACTGCGTAATCCAGGTGTGGTCTCACAAGCGCACGATATAGTTTTAGGATGACCTCGCTTGTCTTGTAACTAGCACTCCTTTGTATGAACCCAAGTACTTTATTAGCCTTGTTGCGAGCAAAAACACATTGTTTACTCGGCTTAAGGTTCCTACTTATCATTACTCTTAAATCTCTCCCGCAGTCGGATTTCTCTATGGCATCGTTGTTCATCTGATATCTGGTTTCCCTGGTTACATCTCCTATACTGAGTACTTTACATTTGTCCACGTTGAATTTCATCTGCCATTTTTCAGACCATTCGAAAAATTTGTTTAGATCTTTCTGTAGTTTTGAGGGATCCTCGTCAGATTTAATAACACGTCCTATTTTAGTGTCGTGTTGGATGACTGTGATGAACCGGTGTTGGATGTATAATAGGACAGAACACATAAGAAGAAGATATTACATTTATAAGGAGGAAGTATAGAGAGTAGCAATGTACAGATAGGAAGGTTGGGTAGCGTGGCCGCTTGTTATTTGGTCAGCGTCAATACGCTTATCTTCTTATTTCGTATGTCAATACGCATATATTACTTCTTAAAGGGACAACTTGCTAAACACCTCTTCGACACAACTATTTATTAGATCGCTTAATGACATGGACACATCAATATCACGATTATATCGGGGTATTAACACGTTAGGTCTAACTTTACTCGACACTGACTCTCGGATACAACATGAATGAATACACTTCCCACAGTAGGTAATTCACCCTTGGGATAGTTCTGACAAGACTCACGTGTACCCTGACGTAGGCCCAGTGGGTGCTTGGCTGGGCTGCCTCCTATGGGAGGCTTCTGCTTAGCTGGGGTCTGGTCGGGAAGTCCCCCTCCCGACCTGGGGAGAGGACGAGTGTGACCCTGAGAATCTCCAGAGTAATGAGCGTCTCCTCAGAATGTTCGAATGACAGCCTGGATCAGAATGAAAATCAAAATCAGAATGATCGTGGACGGGACTGTAGGGCCTTTATATGTGGTCGGCCCAGCCGGCTTTTGACCTCTAACCAATTATCACTAAACTGGTTAGATCTGGACAGGTGCTTGCCCAGGTGAGGTCATGTCGCAGGACAATAGTGCTTTGTAATTATTACCGCCCGGGTGGGTCTTGGCCAGGTGTGGTTTCCTTAACACGGTTATATCGTAGGGTTACGCAAGTACTTTGGCAGGGGTCAGGTCTTGACCTGCGGTGTGTCAACCTGGTATGTGGTGGTACCACGAGGTCTGTAGTGTACTCGCTGTTATGTGATGTAATCTCTGGGCTGTAAGCTTCGGTCTGATATTCAATCATTACACCTCCCGCCAAGACCAAAGCTTCATCACAGAGAGCTGATGACACATATAGACAGCAACATCACGTGTAGTATCTAAGATAGTTCCTGGGGCGATAACATAGTCTCACATTTACAAACAACAATCTCACTGGTGTGTGTTTTTCTACTGGCGCTAGTTTGATCTGACAAAGCTCACTATACCTCCCGCCAAGATCAAAGCTTCTATGCCAGGAGAAAAAGGAAACATAGCAAGTGAACATAGAATGAAAAAATCCTTCATGCCTAGCATTGTATCCGAGGCAAACTTGCAAATCAAAATAACAACAGGTGTTACATCTCCTTATCAGCCCGTGTCAAAATAGTAATTCATCTCAGTCAGTAATATGGCTACAACATTGTGTTTCATAGTGCAAAACATTGATCAAATGAACTCATAGAAAACAATGAGGCTCAAATAAAAACATTCTTTGTAGTAAACATCAACAAAAATCAGAGAAAATACTTCAAAATACACAAAAAATGTTCCTACTTCACATGTTAGGGTTTTTTATATATTTTTATTTTACATCAACAACATCGACAACATCAGTACATTAGTTGGGTCTGGCATGGCTCACGTCTTCCATCCAGCTGGTATCTGAAAAATAGGGAATACCGGCAGTACAGCAGCTGTTGTGGGTTGGTCGTTCTATGATCCACCTCTTCATCGTCGTCTTTCTTCTTATTTCAGCACGGCGCATCTTCTGTTTTCTTTCATCAATACACGTCTTCTGTCTTGTTTCTTCACATAGCACGTTTTTCTTTCTTCAATACCGCACGTTGTAGATCGTTTCTCCACAACTTCTGACTTCTTCTCACTTCCTCTTGGTTTTTATACTATTCCAGACGAGTTTTCTGTGCCACCTGGGTTCTTCCTCTACGTTTAGAGCCTCATTTTCAACATCTTCTAGATGAATTTTTTGTTCCATCTTCCTTTTTTCTCAGTACATCATCATTTTCAACATATTCCAGACGATTTTCTGTTCATCTGCCATCGGCCCCCTCCGGCCGGGATGAAGGCCGGTCCACTGCTTGGGCTGTCGTCTCCTTAGATGACTCCGAAGGCAGGTTCCGCGGACCAGGGCGAGCCTCCGTACGTGAGTGTCGGCGAGACCAAAGACCGTCCTGTCTTACACCTTCCACAGTGGTGAATCCCTCCCTGGGTGGGCTCTCCAGGGTTCGTTGTGTGGCGCTGCATTCCACACTCCTTAACTTCATAAAGTAGAAAAATATAAAATCTTCTTAATCCGAGACCAAGGGAGGACTTGAAAGAAGTGACGTGGTGTGTGGTGGGTGCTGCATTCATCACGCTGCTTTCATCACTCTGCTTCTTCTCTGCTCATATGTACTGTGGTTGACGTCTGGCTGGAGCTATGGGGTGGTACTGTGTGTGACATTTGACAGAAACAATCCTAAAGGGATAATGGATTAGTTGGCAGTGCATCCGCAAAAAAATAATGTATACTTTACACGTTACGTCAATGTTTGGCAACTATGGTTTCCGTCACAACAATGTTCATAAGAACATAAGAACATAAGAAAATAAGGAGTCTGCAATAGGCCGGTTGGCCTGTGCATGGCAGCTCCTGTCGAGAGTTACTACCACTCTCTATCATCCATGAATCTATCTAGCCTCCTTTTGAAACTTTCCAGAGTTCCTGCACTTACTACAAAGCTGCTAAGCTTGTTCCATTCGCCCATCACCCTATTTGTGTACCAGTTTCTTGGAAAGAATGCAGAGGAGAATGACAAGACTAATCCCGGGCATTAGGAACCTTGAGTATAGAGACAGGTTAAAGCATCTTAATTTGCACTCCCTTGAGAGACGTAGAGCGAGGGGCGACCTGATAGAGGTGTATAAGTGGAAGGCAGGGCTAAACAAAGGGGACATTGCAAAGGTACTCAAATTATCCAACCAGGAGCGAACTCGTAACAATGGTTTTAAATTAGACAAATTTAGATTTAGGCTTGAAATAGGTAAACACTGGTTTGGTTTGGAAACAGAGTAGTGGATGAATGGAGCAAGTTACCAAATATCATCATTAACTCGAATACGCTGAATTGCTTCAAACATAGGTTGGATGCTCATATGAGCAATAGGGGTTGGGTGTAAACGGGACTGCCCAGTATAGGCCAATAGGCCCGCTGCAGTTTCCTCCATTCTTATGTTCTATCTCCCTCCTAAACCTAAACTTAACCAACTTGAATCCGTTGCTCCGAGTCCTATCCTGCTCGGATATTATAAGAACTTTATCTATTTCCCCTTTATTGATTCTTTTCACCCACTTAAATACTTCTATCATATCTCCCCGCACTCTTCGTCTTTCTAGGGAATGCAAGTTAAGTTTCTTTAACCTATCCTGATATGGAAGGTTTCTAAGTCCCGGAATCAGTTTTGTCATTCTTCGCTGCACCGACTCTAGTGAATTTATATCCATTCTATAATAGGGGCACCAGAACTGAACCGCATAATCGAGATGTGGCCTGACTAGCGCAAGATATAGTTGCAATAAGATCTCTGCACTCTTGTTACTTACACTTCTAGATATAAAACCCAATACCCTGTTTGCCTTATTTCGAACATTAAAGCACTGTTTCCTAGGCCGTAGGTCCGGGCTTACAAGTACCCCTAGGTCTCTTTCACAAGTCGTCTTCTCTAGTTTGATGTTGTTAAGGCTGTACACATTATCAGTATTTGTTCTTCCAATATTAAGTACACTGCACTTGCTGGTGTTGAATTTCAATTGCCATTTTTCAGACCACCCCTGCAGTTTATTTAGATCCTCCTGTAATGCATTTGCATCCTGCCCTGAATTAATCTGCCACCCTATTTTGGTGTCATCCGCAAACTTGCTTTTGTCACTGCTGATCCCAGTATCGAGATCGTTTATGTAGATTATGAACAAGAGTTCTCAATAGGCTGGGTCGGGGAGTGAAGTCCTGAGCACTACACTGAATATCATTTATCACTACGCGTCACAGCGTACATCACAACTCAAACTAGCACAAAAATACACTGCGTTAAGCTTTGAATTCATCACAATATCACGTTACATTACCCATCATCATCAACACATAGCTTACGGGACAAAAGATGGGGGATTAGTGCGGTCACACTTTTTTTTTTTTTTTCATTTATTGGGCACCCCCCCCTACATCCTTGTGTAAGGTGAAGTGCAGAAGCGTTTACAGTGCCAACAGGGAAGCTTGCTAAGTTCATGCTTGCCTTTATGTCTCATGAGTTAAGGGCGTAGAATTCTGAAGAGTCAAGGGCGTAGAAGCCCGAAGTGTCAGTGGTTTATTTTGCTACGAGTTGGGGATTTAGAATATAGTTAAAAGTCTACCCAGATCCCAACAGGCAACAACAATAAAAAAACAAAGACAATCGGACTATAAAAGGGTAGACAAAGGATGCGAGTTTTTGTTGTGTATAATAAAGTACCATAAATTCCTTAACAAAATATTCAGCTTTCTTTAATTTACCCTTAAGCACACTTAACCTAAACATTAACAGTATATACATATTTATACAACATACAATAATTTGAAGCAAGTGGACGTGGGGGAGGCAATATAAGATTACAAATACTTAAGTGCGGAGCTGAGATGGCTGACGAGTAAGGCTGAGTATTGTAGAAGACGGTAGGTAGTCACTATGCCGTAGGTTTCCAGGATAGGTGATCCTGTGGTCACTTCCCAGAGTGAACTACACTCTCATCGAACTGGAGCTGACGCGGAAGACTTTAAGGAGGTGACGCAACAACCAGGATATGGAGAAGGGAAACCCCGGAGTGGTAACTAGGAGTAGTCATACTCGGGTTTCGTCCCTAGATGGCGTTGCTCGTGGTGCTGGGTAGGTAGATCAGGACAATAGATGGCATGGTTCGTAGTGCTGGGTAGGTAGATCATGACAATTGGTGGCGTGGTTCGTAACAATGTCATCAAGTTATTGGAAGCTCCAACAACTTGTCCCTGAATACGAATTCGCAACTTTCGACTTACAGCAGGTAACTACTTTACTGCTAGGTGAACAGGAACGAAGGGGACTAAGAAGAGTGTCCAAACAACTTCCGCCGGCCCGGGAATCGAACCCGTGACATCGTGCTTGCGAGGAAAGAACGGTACGGCTCTACCACCAGCTCCCCAGCAGTCACACTGGATGAGGCGGGTGAGGTGGGGAGGAGATGAGGCGTGGTTGATAGGGCCAGGCCGGGGCTGCGGGGGGGGGGGGGGGGGGGCGGGGGGGGGGGCAGGGCAGGGAGGATGTAGGTTAAAAGACATGTTCGGTTATAACAGTTAGTACAGACACCGCTTCTATCACTGAAACACAATGGGTACATTCAACACTGAACTACAATGAAAATGCACTTGGTGTACAGTGCCCCTGACAAGTTACGCTATGCACTGAACATATTGCTAGTAAACATTCGCGCATACTACTACTATAGACATTTACTTGAGCTGTAACATGACACACTAGGACACTTTTCACGCTACTAGGCAGGAACTCCTTATCAGGCACTTTTGAACTAATGAGCCAGGTGTTATGGCTAACCAGGGGAGGACATGGGTTTACGTTAAGTACACTGTTACCAATAACAAGGGGCGAGGAAGGCGTGGGTTAACATTATAGTTTGCTGCCACCAGTATAATGAGACAGAACACATAAGAAGATATTACATTTATAAGGAGGAAGTATAGAGAGTAGCAATGTAAAGATAGGAAGGTTGGGTAGTGTGGCCGCTTGTTATTTGGTCAGCGTCAATACGCTTATCTTCTTATTTCGTATGTCAGTACACATATATTACTTCTTAAAGGGACAACTTGTTAAACACCTCTTCGACACAACTATTTATTAATTCACTTAATGACAGGGACACATCAATATCACTATTATATCGGGGTATTATGGGGGATTTCAACTTCAGAAATATTGACTGGGACAACATTGTAGGTGACTATGAATCTGAAGACTTCATAGATGCAGTACAGGACAATTTTTTGAAACAACTAATTACAGAACCTACTAGAGGTGACAATATATTAGACCTAGTATTAACAAATAAAGAAAATATTATCAGAGATATCACAGTAGGGGAAGAACTAGGTAACAGTGATCACAGAGAAATCAGGTTCACCCTAAATTGGGAAACGAAAAACAATGACAATATGGTCACTGTGGTCAGAGTCCCAAACTTTCGGTTGGTGGATTATCAGGGGGTTAAGAAGGTACCTAGGTGAGGTCACCTGGGAACAATTCAAGTCAGTCACCAGTAGGAAGGGGTGAGGTCATAGATGACACAACAATTGATCATGACTATAATATATTCACTAGTATACTACATAAAGCACAAGAACAAAATATACCATACAGAAAAATTAGGTCAAATAAGAATGAGCCAAGGTGGATGACCAGAAAACTTAAACATGACATAGGAATAAAGAAATGAATATATAAGAAATTAAAGGGAGAGGAGGAGCAGCTCAGAAATAGGTATAATGAACTATCTAGGAATGTTAAGAAAAATGTCAGGAAAGCAAAGAGAGACTATGAAATCAAAATAGGAAGAGAATCCAAGGCGAATCCCAAGGGATTTTTCCGGGTATATAGAACAAAGGTGAAGGACAAAGTTGGGCCTTTAAAGTTAGGGAGGGGAGAAGTGATAAATGGCAGTGAAGAAATAAGCAGAGTATTGAACAGCTACTTCATATCAGTTTTCACTATAGAAATTCGCGAGGAAATTCCAGAGGTGGAACTGATATTTAATGGAAAGGAAGAAGAGAAATTAAAGAATATCACTATCAGAAAAGAGGATGTTCTTAAGAAGATAAATCAACTAAAGAAGACAAAATCCCCAGGGCCGGATGAAATTTTCCCTCGAGTCTTGAAAGAGTGTAGGGAACAGATTAGCAGACCCCTCGTAAACTTATTTACAAAATCATTAGACACCGTAGTTGTGCCAGCCTTGTGGAAACAGGCAAATGTAGTACCCATATTAAAAAAGGGAGACAGAGCATCAGCTTCAAATTACCGGCCGATCAGTTTGACGTCAGTAGTGGGGAAATTTCTTGAATCGTTTATAGCAGATAACATCCGATCGCATTTAGAGAAAAGCAAATTAATCTACGAGCCTCAACATGGGTTTACAAAGGGAAAATCTTGTCTAACAAATCTGCTGACGTTTTTTAGGAAAGTCTTCGAGGTAGTAGATAATGACGAAAATTTCGATGTTATTTACTTAGACTTTAGCAAAGCATTTGACAGAGTACGGCATCAGAGGATTCTGAGAAAAATTAAGGCTCATGGTGTCGAGGGGAACGTTTTAAATTGGATAAAATCATGGCTCACAGATAGAACGCAGAGGGTCAGCGTAGATGGTGTTAAATCTGAGTGGGGTCGTGTAACCAGTGGGGTTCCCCAAGGGTCAGTACTAGGCCCACTCTTGTTCATAATTGTCAGGTGCCTGAGCGCTCGGGAACTCGCATAGCGTGAGGCATATGTTCACGCCTACATTTCATACAAGCTATTGTAATGAGACAAATCTCACAAGAAGAGAATCACATAAATAAGTAAGAATAGAGAGTAGGAATGTAAAGATAGGAAACTTGGTAGCGTGGCCTGGATGTTATTTACTCAGCGTCAATACGCTTATCTTATCTCGTATGTCAATACACATACATCACTTCTTAAAGGGACAACTTGTTAAACACCTCTTCGATACAACTATTTATTACTTCACTCAATGACATGGACACATCAATATCACTATTATATCGGGGTACTAACACATTATGCTTTACGTTACTTGACACTGACTCTCGGACACACCTGAATGAATACACTTCCCACAGTAGGTAACTCACCCTAGGACGTTCTGACAAGACTCACGTGTACCCTGACGTAGGCCCAGTGAGTGCTGGCTGGGCTGCCTCCTATGGGAGAATCTGCTTAGCTGGCGATGCCGTGGTCTGGTCGGGAGGTCTCCCTCCCGACCTGGGGAGGGGACGTGCGTGACTCTGCTTAGTGAACCGAGTGACGACCCGAACGGGAGAGAGGTGACAGCAACCAGAGTGAGAATCAGTATGACCAGAATCAGGATGATAATGGTACTGCAATCCCCGTGGACGGGACTGTAGGGGCTTTATATGGGGTCGGCCCAGCCGGCTTCTGACCTCCAACAATTAACACTAAACTGGTTTGATCTGGATAGCTGTGTGCAGGTGTGGTCCTGGCCAGGTGTCTTGGCTAGGTGCGGTTTGTAGGTCACCCCTGGCTCACGTCATTAGCAGGCGAGGTCAAGTCCCTTGGGTCGACCTGAGGTGTGTCAACCCGGAATGTGGTGGTACCAAGAGGTCTGTGGTGTACTTGCTGTTATATGCGGCATAATTCTGGGCTGTAAGGTTTGGTCTGACAATCAATCATTACACCTCCCGCCAAGACCAAAGCTTCATCACAGACTGATGCCACATATAGACAGCAACGTCACGTGTGGTGTCAAAGATAATCCCTGGGGCGATAACATTTACAAACAACAATCTCATAAGTGTATGTTTTTCTACTGGCGCTAGTTTGATCTGACAAAGCTCACTATACCTCCCGCCAAGATCAAAGCTTCTATGCCAGGAGAAAAAGGAAACATAGCAAGTGAACATAGAATGAAAAAAAATCCTTCATATCAAGATTTTGTATCCGAGACACTTGCAAATCAAAACAACAACAGGTGTTACATCTCCTTATCAGCCCATGTCAAAATAATAATTCATCTCAGTCAGTAATATGGCTACAACATCGTGTTTCATGAACTCATAGAAACAAGTGAGACTAAAAAAAGACATTCTTTGAAGTAAACATCAACAAAAATCAGAGAAAATACTTCAAAATACACAAAAAATGTTCCTACTTCACATATTAGGGTATTGATATCTTTTTATTATACATCAACAACATCAGTACATTAGTTGGGTCCGGCATAGTTCACGTCTTCCATCCAGCTGGTATCTGAAAAATAGGGGATGGCGGCAGCTCAGCAGCTGTAGTCGGTTGGTCCTTCATCATCGACTTTCTTGTGATGTCAGGACAGCACATCTTCTGTCTTCTTTCTTCACATAGCACATTTTCTGTCTTCTTTCTTCACATAGCACGTCTTTTGTCTTCTTTCTTCACATAGCACATCTTCTGTCTTCTTTCTTCACATACCGCACCTTGTAGGTCGTTTCTCCACACCTTCTGACTTCTTCTCACTTCCTCCTGGTTTCTATACTATTCCAGACGAGTTTTCTGTCCCATCTGCGTTCTTCCTCTACGTTTAGAGCCTCATTTTTCAACGTCTTCAAGATGAATTTTCTGTTCCATCTTCCTTTTTTCTTAGTACATCATCATTTTCATATTCCAGACGAATTTTCTGTTCATCTGCGTTTCTTTATACATCTTCATTTTCATATTCCAGACGATTTTTCTGCTCATCTGCGTTTCTTTATACATCTTCATTTTCATATTCCAGATGAATTTTTCTGCTCCATCTGTATTTCTTCTCTGCAACATCATCATTTTCAACATATTCCAGACGATTTTCTGTTCATATGCCGTCGGCCCCCTCCAGCCGGGATGAAGGCCGGTCCACTGTTTGGGCTGTCGTCTCCTTAGATGACTCGTAAGGCAGGTTCCGCGGACCAGGGCTCGCCCTCCGTGCGTGAGTGTCGGCGAGACCAAAGACCGTCCTGTCTTACACCTTCCACAGTGGTGAATCCCTCCCTGGCTGGGCTCACCAGGGTTCGTTGTGTGGCGATTCATTCCACACTCCTTAACTTCCTAAAGTAGAAAAATATAACATCTTCTTAATCCTAGACCAAGGGAGGACTTGAAAGAAGTGGCGTGGTGTGTGGTGGGTTTCGTGCTGCCTTCATCAAGCTGCATTCATCAAGCTGCTTTCATCATGCTGGTTCTTCTCTGCTCGTATGTACTGTGGTTGACGTCCGGCTGGCCATGGGTGGTACTGTGTGTGACATTTGACAGAGAAACAATCCTAAAGGGGTGATGGATTAGTTGGAAGTGCATTCGCAAAAAAAATGTTCACTTCAAAAGATTCAAACTATCACTGTACTGAACACTAAGGGGAAGAAGCGTGAGTATTACGTTAAGTGCGCTGCCACCATTGTAATGAGACAAATCTCACAAGAAGAGAATTACATATATAAGTAGGAAGTATAGAGAGTAGGCCTGTATGTTATTTACTCAGCGTCACTACGCTTATCTTATCTCGTATGTCAATACACATACATCACTTCTTAAAGGGACAACTTGTTAAACACTTCTTTTATACAACTATTTATTACTTCACTCAATGACATGAACACATTAATATCACTATTATATCGGGGTACTAACACATTATGCTTTACGTTACTTGACACTGACTCTCGGACACACCTGAATGAATACACTTCCCACAGTAGGTGACTCACCCTAGGACGTTCTGACAAGACTCACGTGTACCCTGACGTAGGCCCAGTGAGTGCTGGCTGGGCTGCCTCCTATGGGAGAATCTGCTTAGCTGGCGATGCCGTGGTCTGGTCGGGAGGTCTCCCTCCCGACCTGGGGAGGGGACGTGCGTGACTCTCGCTAGTGAACCGAGTGACGACCCGAACGGGAGAGAGGTGACAGCAACCAGAGTGAGAATCAGTATGACCAGAATCAGGATGATAATGGTACTGCAATCCACGTGGACGGGACTGTAGGGCCTTTATATGGGGTCGGCCCAGCCGGCTTCTGACCTCTAACAATTAACACTTAACTGGTTTGATCTGGATAGCTGTGTGCAGGTGTGGTCCTGGCCAGGTGTCTTGGCTAGGTGCGGTTTGTAGGTCACCCGGCTCACGTCATTAGCGGGCGAGGTCAAGTCCCTTGGGTCGACCTGAGGTGTGTCAACCCGGAATGTGGTGGTACCAAGAGGTCTGTGGTGTACTTGCTGTTATATGCGGCATAATTCTGGGCTGTAAGGTTTGGTCTGACAATCACTCATTACACCTCCCGCCAAGACCAAAGCTTCATCACAGACTGATGCCACATATAGACAGCAACGTCACGTGTGGTGTCAAAGATAATCCCTGGGGGCGATAACATTTACAAACAACAATCTCATAAGTGTATGTTTTTCTACTGGCGCTAGTTTGATCTGACAAAGCTCACTATACTATTAATAAATTGTTAATTGTACTTATTATATTATTATTGTTCTTAGTTACTTAGGTTAATTGTATATTTTTGTATGTTATTTATATGCATAATTGTCTTACTCTTAAGTCAACTCAAGAGTAATATTAATTAATTATATAAAATATCCAGCAAATGTCCTGAATCACGTGATATGAGACGCTCTCCTCCCCGCGTGGGCACGCTTCCGCAGTAGCGAAAACCCGTGGCATAGGTTAGACGTGTCCATTCGTTCTCTAGCCTTGACCCTTGTCTAGTGCTTTATCCAGTCTTCTGCAATGCCCTAGGGGTATCAGGTATTAGTGACACGTTTAGTTAGGCCTAGGAAGAGATCCTGGTGGTAAGGTATCTCATGTTTGGTTGGGATAATCATTTTGTAGTGATTGTTGTATATATATATTTCGTATGTCTGTGTAATATAGTAATGTTAAGTAATATTTGTTTGGTCTAACTCCTTACAGCATATTTTCGCCCTTCCGGCATCACTCTTATTTTATTATACACTTACTTATTCCCTTAAATTCATGTTTGCTAGTCATTACTCCCTTTAGAACATAATTTGAATTAATTAATTATCTTCCCTTTTGTGATTCACTTATTTCAACTGTTCTTACTTTTTCAAGTACATTTAGTTGAGTATGTTTTTGGTGAGGATAATTATTGCCGTGTTCCCTATTTGTTCCTTTATTTGTTAATAACTGGGGTAGGATTCACTCCCCAAGTATAAAGGGTAGTGGGATCGCGACAATAATCTACATAAACGATCTAGATACTGGGATCAGCAGTGACATAAGCAAGTTTGTGGATGACAACAAAATAGGGCGGCAGATTAATTCAGGGCAGGATGCAAATGCATTACAGGAGGATCTAAATAAACTGCAGGGGTGGTCTGAAAAATGGCAAATGAAATTCAACACCAGCAAGTGCAGCATATTTAATATTGGAAGAACAAATACTGTCAATGGATATAGCCTTAACAACATTAACCTAGAGAAGTCGACTTGTGAAAGAGACCTAGGGGTATTTGTAAGCCCGGACCTACGGCCTAAAAAACAGTGCGTTAATGTTCGAAATAAGGCGAACAGAGTATTGGGTTTTATATCTAGAAGTGTAAGTAATAAGAGTGCAGAGGTCATATTGCAACTATATCTTGCGCTAGTCAGGCCGCACCTCGATTATGCGGTTCAGCTCTGGTGCCCTTATTATAGAATGGATACCAATTCACTAGAGTCGGTGCAGAGAAGAATGACGAAAATGATTCCGGGACTTAGAAACCTTCCACATCAGGATAGGTTAAAAAACTAAACTTGCATTCCCAAGAAAGACGAAGAGTGCGGGGAGATAAGAAAGAAGTATTTAAGTGGGTGAAAGGAATCAATAAAGGGGAAATAGATAAAGTTCTTATAATATCCGAGCAGGATAGGACTCGCAGCAACGGATTTAAGTTGGATAAGTTTAGGTTTAGGAGGGAGATAGGAAGGAACTGGTTCACAAATTGGGTGGTGGACGAGTGGAACAAGCTTAGCAACTATGTAGTGAGTGCTGGAACGCTAGAAAGTTTCAAAAGGAGACTGGATAGATTCATGGATGATAGAGAGTGGTAGTAACTCTCGACAGGAGCTGCCATGCACAGGCCAACCGGCCTATTGCAGACTTCTTATTTTCTTATGTTCTTATGTTAGGTCTAACGTTACTCGACACTGACTCTCGGATACAACATGAATGAATACACTTCCCACAGTAGGAAATTCACCCTTGGGATAGTTCTGACAAGACTCACGTGTACCCTGACGTAGGCCCAGTGGGTGCTTGGCTGGGCTGAACTCCTATGGGAGGCTTCTGCTTTGCTGGGGTCTGGTCGGGAAGTCCCCCTCCCGACCTGGGGAGAGGACGAGTGTGACCCTGAGAATCTCCAGAGTAATGAGCGTCTCCTCAAAAGGTTTGAATGACAGCCTGGATCAGAATGAAAATCAAAATCAGAATGATCGTGGACGGGACTGTAAGCCCTACAGTGTAGGGCCTTTATATAGGGTCGGCCCAGCCGGCTTTTGACCTCTAGCCAACTATCACTAAACTGGTTAGATCTGGACAGGTGCTTGCCCAGGGGAGGTCATGTCCCAGGACAATAGTGCTTTGTAATTATTACCGCCCGGGTGGGTCTTGGCCAGGTGTGGTTTCCTTAACACGGTTATATCGTAGGGTTACGCAAGTACTTAGGCAGGGGTCAGATCTTGACCTGCAGTGTGTCAACCTGGCATGTGGTGGTACCACGAGGTCTGTAGTGTACTCGCTGTTATATGTGATGTAATTCTGGGCTGTAAGCCTTGGTCTGATATTCAATCATTACAGATGACTGTGATGAACCGGTGTTGGATGAGTGTGATGAGCCGGTGTTGGATGAGTGTGATGAGCCGGTGTTGGATGACTGTGATGTACCGGTGTTGGATGACTGTGATGAACCGGTGTTGGATGACTGTAATAAACCAGTGTTGGATAACTGTGATGAACGGTATGGATCAAGGAGAGGAAAGGGCAGTTGTACAAACCCTGCCCACAGGTAAGGTCGTGGTAGTTGGTGACAGATAGGTGAGGTTTATGGATTGGGCTTTTTGTGCGAGAGATAGGAAACGTAGGACTAGGGTGTGTTTTCCTGGGGCTGGGATAGGGCATGTATCCGAGAGGTTAGACAGGGTTTTGTCAGGGGAGGGTACCAAATCCAGTAGTGTGTCTTAGTGTGGGAGGAAACGACATAGGTAAGGTTAGGAGTGAGGAACTTTTCAAGTGGTATTGGGAGGCGCTGGGGAAGATTAGAGATAGGGGAGGGATCCCGATAGTATGTGGTGTCTTGCCTAGAAGAGGGGTTGGTCGTGAATGGCTGTCCAAGGCAATTGCTATATATTGCCGACTGGAAAAACATTGTGCAAACAATGGTTGGGCATTCATTGATAACTGGCAACGATTCTATGACAACGACTACTTGTACTGTCGCGACGGAGTACACTTGTCTCGTGAGGGGGTAAAGACGTTGTCTGCATCCCTGGAGCGTGAAATTGTCACTCCGAAGGGGGGGTTTCGCCAGTAGAGAGGGGTCGGGGAAAGTGGGAGTCAAAAAACAAGCAGGTCCTGGGAAGTAAAATTCGTTGCTCAGGACAAGGGGTAAAACAGGACCAGGGAAGAGTAGGTTTAAATGTATACTATACAAACAGTAGGGGCAGTTCAAAAGATATCAAAGTCTTTAAACTGCCAAGGGAACATATGGGCACGGGGGTGGAGGAGACTGCAGTGGGAGCGGATAAACAAAGTGAAAGACTACAGGGAAATAGTGTTAGGAATGATGACAAAACTAAATTAGACAGGGAGTTTAAAAATACACGCGGTAAGGGGAGGACTCAGAACACGACTAACTTAAATGTATACTACACGAAGAGTAGAAGTATGAGAAACAAAATGGATGATATTAGGGCCTTGGTATGTACCGAAAAAATCGATATAATTGCATTCACTGAAACATGGATCAACCTAGACACACGTGAGTTACCAGTCGAATACAAAATTGCGGGTTACAAACTGTTCCATACCGATAGGCAGACCAGGAAAGGAGGCGGAGTAGCAATCTATGTTAGGGATAATCTGAAGTGTGAAATAAATAAGGAAATAAAAACTGAGAGGAATACAGAAACAATTTGGTTAGAATTAAGCGACGGCCGGGAAAAATTCATCACAGGAGTAATATATAGACCCCCCAATCTTGATAGCGTCAATGAGCGACTTATCTGGGATGAAATGCGCAGGGCTTCCATACACAAAAAAGATTGTAAAGTAGGCGACTTTAACCTTGGCCAAATAGATTGGACTGACCTTACGGGTAACTCAGAATCACAGGATTTTTTTGAGACGATCCAGGACTGTTTCCTAAGTCAACATATAACCGAACCCACACGGGGTAATAATATACTGGACTTAGTTCTGTCGAACAGAGAAAACCTAATTAGCAATGTCGAGGTAGGGAACAAACTTGCAAACAGCGATCACAAAGAAATTCGATTCCAGTTAGATTTTCAGGGCAGACGTAAGGAAAATTCCACTAAAGTACCAGATTTCAGAAGGGCAAACTTTGACAGTTTAAAGAGGCAGCTGAGAGAGGAGGGTGTCGCGCTTGGCAGTGAACCTGACAGATGACACGGACCTGATAACGAGATCTGAGATTGCCGAGTTCCACGACAATTTAAATAGTGAGTTACTTAATGCACAAAGGCAGAACATACCATACAAAAAATTTAGATCAGACAACAATGACCCTAAATGGATAAATAATTATTTAAAGAACATCATTGGCCAAAGGAAGGCTATAGGTAGAAGGATAATTCGTGGCGAAATTCACCTCCGGGACTATTATAGGGTATTGGCGAGTAGGGTTAAAACCGAGATAAGGAAAGCAAAGAGGAATAATGAGGTAAGGATAGCAAGGGAGGCAAAGACAAACCCCAAAGGATTTTACCAAACGCATCAAACTAAAACACGAGAAAAGATTGGACCAATACGGTCAGACTTCGGCGAGCTCACTGATAACGACGGAGAAATGAGCAATAATTTGAATAAATATTTTTCAACAGTTTTCACCACCGAAAATTTAAACATGATACCCGAGGCACCGACTCTATTCAGAGATAGTGAAGAAAACAAATTAAGTGAGATAGTAGTGACTAGTAACGATGTTATTAAGCAAATAGATAAACTAAAGCCAAATAAGTCACCTGGTCCCGATGAGATATTTGCCAGAGTATTAAAGGAATGTAAGGAAGAGCTCAGTATGCCCTTAGCAAAGTTGTTTAACATGACATTAAAAACAGGTGTAGTACCAGAATCCTGGAGGATAGAGAATGTAATACCGATTTTCAAGAAGGGGGATAAATCACTATCCTCTAACTACCGCCCAATCAGTCTAACATCAATAGTAGGCAAATTACTGGAAGCAATCATTTCAAACTCTATTCGAAATCACCTGGAGAAGCACGGATTGATCAATGATTCCCAGCATGGCTTCACAAGCGGACGTTCTTGCCTAACTAATCTATTAACATTCTTTTCATCAGTTTTCGAATAGGTGGACGAGGGGCACAATTATGATGTGGTATATCTCGACTTTAGCAAAGCCTTCGAACAGTCCCCCACGAAAGACTAATTAGAAAGGTAGAAGCTCATGGCATCAAAGGTGACATCCTTAAATGGATTAGGGCGTGGCTACAGGACAGGAATCAGCGAGTGAGCATTAACGGCACTAAGTCCCATTGGAGCAACGTCACAAGTGGAGTTCCCCAAGGCTCAGTACTTGGACCATTATTATTTATTATATACATAAACGACATAGATATCGGCATTGACAGCAACATAAGTAAATTTGCTGATGACACTAAAATAGGACGTGTTATCAAATCTGACGAGGACTCAGCAAAACTACAGGAAGATCTAAACAAATTTTTTGAATGGTCTGAAAAATGGCAGATGAAATTCAACGTGGACAAATGTAAAGTACTCAGTATAGGAGATGTAAACAGTGAAACCAGATACCAGATGAACAACGATGCCATAGAGAAATCTGACAGCGAGAGAGATTTAGGAGTAATGATAAGTAGGAACCTTAAGCCAAGTAAACAATGTGTTTTTGCTCGTAACAAGGCTAATAAAGTACTTGGGTTCATACAAAGGAGTGTTAGTTACAAGACTAACGAGGTCATCCTAAAACTGTATCTTGCTCTTGTGAGACCACACCTGGATTACGCAGTTCAGTTCTGGTCACCGTATTACAGAATGGATATAGAATCCTTGGAAAGAATTCAGAAGAGAATGACAAGACTAATCCCGGGCATTAGGAACCTTGAGTATAGAGACAGGTTAAAGCATCTTAATTTGCACTCCCTTGAGAGACGTAGAGCGAGGGGCGACCTGATAGAGGTGTATAAGTGGAAGGCAGGGCTAAACAAAGGGACATTACAAAGGTACTCAAACTATCCAACCAGGAGCGAACTCGTAACAATGGTTTTAAATTAGACAAATTTAGATTTAGGCGTGAAATAGGTAAACACTGGTTTGGAAACAGAGTATTGGATGAATGGAACAAGTTACCAAATATCATCATTAACTCGAATACGCTGAATTGCTTCAAACATAGATTGGATGCTCATATGAGCAATAGGGGTTGGGTGTAAACGGGACTGCCCAGTATGGGCCAATAGGCCCGCTGCAGTTTCCTCCTTTCTTATGTTCTTATGTTCTTATGACTGTGATAAACCAGTGTTGGATAATTGTGATGATCCGGTGTTGGATGACTGTGGTAAGTCAGTGTTGGATAACTATGATGAACCGGTGTTGGATGACTGTGATGAACCAGTGTGGGATGACTGTGATGAACCGGTGTTGGATGACTGTGATAAACCAGTGTTGGATGACTGTGATGAACCGGTTTTAGATGACTGTGATAAACCAGTGTTGGATAGTTGTGATGATCCGGTGTTGGATGACTGTGGTAAACCAGTGTTGGATGACTGTGATGAACCGGTGTTGAATGACTGTGATAACACAAGAAGAACATTAGAAAATAAGGAGTCTGCAATAGGCCGGTTGGCCTGTGCAAGGCAGCTCCTGTCGAGAGTTACTACCACTCTCTATCATCCATGAATCTATCCAGCCTCCTTTTGAAACTTTCCAGCGTTCCAGCACTTCCTACAAAGTTGCTAAGCTTGTTCCACTCGTCCACCACCCTATTTGTAAACCAGTTCCTTCCTATCTCCCTCCTAAACCTAAACTTATCCAACTTAAATCCGTTGTTCCGAGTCCTATCCTGCTCGGGTATTATAAGAACTTTATCTATATCACCTTTAATGATTTCTTTCACCCACTTAAATACTTCTATCATATCACCCCGCACTCTTCGTCTTTCTAGGGAATGGAAGTATAGTTTCTTTAACCTATCCTGATATGGAAGGTTTCTAAGTCCCGGAATCATTTTCGTCATTCTTCGCTGCACCGACTCTAGTGAATTGATATCCATTCTATAATAAGGGCACCAGAACTGAACCGCATAATCGAGGTGCGGCCTGACTAGCGCAAGATATAGTTGCAATAAGACCTCTGCACTCTTATTACTTACACTTCTAGATATAAAACTGAACTACAATTCCATGATCTGTAAAAGCAACAATCCACGCGTGAGTAACTTCCCATCTTTACTTTTTCACCACCTGGACTACTCAAAACACATCTTTCACCCCCACCGAGTCCAGGACTACTTGTAGAAGTTGTGAGTACAGTCTGAAGACGACAATCTCTTGATGTTATATGGGGAAGAAGATAGTTTTATCCTCAAGAGTATTGTTTATATATCATTGTAAAACTCATTAGCTTGGTCCCAGTAATGCCAATCGTAACCTTGAACCACTGAACAGAAGAGTGATTGTATTTGCCTGAGTGACCCTTAACACCGTCTAATACAATTGTATGTTTCAAAGTAAAGAACACCTAGAATACTTCGGGTGTATGGCAACACTTCAAATTCCGTGCCAAAACTGTGTGAACACTATCACTAGTGAGCGAGGAGGAAAAATGGCGGATTATTCGGCAGGCAAAAAACTTAGCAAGGAGCGAGGCATCTCAGGGTGTATTCATTCACCCAGATCACATGGTAATGCAGAGGAAACAGCACAAGAAGCTCCTGCAGAACTTGAAGCAGAAGAGGGAGGAGTCAAGGAGGAACGGGGACGGGTGTGCAGGTGTTATATTCAGGGGGAGGGTAGTGGAAGCAAGTGTGCAGACACAGGGCCAGGGGGCAGCAGCACACCCTCCACCCGCTCTACACCCCACCCGGGAGGTGGCACCAGCTCCGCTTTCCAGGCAGGAGGAGGCGAGCGCCGTGTAAACAATGACATTTCTAACCACACCCTGCAAAATACAGTGTACTTAGAAAATGCTGCAGCTTCTGAGAATGGGGGCGGGGGGGGGGGGGGTACAACTAAGTGCAGAGACGCTACCGAGAACAAATTCTGGCTTGAATGTCAGAGAGGAGTTTGAAACACTACTGAAAGTACACCAACCAGATATTGTAGGAGTTGTAGAACTGTTGTACAAGAACAGGAGAATCGACCCAGAGGAATGTGAGTTCAGTATTGCTTGATATGACTCATTTAAGAACCTTTCTCAGAAATTTGCAAGAGGGGTGTGGTTATCTATGCTAGGCAAGACCTTAGAGCCAGCCAGGAGAGGATACAGGAAGAGGATGTTATCGCCCCTGGCTTTATCGTTGGTGTCAACAACCATGTGCCTCCCCCACCCCACACGCGGCTTGTTACCACACAAGATGTCGCGACTGGGGGGGGGGGGGGGGCGGTGTTTACCACCGGGAGTGTCATCGCCACTAGCGTGAGCGCTGAGAGGGTTTTTTTTTTTTTTTTATTATTATTATTGGGCACCCTCCTACATCCTTTGTGTAAGGTGAAGCGCAGAAGCGTTTACAGCGCCCAACAGGGAAGCCTGCTAAGTTCATGCTTGCCTTTATGTCTCATGAGTTAAGGGCGCGTCATGGATCTCATGACACAGATCGCCCTCTCGAGTGATGCCCCCTCCCCCACCAAGCGACCTGTTACCTCGACAGATGTGGCAGCTGGGGGGGGGGGGCGGTGTTTACCACCGGGAGTGTCATCGCCACTGGCATAAGTGCTGGCATCGCCGGGAGTTGGGGGAGGGCGGTGTTTACCACCGGGAGTGTCATCGCCACTGGAGTAAGTGCTGGCATCGCTGGGAGTGTTTTCATCGCTGGCGTCAACACTAGTGTCAGTGCTGACGTTTTTGCTGCCTTACCCGAACAAAGATTAGGGGCTGAGCGGTGTTTACGGCGGCGTGGCCACCTGGGCTCTTTACCACCAGGAGTGTCATCGCTACTGGCGTAAGTGCTGGCATCGCCGGGAGTTGGGGGGGGGGGGGGCGGTGTTTACCGCCGGGAGTGTCATCGCCACTGGCGTAAGTGCTGGCATCGCTGGGAGTGTTTTCATCGCTGGCGTCAACACTAGTGTCAGTGCTGACGTTTTTGCTGCCTTACCCGAACAAAGATTAGGGGGTGGGCGGTGTTTACGGAGAAGAGATCATGACTCTGCTAATGTATGGTTTAAAAGGCGGCTTGGCCACCTGGACTCTAGGAGATTGCCCCCTCAAGTGATGCTGTGAGGATCAACACTCTGTTGGCAGTGGTGAACAACAACTCCCAATCCTGGCCGAGTTTTGTACTGGAACAATTTACACAGAACTATCTTCCCTTGGAACACCATACTGGTTCGCATTGACCCGCACTTGTAAGTACAGCCAAAGTGATGACATACCCCTCAGTACTGAAATATTGTGAACTAATTATGCCCACTCGTTCCTGCTTTATCTGGAGCAATAATACAACGCGGAATGAAGAGTAGCTAAGATTAATAGAGTTATGAACTTTGTATCATGTCATTATGCTCAATAATCACTTATAATTAAGATAAATTGTGTGAGACTAACTAATTATGTATCAGATATATCACCATGAAATACTAATGAACGCCTTGATATCTGCAGGTTTTGACCACATCAATAAATATTGAATGCGTCAAAAGACGGGTTTTAATCATTCCCTTCGACTTGCCCGTCACCTGAACGTCCTTAACTAAGGCGTTTACAAGGATGTTTTTGAAGAGTCCAAGTGGTGTAAAATTAAATTAAAGGGAGGGGACTTACTTATCGTAGGGTGTATCTACAGATCCCCAAACTGTGGCCCACTAAATCAAAGGAACTTAAGAGCCTTAATAGACAATGCGGCGATGCTCAACCCCAGCCACCTCCTTATCATGGGGGACTTTAACTATGGCGACATCGACTGGAAAAACGAGTTCACCCCAAATGACTTGAATAACCCTGCTACTCTTTTTGTAGAAACTCTGAGAGATAATTTTCTGTTCCAACATGTTAGAGACTCGACACATTACAGAGGGGAGCAGACACCCAAGCCACTTGACCTCATCATAACAAACGAGGAGGGTATGGTGGCCAAACTGGAACACCTTGCCCCAGTTGGCACCAGTCACCATATAGTGTTGTCATTCAAATTTAACTGTTACCTAGTTCAGGATAAGGCCAGGCTAAGGTACAAATATTACAAGGGAAATTACAACGGGATGAGGGAAGAGAGGAGAGGTATCAACTGGCCTGACTCATTAAGGTGCAGGAACGCAGACACTACGCTGAATATCATAATCAGTAAAGTGACCCATTTGATCGATAAATATATACCCAAGACCAAACCCAGTACCTCTAGGAATGCGAGGGGATCCCTACACATGAACCACACGTTTTTGTCGAAAGTGTTAAGAAGAAAACCCAGAAATTCAAGACGTGGGTTGGGTCAAACGATGAGCAGGACAGGAGGATGTATGCAAGAGTCAGAAACCAAGCAAAGATAGAGTGTAGAAGGGCTGAAAAGGAGTTCCAGAGGCTGGTTGCAAGCGAGGTCAAGTTAAACCCAAAGGCGTTTGACCGCTATGCAAAGTCGAAACTAAAAACGCGAGTAGGAGTATCAGACCGGAGGCTTGAAGATGGTAGTTACGCAGATTCTGTCCAGGATAAAGTGGAGGCATTGAACAGCTTCTTTTCCTCGGTGTTCCCAAGAGAGGATGCAATTAACCTTCCTGCGTTTGAGGACAGACAGTTCGACACAGCACTGTGTTCACAGAAGAGGGTATTAGAAATAAACTGTCCAGACTAAAGGTCCATAAAAGTCCCGGACCTGACATGGTGCATCCTAGAGTGCTAAGAGAGTTGTGCAACGAGCTTGCCGAGCCCCTGAAGATCCTGCTTTGTAAATGCCTGGATGAACAAAAGGTCCCCAGTGAATGGAAAGTGGCTTATGCGAGTCTTATCGTCACTCCACGAACAGCTATAGACCGGTGAGCCTGACCAGCATAATATGTAAAGTACTTGAGAGTATTATCAGAGATGCCTCAATGGATAATCTACTACGAAACAACCTTGTAAAGGATTACCAACACGGTTTTATGCCGGGGCGCTCCTGCTTAACACAACTGCTCAAGGTATTGGATATTTGGACACATATTCTGGAACGGGGTTGTAATATCGACAATATTTACCTATATTTTGCCAAGGCTTTCGACAGTGTACCCCATGAAAGGCTGAAAATCAACCTGGAAGGGTACGGAATTCGGGGAAATGTCCTAGCGTGGATAGAAGACTTTCTACATGACCGCAAGCAGTGTGTGGTGATTAATGGCACGAAATCATCATCTGTACCTGTCACAAGTGGGGTACCACAGGGCAGTGTATTGGGCCTGCTGTTGTTTGTTTGATTCATAAGTGACATGCCTGACGTTGTGCACTCCTCCATACAAATGTTTGCCGATGACGCCAAGTTATTTCGGGAAATCAAGAACCAAGCGGACTGTGAAGAGCTACAGAAGGACCTCTGTGGGCTCCAAGAATGGTCGAAGAAATGGCTGCTGAGATTGAATGTCACGAAGTGTAAGAGGATGCACCTGGGGCGTACCAACGGTATCATATGTCCCAACGGGATGAAGAAACTGCACTATTTGAGACAATGTGGGAAGACCTAGGTGTGTAAGTTGACAATGAGCTGAAGTTCTCGGGCCATTGCGAGGAGAAGGTAAATCAGGCAAATAAATTATTGGGTCTTATAAGAAGGTCGTTCAGATGTCTAAACGGTCCGTCCCTCGTAACAATCTTCAAGAATGAAGTGCTTCCCCATCTGGAGTACTGTCACCCGTCCGGTCCCCGAAATATGATAGGGACTGTCAGCTGGTTGAAAATGTTCAAAAGAGAGCCACCAGACTGGTGCCTGCACTTCGGCACCTCAGCTAACCTGAGAGATTGGAGCGCCTGAACTTGCCTAGCTTATACTACAGGCGGGCAAGGGGTGACCTAATTGAGGTGTATAAGCATTTCAAGGGGCACTACTCAGTCGAGTGTCCTTACTTGGAGCTGGTGGACGCTCGCCCCTCAAGGGGTCACAGCTCAAGATTGAAAAAGCCGCAAGTCCAGAAAACTGTGAGGGCAAACTTTTTCGGAGTGAGGGTTGTAAACTCTTGGAACAATCTACCAGAGAGTGTTGTGACGGCACCGAGAGTGAGCTCTTTCAAGACAAGACTTTACCAACGCTGGAGCGGTTCAGGTACATTCAGGAGCCGGTGCATACCAGTACTTGAGTTTCAGTGCGTAACAGAGACGTAACCGATCGCCCAGCGGCTAACGAGCCGATCAGTGGTGAAGAGAAAGAAACATCAATCAACTAAGAGAATGCAGCGCACGGACCGGGGCTGCTGCCTCTGAAATGGTGCTGACTAAATACATGTAAAGAACATTCTAGAATCTGAAATACTCGTTATAAAGAACTCATATATATATATATATATATATATATACAATCAACGACCTCACCAGCAAGGAATCAAACCCTCGACCTACTGGGTGTGACTAGGGAACGCTTACCGGCTAGGCCACAAGGACACTAAAAGCAGTTCTAGACTCTGTTATATTTCACACAAAGCCTGTTCATCGAGCTGATGGCGCCGTGAACCTCATTGGGAAACTGCCCGTGCCTCGTATGTGGTGTCAGTAGCATTTTACCGAATCCAGCTGGTATGAAACGCGAGGTACATATATATACTTCATTTTTAGTCCATTTAACACGCGGACTTTGAACATACAATCAACGACCTCACCAGCAAGGAATCGAACCCTCGACCTACTGGGTGTGACTAGGGAACGCTTACCGGCTAGGCCACAAGGACACTAAAAGCAGTTCTAGACTCTGTTATATTTCACACAAAGCCTGTTCATCGAGCTGATGGCGCCGTGAACCTCATTGGGAAACTGCCCGTGCCTCGTATGTGGTGTCAGTAGCATTTTACCGAATCCAGCTGGTATGAAACGCGAGGTACATATATATACTTCATTTTTAGTCCATTTAACACGCGGACTTTGAACATACAATCAACGACCTCACCAGCAAGGAATCGAACCCTCGACCTACTGGGTGTGACTAGGGAACGCTTACCGGCTAGGCCACAAGGACACTAAAAGCAGTTCTAGACTCTGTTATATTCCACACAAAGCCTGTTCATCGAGCTGATGGCGCCGTGAACCTCATTGGGAAACTGCCCGTGCCTCGTATGTGGTGTCAGTAGCATTTTACCGAATCCAGCTGGTATGAAACGCGAGGTACATATATATACTTCATTTTTAGTCCATTTAACACGCGGACTTTGAACATACAGCTCGATGAACAGGCTTTGTGTGAAATATAACAGAGTCTAGAACTGCTTTTAGTGTCCTTGTGGCCTAGCCGGTAAGCGTTCCCTAGTCACACCCAGTAGGTCGAGGGTTCGATTCCTTGCTGGTGAGGTCGTTGATTGTATGTTCAAAGTCCGCGTGTTAAATGGACTAAAAATGAAGTATATATATATATATATATATATATATAAATATTCAGAAATTTCAGAGTAATTTCGAATGCCCCGCCATTAGCGGTACTGAGCGTTCAAGGTCGTCTGAGGGAAGAGAGCGCTCCCCGCACATAGTGGGAGATTGCGGAACTAGGCCTATATGATATTAAATGTAATTTACCGGATTAATAATGATGCGATTCATGAAGTTAAGGGACTATAATTGAATTTGAAATTATTATAGATCGTTTAGCAGTCTGAATAATGTTAAAGGGTGTCCCAAGGAGTTATTAGTTAGGCGGAAAATAGGTCACGTAGGCCTAAGCTAACGCCTTGAGAGGACACGAAGCGGGCTCTCTCTCAGTCCCGGATAGCACTCACACGAACAAGACGTCCCTGCGCGTCTGTCCCAGAAATAGTCACGTGGCCTAGTCACCTGTGCTGAAATATTGCAGTATAACAAGTAAGTCTCATTCGATCTCAGACAGGGTTAGATAGGGCAGTGATAAAGTAAACTAGAGCTAACAGTGAGTTCATTTCAGGGTTTCCGTGAGAACCCACTTGACTGAAGTTGACTGGAGTTGACCTGAGATTGACTGCCGTTTGAGACTGCCGTTGAGGATTGAGGGTGGCGATTGTCGCCATTGGACCGATCAAAGTAGGCCTGTCACTGTTTAGCGGGGTAGCAAAGGATCTCTTGAGTGAACGAGTGCTCCCGACAACTAAACGACACGGGACGCTAAAGCTTCTCTCAACTGTACAAGGTCTGATTGGCCCACTCCCGTCCGCTTTATGGACGCACTGGGAGTACACTGAGGCTATCTGAGTAGACTAATGGTCACACACTGAGACCGTGAGTCTAGGTCTCTAGGAGATACCTGGAGGAACATTTTCCCTCCCTTATTACGGGTGTAATGTAATAGTTTCTAGATAATTTTGATAATATTGTTTTGAATGTTTGTGCCATCAAGTGGAACCAGAGTGATACTGTGATTTGATTCTTTTAATGCCTCTGATTGTTCTTCATAATTCTGATCTCAGGTATAACCTTGTTCCCCAGAGTAGTGGTTAGGTTAGGTTAGGAAGTGTGCATCTGTTGGGGTGCTATAATTTTGTTGAGTGCCCTTAAGGCCTATTCATTGTAGAGTATTTAATTTCATATTTTATTACCATTTCCTTAGTGACTGATATAATTTTGTTGAGTGCCCTTAAGGCCTATTCATTGTAGAGTATTTAATTTCATGTTTTATTACCATTTCCTCAGTGACTGATATAATTTTGTTGAGTGCCCTTAAGGCCTATTCATTGTAGAGTATTTAATTTCTCATTTTTATTACCATTCCTCAGTGACATATAATCTTGTTGAGTGCCCTTAAGGCCTATTCATTGTAGAGTAGTTAATTTCTTTTTTTGGTACCTAAGTGACTGATATTATTGTGTGAAAGCCTTTAAGGCCTGTTTCATGTGTGCACGGAACAGTTCTTAATACTTCAAAGTTATTGTTGCCTGAGGTTCTAATAATTTTTATATCATGTATAACTTTTATTCCCCAGAGTAGTGTTTTAAGTTCAAGTTAAGAGGTGCGCATATTGGTGTACCATTATTGGATTGTGTTTGTAGTGTTGGAGGGAATATAAGTGTCTAAATGTAACAGTGTGTCTCATTCATCCCAGTCACAGATGCTATCCTTCCACGGGTCACGGACAATTTATTTTGTTTAGTAGTTTTAAGTGTTCTTGTGCTGGTTCGGGATTTTTCTCAAAGGGGCGCTTCCACTGCCATTACCATCTATTAATTTTAAATAAACCCCAAGTCAAGTGAGAAATTAAAGTCCAGTAAATTCCGACCGGTTACATATATATATATATATAAGATATGTGTGTCAGAGGGAGAACAATACAGTACACAGAAAAGATGGTCGTCACCAAGCATGACTTACCACAACACCTAAGAGACAGTCCCCAGAAGTATGAATGGATGAATAAAGGCTAGTGACAGGCGAAGAAGGTTCAGAGGAAGGATAAAGGCAGGATGAAAGTGAATTTTAGGAGAAAAAGGATGCAGTGGCTGAGACACCGCTTCCGTGAGGGAGGCAAGCTGTGTTCTGATTGGTGACTGGCCAGGCTCGGCAGCAGAGAGTGGGTGGCGCCAAGTCGTCGCGCTGGGCAACGTTATTGTTCTTTTCTTCACTGTTGTGTGTTGAGGTAATTTAGTATAGTTTTGTGTGTATGGTGCCTAGTGCGGTGTGTAGTGTAATGTGCCGTGAGGTGTGTGTCGTATGGTGTGTGTGTCGTGTGGTGTGTGTGTGTGTGTCGTGTGGTGTGTGTGTGTCGTGTGGTGTGTGTGTGTGTGTGTCGTGTGGTGTGTGTGTGTCGTGTGGAGTGTGTCGTGTGGTGTGTGTCGTGTGGTGTGTAGTGTAATGTGTCGTGTGGTGTGTAGTGTAATGTGTCGTGTGGTGTGTGTCGTGTGGTGTGTAGTGTAATGTGTCGTGTGGTGTGTAGTGTAATGTGCCGTGTGGTGTGTGTCGTATGGTGTGTGTGTCGTGTGGTGTGTGCCGTGTGGTGTGTGTGTGTCGTGTGGTGTGTGTGTGTGTGTGGTGTGTGTGTGTGGTGTGTGTCGTGTGGTGTGTGTCGTGTGGTGTGTCGTGTGGTGTGTAGTGTAATGTGTCGTGTGGTGTGTGTGTGTGCCGTGTGGTGTGTGTCGTGTGGTGTGTGTGTGTGTGTGTGTGCCGTGTGGTGTGTGCCGTGTGGTGTGTGTCGTGTGGTGTGTAGTGTAATGTGTGGTGTGGTGAGTCGTGTAATATGTCGTGTGGTGTGTGTCGTGTGGTGAGTCGTGTAATATGTCGTGTGGTGTGTGTCGTGTGGTGTGTGTGTGTGTGTGTGCCGTGTGGTGTGTGTCGTGTGGTGTGTGTGGTGTGTGTGTGTGTGGTGTGTGGTGTGTGTGTGTGGTGTGTGTGTGTGTGGTGTGTGTGTGTGTGCCGTGTGGTGTGTGTGGTGTGTGTGTGTGTGGTGTGTGTGTGTGCCGTGTGGTGTGTGTCGTGTGGTGTGTAGTGTAATGTGTCGTGTGGTACGTGTGGTGTGTGTGTGCAGTATAGCGCGTTTAGTATAGTGTTGCGTGGTGTGTCGTGTTAAAGATAAAATGTTCGCTGAGATGTCATCACCCGAGCTAAGCGTGGCTCAGACACGTGTGAAACAGACCTCGAGGCAACTAGCCTCCAGAAGGGGTTTCAACACCAAACGATTGGAGGATCAAGGGGAGATAACGCTTTCAGAGAGCAGTTCGACGAGAGGCTGATAAATCCAAAAACAAATAACCTGAATCAGAGTTCCGAAAGGGGTATCCTTAGAGCTGACACCACGAAAACCTGCAGCGAGATCCTCGGCCACATCACAAGGAAACACCAGAATTAGTTTGTTGAAAATAACCAGGAAATCGATTTACGCTTCTAGTAAACATGTAACTTTCATTGACACGAGCACACACACACATTATATATATATATATATATATATATATATATATATATATATATATATATATATATATATATTTATAAATCCAATGAAACGTGGATAGTAAATCTGATAAATCCACGGAAATGGAAACAACGGAGTGTGTTTTCATATATATATTATTATTTATTATATATATATGAGAGAGAGAGAGAGAGAGAGAGAGAGAGTGTATTATGTTTTTTTGGGGTATCAGTTTTTTGCAAAGTGACCGGCATGCATATTGGATAATTTTACAAAATAGCTTACATACATACAACCTAAACTAACCTAACCTTAAGGTTAGGACAGCACATAGTCCAAAGTTAAAAATAAAAGAAAAAAAGAACAGGACCACTTAACTCTGTATCAAGATACACGAGCCATCCTAACCTAACCTAACCTAACCTAATCTTATTCAACAATAAGGTAGGTTAGTTTTGGATGTCTGCTCGTAAGTTATTTTGCAATATTACCAATACCGGTGCCAGTCATTTTGCAAAGTAACGTATCTCCTTGAATCCCAAGCTTTCAGTCATTAATACTTAATAATTATATAATATACAGTAGTTTATTCCTTTTTCCCATGCACATACATACACGTATATATATATATATATATATATATATATATATATATATATATATATATATATATATATATATATATATATATATATATCGAAGAACCTCTTCGCCAAAGTTCAACTCGCACTAAGAAGGGCTAAATACCCTCAAACTTCACAATTTAGTATACTTATGAATATAAGGAACTACACAAGGAGGTGAACGTATGGAATATACCAGCATTATATCGTCAATGATTCACAAACAATGTTATTCTCTGTTGTTGCAAAGTGGAGACACGGGACCACGGGAGGAAGACGAGTTTGCATTTTTATCTATTAATTTCTCTCCTCTTCACTTTTCAAATAAGTAATATTTTATGGTTAAAATTATAATCTTAATAATATTAATAAAAAAAATAATAAATACTATAATAATAATAATAATAATAATAATAATTATAATTATAATTATAATAATAATAATAATACTAATGATAATAATAATAATAATAATAATAATAACAGATCGTAGGTTATTCCAAAAATATTTCAAATTTATGAGAACTAGTTTTTGAGGCGGCAAGCTGAGTACTCAAAGAAAACTACTACTCCGTCTCCCTCACGTCAGTCTCCCACACAATAGGAAGGTGAGTGCGCGCTTTTTTTGTTCAGTTATTTTTTAAGTACACTAACAATATCTATATTGAGCTTCTGAATCGTAATGGAAAATATGCATAAGAATGAAGGAATAAAGTATATTATATAGTAAGTATTAATAACTAAAAGCTTGGGATTCAAGGAGATCGTTGTGTTGCGACTAATGGTGTCCCGTTACTGCATTTCAAATGGAGTTATCAGAATAAAACAAATCCCAGGAGTTACATACTGTCAGGGCATGGATAATTTTTATCTTCAACACAACTGTACTGTACAGTATGCCTCGGTTATTGTCGTAATGTAATCGGTATATAGTCCAAAGTAAAACTTTCCTCTGAAAATTTTTAACCGATTTTTATGTTTCTGTGCATTTCAGTAAGTTTATATTAGCTTTGTAAAGTATTTCAAAACAACGCTGCAAGTGTAAACCTGTAAGGCAGACCACTGAACTAACGGTCTTGAGGAGTCTACTCTGCTGGCCTGGGTGTAGTGAACGAGCATCTATAAGAGCTCCCGAACCTCGGCCATGTCAGCGCTATCTTGTGTAATATATATATATATATATATATATATATATATATATATATATATATATATATATATATATATATATAGAACGGAACAGAGACATCTGATTCATCTTAACATGTTTATGATTTTAACTTTCTTTTTTCAACCTGTGAAGTTCCCAAGTTTTGATGATCATCCTGAACACGGTAGGTATATTATTTTGATCTACATTTTATATACTCGTATATCAATTAATATTTTATTTTTGATATACCAGCATTATTAATTAATGATAATATCTTGATATGTGTTCCATACGGTACTTAGTTCATCATTCATGGTAAAATTTTAAAGACTATCATCATTATCATAACCATTACAGTTTTACAAACATGGGTTAGCGCTGATGGCAGGGTGTTCCGTTTGCCATTAAGCAAATTTTTAAACTAAGATTTAAGTGTGGACGCCCAACTCGTCCACTCATAGTGTAAACAATAGGTCTATATCGCTTGTTATTTTCTTCAGTAGGGAAGACCTTCGCGAAGGATAAGCAAATACTTTGATTCATTACTTGTGTCCTAAAACAAAATGTTGATTACAATATACCTTTCTCCTTAATTCTTCTGTGTATTTCATAGATGTTTGTTACTGGTATCCAAGCAGTGATACCTATTCCTGTGACTATTATAGCCGTTATCTTGGGCTGTAACAAGCGTAAGCAAGAATGATAATGTTTGTAGACACGTCCATGAGGAAAACAAGTGTGTATTTGCAAAATGTAAACTGTATTCATAAATTACGTATTAAAAATACATATACGTAATTTATGAATACAGTTTACATTTTGCAAATACACACTTGTTTTCCTCATGGACGTGTCTACAAACATTATCATTCTTGCTTACGCTTGTTACAGCCCAAGATAACGGCTATAATAGTCACAGGAATAGGTATCACTGCTTGGATACCAGTAACAAACATCTATGAAATACACAGAAGAATTAAGGAGAAAGGTATATTGTAATCAACATTTTGTTTTAGGACACAAGTAATGAATCAAAGTATTTGCTTATCCTTCGCGAAGGTCTTCCCTACTGAAGAAAATAACAAGCGATATAGACCTATTGTTTACACTATGAGTGGACGAGTTGGGCGTCCACACTTAAATCTTAGTTTAAAAATTTGCTTAATGGCAAACGGAACACCCTGCCATCAGCGCTAACCCATGTTTGTAAAACTGTAATGGTTATGATAATGATGATAGTCTTTAAAATTTTACCATGAATGATGAACTAAGTACCGTATGGAACACATATCAAGATATTATCATTAATTAATAATGCTGGTATATCAAAAATAAAATATTAATTGATATACGAGTATATAAAATGTAGATCAAAATAATATACCTACCGTGTTCAGGATGATCATCAAAACTTGGGAACTTCACAGGTTGAAAAAAGAAAGTTAAAATCATAAACATGTTAAGATGAATCAGATGTCTCTGTTCCGTTCTATATATATATATATATATATATATATATATATATATATATATATATATATATATATATATATATATTACACAAGATAGCGCTGACATGGCCGAGGTTCGGGAGCTCTTATAGATGCTCGTTCACTACACCCAGGCCAGCAGAGTAGACTCCTCAAGACCGTTAGTTCAGTGGTCTGCCTTACAGGTTTACACTTGCAGCGTTGTTTTGAAATACTTTACAAAGCTAATATAAACTTACTGAAATGCACAGAAACATAAAAATCGGTTAAAAATTTTCAGAGGAAAGTTTTACTTTGGACTATATACCGATTACATTACGACAATAACCGAGGCATACTGTACAGTACAGTTGTGTTGAAGATAAAAATTATCCATGCCCTGACAGTATGTAACTCCTGGGATTTGTTTTATTCTGATAACTCCATTTGAAATGCAGTAACGGGACACCATTAGTCGCAACACAACGATCTCCTTGAATCCCAAGCTTTTAGTTATTAATACTTACTATATAATATACTTTATTCCTTCATTCTTATGCATATTTTCCATTACGATTCAGAAGCTCAATATAGATATTGTTAGTGTACTTAAAAAATAACTGAACAAAAAAAGCGCGCACTCACCTTCCTATTGTGTGGGAGACTGACGTGAGGGAGACGGAGTAGTAGTTTTCTTTGAGTACTCAGCTTGCCGCCTCAAAAACTAGTTCTCATAAATTTGAAATATTTTTGGAATAACCTACGATCTGTTATTATTATTATTATTATTATTATTATCATTAGTATTATTATTATTATTATAATTATAATTATAATTATTATTATTATTATTATTATTATTATAGTATTTATTATTTTTTTTATTAATATTATTAAGATTATAATTTTAACCATAAAATATTACTTATTTGAAAAGTGAAGAGGAGAGAAATTAATAGATAAAAATGCAAACTCGTCTTCCTCCCGTGGTCCCGTGTCTCCACTTTGCAACAACAGAGAATAACATTGTTTGTGAATCATTGACGATATAATGCTGGTATATTCCATACGTTCACCTCCTTGTGTAGTTCCTTATATTCATAAGTATACTAAATTGTGAAGTTTGAGGGTATTTAGCCCTTCTTAGTGCGAGTTGAACTTTGGCGAAGAGGTTCTTCGATATATATATTATATATATATATATATATATATATATATATATATATATATATATATATATATATATATATATATATACGTGTATGTATGTGCATGGGAAAAAGGAATAAACTACTGTATATTATATAATTATTAAGTATTAATGACTGAAAGCTTGGGATTCAAGGAGATACGTTACTTTGCAAAATGACTGGCACCGGTATTGGTAATATTGCAAAATAACTTACGAGCAGACATCCAAAACTAACCTACCTTATTGTTGAATAAGATTAGGTTAGGTTAGGTTAGGTTAGGATGGCTCGTGTATCTTGATACAGAGTTAAGTGGTCCTGTTCTTTTTTCTTTTATTTTTAACTTTGGACTATGTGCTGTCCTAACCTTAAGGTTAGGTTAGTTTAGGTTGTATGTATGTAAGCTATTTTGTAAAATTATCCAATATGCATGCCGGTCACTTTGCAAAAAACTGATACCCCAAAAAAACATAATACACTCTCTCTCTCTCTCTCTCTCTCTCTCTCTCTATTTATATATATATATATTATATATATCACACTCTATCGTATATAGAATATATATATATATATATATTATATATTATATATATATTATATATATATATATATATATTATAGATAGTGTGTGTGTGCTCGTGTCAATGAAAGTTACATGTTTACTAGAAGCGTAAATCGATTTCCTGGTTATTTTCAACAAACTAATTCTGGTGTTTCCTTGTGATGTGGCCGAGGATCTCGCTGCAGGTTTTCGTGGTGTCAGCTCTAAGGATACCCCTTTCGGAACTCTGATTCAGGTTATTTGTTTTTGGATTTATCAGCCTCTCGTCGAACTGCTCTCTGAAAGCGTTATCTCCCCTTGATCCTCCAATCGTTTGGTGTTGAAACCCCTTCTGGAGGCTAGTTGCCTCGAGGTCTGTTTCACACGTGTCTGAGCCACGCTTAGCTCGGGTGATGACATCTCAGCGAACATTTTATCTTTAACACGACACACCACGCAACACTATACTAAACGCGCTATACTGCACACACACACCACACGTACCACACGACACATTACACTACACACCACACGACACACACCACACGGCACACACACACACCACACACACACACACCACACACACCACACGGCACACACACACACACCACACACACACACACCACACACACACACCACACACACACACACCACACACACCACACGACACACACCACACGGCACACACACACACACACACCACACGACACACACCACACGACATATTACACGACTCACCACACGACACACACCACACGACATATTACACGACTCACCACACCACACATTACACTACACACCACACGACACACACCACACGGCACACACCACACGGCACACACACACCACACACACACCACACGACACACACCACAAGGCACACACACACACCACACACACACACAACACACACACAACACACCACACACACACACACACACACACACCACACACACACACCACACACACACACACACCACACGACACACACACACCACACGGCACACACCACACGACACACACACCATTCGACACACACCACACGGCACATTACACAACACACCACACGACACATTACACTACACACCACACGACACACACCACACGACACATTACACTACACACCACACGACACATTACACTACACACCACACGACACACACCACACGACACACTCACACACGACCACACACACACCACACGACACACACACACACACACCACACGACACACACATACCACACGACACACACACACACACACCACACGACACACACACCATACGACACACACCTCACGGCACATTACACTACACACCGCACTAGGCACCATACACACACAAAACTATACTAAATTACCTCAACACACAACAGTGAAGAAAAGAACAATAACGTTGCCCAGCGCGACGACTTGGCGCCACCCACTCTCTGCTGCCGAGCCTGGCCAGTCACCAATCAGAACACAGCTTGCCTCCCTCACGGAAGCGGTGTCTCAGCCACTGCATCCTTTTTCTCCTAAAATTCACTTTCATCCTGCCTTTATCCTTCCTCTGAACCTTCTTCGCCTGTCACTAGCCTTTATTCATCCATTCATACTTCTGGGGACTGTCTCTTAGGTGTTGTGGTAAGTCATGCTTGGTGACGACCATCTTTTCTGTGTACTGTATTGTTCTCCCTCTGACACACATATCTTATATATATATATATATGTAACCGGTCGGAATTTACTGGACTTTAATTTCTCACTTGACTTGGGGTTTATTTAAAATTAATAGATGGTAATGGCAGTGGAAGCGCCCCTTTGAGAAAAATCCCGAACCAGCACAAGAACACTTAAAACTACTAAACAAAATAAATTGTCCGTGACCAGTGGAAGGATAGCATCTGTGACTGGGATGAATGAGACACACTGTTACATTTAGACACTTATATTCCCTCCAACACTACAAACACAATCCAATAATGGTACACCAATATGCGCACCTCTTAACTTGAACTTAAAACACTACTCTGGGGAATAAAAGTTATACATGATATAAAAATTATTAGAACCTCAGGCAACAATAACTTTGAAGTATTAAGAACTGTTCCGTGCACACATGAAACAGGCCTTAAAGGCTTTCACACAATAATATCAGTCACTTAGGTACCAAAAAAAGAAATTAACTACTCTACAATGAATAGGCCTTAAGGGCACTCAACAAGATTATATGTCACTGAGGAATGGTAATAAAAATGAGAAATTAAATACTCTACAATGAATAGGCCTTAAGGGCACTCAACAAAATTATATCAGTCACTGAGGAAATGGTAATAAAACATGAAATTAATACTCTACAATGAATAGGCCTTAAGGGCACTCAACAAAATTATATCAGTCACTAAGGAAATGGTAATAAAATATGAATTAAATACTCTACAATGAATAGGCCTTAAGGGCACTCAACAAAATTATAGCACCCCAACAGATGCACACTTCCTAACCTAACCTAACCACTACTCTGGGGAACAAGGTTATACCTGAGATCAGAATTATGAAGAACAATCAGAGGCATTAAAAGAATCAAATCACAGTATCACTCTGGTTCCACTTGATGGCACAAACATTCAAAACAATATTATCAAAATTATCTAGAAACTATTACATTACACCCGTAATAAGGGAGGGAAAATGTTCCTCCAGGTATCTCCTAGAGACCTAGACTCACGGTCTCAGTGTGTGACCATTAGTCTACTCAGATAGCCTCAGTGTACTCCCAGTGCGTCCATAAAGCGGACGGGAGTGGGCCAATCAGACCTTGTACAGTTGAGAGAAGCTTTAGCGTC